>JBAJHZ010000027.1:14716153-14749076 GCA_037177175.1 Melanotaenia australis | reverse complement strand
AGTAAGGAGTTGCAATAGTCAATGCGTGAAATGACCAGAGCCTGGACCAGGAGCTGGGTCGTGTGTTCAGTCAGGTACGGTCTGATCCTCCTGATGTTGTAGAGAGCAAGTCGGCAAGAGCGGGAAACCGAGGCGACATGGTCCTTAAAGGTCAGCTGGTTGTCTACCATTTATGGAGGAAAGGAGAGAATCTGTTGAAGTTGTTGGACTTATTTTGTCACTTTTAGACCAAAATATTGACCACAGAGTGATTGCAAGTTTAGAAGTACTCCACTGCTGCTCTGGAACCAGGACACAACAAGCAGAACACACACAGGGACTGGGACGTTTGGAGTTCGACCCAACTGCAGTGGAGCACCAAGTAGAAGTTTTGTTTACAGCTCCCCCAATCAAATCCTTTGCTTCTCTCAGCAGCTCCTTCACATCGCACACCGCCCAATATTCTGCGTTGTTAAAAGTTTGTTCTATGGGTTTCTTTAATAGGGTATCAAACGCCATGATTGTGATCAAAGCCAGCGGCCAGCAAAAAAAACAAAAAAAAAACAAAAAAAAAAAAACAATGCACGACTAAGAAAATTAACAGCGTTAATCATTGTGTTAATTAAGCGTTGTGTTAAGCGTTGCGTTAATGTGCGATTAATGTGCCTAGCACTAATTTTTATATATATATCACTGAAAACAATGTAACTTACTCTTAACATCACAGATGTGGGGAAGATTTAATAAGAAACACATTTACTGTTAAACCAAGGGCAAGACATCTGCCCTCATTCATTCCAGTTACTTGTTTCTTTATATTTCTCTTTTTCCCCTGGAAGGTGTGGCCCAGAATGTTTCCAAGAGTCCAAGTTGTCAAAACTTTAGTTTTTCAGCTACATTTTCTCAATCCCATCATGCTGTATTCTAAAATCCCATTACAGCAGAATTTACAAAACATACACTAACATGGCATGCTTCCATGCCATGTGAAAATGACCAATACAATAAAAATACGATCTCTACAATCTCCACTCATTTGGTCCTCTGGGTTCTGAATAAGAATGATAAGCAATTGCTTCTTTGTCCCTAAAATGTCACATTTTATGTCCATGTGATTTTTGCAGTGATTGCGCTTATTCTACAGTTCATCTCAGGCAGTTTTCCTGCGTTATTTCACCCTGGTAGAATTTTATGAAGAGCAGTACCAAGTAAATGAATAATTGGAAGATAACCCAACTAAAGGCTTTTTATAAAATAAACATGGATAAAATGAAAAGCAAAATAGTCTTTATTTTTTTTTCCTTCCCAAAAGCACATGATGTGCTACATCTTGATATTTTCAAAATGGTGTAGTAACTCCGTAACTAAAGTTCAGTGTTAAAGACTGAAAAATACTGGAGAAAATAAATAAATTTAAAAAAAAAATGAGGTCACTGGGGTTAAGCGCATTAAATATGGTGAACAAAATTGTGATGGCCCAATATTAAACTCTGGTATTTGTCTGCGTTCCTATATTATAATCTACTGATAACCACAACATCTGCAGGCTTTCACTCTACACGTGTTTACAAGTTGACAGTGCACACGTGACACTGTTTAATCTCTTCATTTTTCTTTGGTTACTAGAGGCACTTGTCATTTGCAGGGGAACAAGGAGCTCCTGGAGTTGCACCCGTGGACGAATCATGTTGGTGGTGCCCACAGTTAGATTAATGTACATCCTTCTAATCAGAATTCACATATCTTCCATAAAACAATATATGCACGTCAAACAAATGCACAGCAATACACTTAATGAAAAATATCAAAATTATGTGACTTAATATACAATTACAGGTTGTTCGGTTAATAATTCAGGGTTTGCTCAATGAAGAAATGGTGTTCTTAAAAATACACATTAGCATTTGGTTGACCACAAATTTAAATCTAACATTGTGTCCACAACACTGCACTGGACTGTGTGCTGATTCGTACAACAAGCTCCCAGCTTTATTTTCTGGAAATGAAACCATGTACAGCTTGAGCTCATTAAGCATTTATAGCTGCACAGTATACACTAGCTTTTTGAAATGTTAAAACATTTATTGGCTGAGACACAGTGTTTTATCAGTTACATTCAGTTTCACACTTATATCCTGTATATTTCTGAGATTACTCTTCACTGTCAAAGCATAGTCTGTGATTTTAATATAGTCAAGTGCCATTAAGTGGCCTAAATGTTAGCTTTTTTTTATGTGAAGGTACAAAGACTTTTTAAGTTCAACGACATTGGATTGGCTCTAGATGCTGTGGGACTGTTGCTATTGTAGCATTGTATGGAAATTGGTGACAGGGGCCCTGGACTGGCAGACCGAGGTGATGGTACCCATCTTCAAGAAAAGGGTAAACAAGGGGTACACTCCAACAGCAAGAGTGTGGTTTTTGTCCTGGTTGTTGAAGAGTAGCCCAGCTCTATTCCTGGAATACATAAAAGTTTGCCATGTGCCAAGTCAACATGTGCCTTGTGGACTTTGAGATGGCATTTGACCGTGTTCCATGGGCAGTCCTGTGGGGATTGCCCGTGTAGCCCGCTACGATCCGATATGGACTGTTTTGGCCCAGTAAAACTGATGTTGGTGCATGATCACCATTGCTGGCAGTAAGTTGGGTCCATTACCAGTTAGAGCTGGACTCCAGAGCAATTCTGTTCATTACATTCATGAACCAAATTTGTACACACAGCTGGGAGATGGAGGTGATCTAGTTTGGTGGACTAAGCATTGGTCTCTGCTTTTTGTAGATGATGTGGTCTGGTTTAATTCACTGGGCTGTGATCCTCAGCTGTCACTGTTTGTTGTGGTTTACAGCTGAGTGTAAAGAGGCTAGGATGAGGACTAGCACCTCAAAATGTGAGACCATGGTCCTTGTCCAAAAAAGGTGGTGTGTCCTCTCTGGGTCAGAGTTCTGGCCCAGCAAGTAATAAATCTCATGGTCTGTGAGGGAAGACTTAAGTGGAAGATGGACAGGAAGATTATGGGGCAATATTTTCCCATTTTAGATTCAGCATGTTCCCATGCAGTTTTATATATTGTCATCCTCCTGAAATAATGGCCTAAGTAATTTTTTTACAATTTTCATTTTTTGGCCTAAATCATATTTTTGTGATGCTGGCCATCTTTGATAATGTCGCCTACATTCTCACATGAATAGATCATATGTTTACCACTGTAATACAATGGCCTAAGTCAAATGAGCGTGTGACTTAGGCAATTTTACACACTTTTCAAAATGGCTGCTGCTTCAAGAAGGACATTCTATCTAGCCACTGAATGTAATGCCATGATTCAGGGCTCATCCCCCACTGGTAAGTTATGAGTTTTTACTTTTATATCAACATGGAAAGTTTTTGTGTAATTATTTAGTCTTCTTATTCACTCTTTTAGTTAGGATTTTTGCTAGCAAAAAAGCTATGAAGCTAATATTTACCAAGGAGCTAGAAGGTGCCAGAATATGTCGCTGTTACAAATGATGAGCTTTTATGTCTTTTTAAATATTTTATTCACATTTTTGTATTTTTTTTGTTCACATCACATGATCTAAGAAAATTTAAAATATTGTATTGCCCGCTAACATCCCGAAAATATGTGTAGCTATAACACAAAAAGGATCCTCTCTTGTTATTTTATGAAAGTCTCAAGCATAATAAAATTAATCATAAGATCATTTTACCTCCATGATATAGCCATATATTATTACACAAAGCAATTGTTTTTCAGAATTATTACACATTTGTGGTCATACAATTTAAAGGGTTGACATGTTTTTCTATTTTGGTAGGAGATGTACTTGACAGTTTTGACAGCAATCAGGCTTCATCCAGTGACAATGAGAATGAGACTCTCATTGAAGAGTTAAAGCAGCATGTACCAGGCCAAGACGCTGTTTCAGATGGATTACACAACACCTTAAACACTCATGTTATTGTAACTGAAGATGCCAAGCAGACATCTACACCATGACAACGACATATCTGATGATGTTGTCATCACCGATCCAAACTGTGCCCCATTCTGTGATGAATCCTCTGCCTCTGACAATGAAAACAGTTTAACTTTGGTGGGAACAACTGCAGAACAGCAGGATGAGGATACTGATTTTAACAATAGAGTCAAAAGAAAAAGAAATAAACACCCTAGTCCAACAACATGGAAGCAAAATGAATCCAAGGAGAAACGCCTGAGGGGGATGTCATGCAAGAGTAAAGATGGCAAAAAAATAAAAGCCAAGGGAATGGGTCCTCCCTACAACAAAAAGTTCTGTCAGCGAATCTCAACTCGAGACTGCCAAGTTATTACAGAAGAGCAGCGGCAGTGGATATTTCAGAAGATTTGAGCAATGAACACCTGGGAGGAATGCCGGTTATATGTCACCACTTTGGTCAAAAAAGTTAACATAAAGCAAAAGAAAGTTGCTGAGGGATCCAGACGCAATTCATCATTGTCCTACCAGCTGAAGCTTGAAGATGGACTGAGTCTCAAAGTGTGCAAAGTACTTTTCTCCTCTACTCTTGGTCTCCCTTATGGAACCATTAAACACTGGCTGAACAAAGACACTATCAACCATGACAAACAAGCAGCAGCACCACCATCTAAATCTGGACCTGACCTAAGAGTGGCAAACATGCACAGCTTGAAACAGATGCCAAGGATTTTCTGAAGGACTGGTTGAGGAACCTGCCCACTGTTGATTCACACTACTGCAGAACCACAGAAGCCTACAAAAGCAAGAAATTCCTGCACCCAGGCACAACCATCTCCCAACTACATTGGGGATATCAATAGGCAGCTGCAACTGCTGGAGTAAGGGCTGTTGAAATACGATATTTCTCAGAAGTGTTCCAAGAAGGAAACTATTCCGTATTCATTCCGCGAAAAGATCAGCCTGATGTTTGTGTTTCATTCAGGCATGGGATCAAAGTCAAGGAGATCATAGTGTGGAGCGATGGTTGCGGTTATCAGAACCGCAATGCATGTGTGGCAAATGCGTTCTCAGAGCTTGCAAGGAAATATGGAGTACTAATAACACAGAAATACCTTGTTGCAGGGCACACACAAATGGAGTGTGACAGCATGCATAGTACTGTACAACGCAAAATGGTTACAAATATCTTCACCCCGAGAGACTACGTCATCAGATTCCAGACTCCAAGAATCAGGCCATCACCTTACCATGTGAAGGTGCTCAAGCATGATCAGTTCTTGAAAATGAATGGATCTTACTCCACTAGCATCAGACCAGGCAAAAAAGCTGGGGATCCAACTGTCCATGACTTGCGAGCTCTTAAGTTTCGCAGTGATAGCAAGATCCATTTTAAACTGTCCTTCTCAGAGGACTCCACATGGGAAGCACTGCCACAGAGGATACAGGTGCCAAATGAGCCAATAGCATGGATAAAAATGTTTCCATGTGCTCTGCCAATCCAGGAAAGAAAATCCCAGGTTCTCCAGTCAATGAAACACGTTGTGCCAACAATCTTTGACAATTTGCCACATTAATAGGCATCAGTGAAGAAACTTATAAAGAAGAAATGAAGGGAGAAATGAGGAGATAAACACTTCACTTTAGCATGATATTTAGTTTGTTTGTTAGTTATGCTTTATTGTTAACTATGGGGGCGGCATGGCTCAGCAAGGTAGAGCGGTCGTCTTGTAACCCGAGGGTTGCCGGTTCGATCCTCAGCCAAGTCGAGTTCATGTCGAGGTGTCCTTGGGCAAGACACTGAACCCCTAAGTGCTCCTGATGGGTCGTGGTTAGCGCCTTGCATGGCAGCTTCCGCCATCAGTGTGTGAATGTGCGTGTGAATGGGTGAATGTGATGTATCATGTAAAGCACTTTGGGTATCATCCAGAAAAGCGCTATATAAATACACACCATTTACCATTTACCAACTGTGTTGAAGGTTCAAAATGGCTTAAGTCACAAAGGCCTGTTAAAAAATGTGCCTAAGTCATTTATTCCTCTCTTGTTACATAATTGAGAGACATTGTTTTAATATGTCAATAGTCATCTATTGTCACAACCTTTTTGAATGAAATAGCTAATAAATATAATATATTCAATATTTTGTTCAGTTTTTTGTGTTTTGTGGAAAACCTGAAAAAAATGACATAGGCCATTATTTTAAAAAGGTGACCTCAACCTTGCAACCTTGTAATGTCAATTTGCCAAATGACTTTTATGAAATGTCCATAATGGAACATGTTTACAACTAGAAGCACTCATGAGAATGCTTTTACAGTGCCTACCTCCAACTAGTCATTGTATATTTTGATTTTTTTTTCCCCAACGATTGAAGGCATTTTTTTTTTCTTGAAGCTCTAATAGCAATAGTATCCCTATCTCCCTATAGTGAAAAATCATTAAAAAAACATCTGGATCACTTGTTCCTCATTCCATAAGCTTTCCTGAAGATTTAATCTAAATCAGTCCATAACCTTTTGAGTTATATTACTAAAACACAGACGGACAACAGACAGATGTTGCTGAAAACAAAATCTTCTCCTTGGCCGAGGTAATGAGCCGGACTGGAGAGGATAATAATTAAATGCTGGTGAATTGAGCTGAATTGAATTATAATTAATGAATTTTATTGGATTGTGATGGACTGGCAACCTGTCCAGGGTGCAGCCTGGCTCACGCTTGCTAATTGCTGGGATAGGCTCCAGCTTCCTCGCAACCCTGAACTGGAATAATGGGTATAGTAATGAATGAATGAGCTTTACTGGAATGAACTGTAACATAACTGGATTATATTTAAGTCAAGCAGAAATGGACTAGATTTAGACTCGCTCCACCTTTGATAATTTCTATAGTTTTGTTTTGTTTTTTTCCCCTTTGTAACTGTCATATAACCATTTATGATCATTTGGTATTTTAGCAGATTGGTATGTTATTATGTTAACAGGGATTTTATTTTATGTTTAAATATTTAAAACACTAATTTTTAGTCATATGTATGTTTTTATTTCTGCTATTGCCCTAAATGAAAAGCACCTTGAGTCTACTTCTGTTTAAAAACGTGATTTATAAATGCTACTTGACTAATTATGAACAGTATTTGATTGAACTTGATTTGCATTTAATGAATTCTTATTTAACTTGTTTATTTTCTCTGTAATGCTTCTTAAAAGAACTTTTGCTATCAACTGCTGCAAAACAAACTGAATATTAGAGTATATATTATGAATCCTGCAGTGATTACATTAACATGACAGAAAAAAATAAATAAAATGATTTGAAAAGTTAATTTAAAAGGTTTTGCAGTAGAGAAAACATAGGTTTACTTTTTATTTATTTAAAACCAAAACATACAAAAAAAATTTTTTACATAGCCTAAAGAAATCTCTCCATTTTCTCATCTAATTCGATCATATATAACAGTTGTGACAAGCCTTAAAGAAGTTTTTATCTGCAATGACATTGAGGGCAGAGGGCAACATCACACTCCATTTCTTCCACACTAAAAACAGACAGTACTGAACCTATTTACGTAATCTACCTCTTTTTCCAGCTGTAATGTCACGTACTTGTGTTGAGAAACTGCCACTTCGAACTTCGTTTTAAGAAACACTGAGGTTACAAAAATCTCATGATATCTTCAGTGTCCACACAACAGCAAGACAATAGAAACTATTTAAATTACATTCCTGTTTACAAAATAATGGCTCAGCTGCAGTATTTTAGAACGGTTTGAAATTTTAAATTTAACTTTTGATTTATTTCATATATGGCAGATAAAAAGTAGTTATTTATTATACATGCCATGGCTCAAGTAAAGTCGATCATGCAATGTGCTCTAAAGCCTGAACTACCGCCAGGTAGCATTAGTGTTTTGTGTTTCTTCTTGTTTAAAATATCTTGGAAGCTACAACAATTTCACAATTAGGAAGGGGAATTGAAACCCAGCTCTACTTAGGAACCGGGTCCAAATTTTCCAAATCACCAGAACCATAAGTGGCTGTGCTTATTTATTTCTTCATCGATATCAGCACCTGAAGGGAACCTTCCTGCATCACTTCTGTGCATCCTGCTGTGTAAATCAGTCATCATGACCGAGAGGAAGAAGCGGTCCAAAGCATGGCTTCATTTTATGAAGGATGATAATAGCATTAACTTCAATGTGTGTAAAATGGTTGTTTCCAGTAAGGGTGGAAACAAGCAACTAAAGCATCTGGCTACTCAACATGGGATTTATTTTCAAGAATACTGTGAATGAAACCTGGATGGTGTTGTGTTGTTCTGTAATCGAATGAGAAATGGGGGAATTTTGTAATTTAATTGCACTTTTGTTGCAATGACAATAAAGTTCTATGAAGTTTGTTCGGTAGGTGGTTAATGTAAGCTAGTGCTGACATCCTAACATCTTACAAAATTCACTGTCATTTGAATAGAACTTATTATTTACCTTTGGGTAATCATAGGTTACAATGGAGCGTAATAACCGTCAACATCAAGGACCAAATTTAAAAAATGTTTATGTATATATCCGTGTAGTAAAGTACAAGGGGCAATACATGGGAATTTATCGATTTTAGATTGAAGGAGTTTAAAAATGTCTATGTGAAGAAGTAGAGGTGTAATGTCATCTAGAGTATAGCATGATGTGACACACCATTGCTTTGTGTTGATCTTCAGCCCCGTGTTTACCAGCCGGTCTAGCCATGCATTCATGTATGTTCATGTGAATTGCAAAACTTTGCTAATATGATTTTGCTTCTTGCCCCTTTAACTGGTGTAAACGCATACTGGTTTGCAAGACAGCACTAAAATTTTTAGTCAAAAATGGAGCCGGTGCCAGAACCAGGGTAATTCAGTGAATGGACATTCAAACACAATGATGAGATTTCTATTGGAGTCAAGCTCAGATCTCATCCTAGTGTGACTTGTAGAGTCTCATTATCCTGTAACAAATTTTCAGGCCTAATCACAGTATAAAAACATTAAGCACACAATATTTGCTGCTTTGAGATGGCAGCTAATGTAAGAGGGTTAAAAGCAATGCATTTTTTTTTCTTTAAACAGAAATAAAAAAGGTTTATATGACTCAAACAGCATTTTTCCACTGTGGGCTGGATGGGTCATTTGCAGCAGCAATGCTGCACATTGTATTTCACCCATAGCAAAGAGGAAAGAGACCTCACATTCTTTCTGTGGACTTGAGTTTCACGCTTTGGACAGAAAGGTTAGCAGTCCAATTGGCAAAGGCCCCCTTTGAAGACAGCAGTGTCAGCCTTAAGTCAAACCTATTACTTGGGGCAAATAAGTTGCATGAAATATTCACCCAGTCAGAGTCTAGAGAAGTGCAACCATAAATAATTCACAGGGGGAAGTTATAGACATGTCTACGTTTTGCTGTAGCATTATTTATACTAAGGTCTAGATTAAGCGTTTTGTTGAAGCTGCAATGCTCTTTGTGTACTAATAGACATATACTAAATATAGAATTTTGGGTCAGGGAAAAAAAAGGTGTTGACAAAAAAAAAAAAAAAAAAAAACTAAATACAGACAGAAAAATAATTAACCCAAAGGAATCGCAAACACTCTATTTCAACAACAGAGCAAATTACTCGGACAACAGCTTCTCTATGTGAGCCAGCTCTGCAGTTGTGTAAGCTCAGCTGAATCCAAATCCAAACACTGCGTGACTGTTGTTGTCATGGAGCTTAGCATTTTGGACACAGCTTATTGCATGTATGTGTGCATTTGTTATGTGTTTATGTGGAGTTTGACAAGAGCAACAACTGATAAACCACAATGCTCCTGTTAAAGCTCTGCTCGAATTAATCAAGAAAACTTTTCAATCAATAATGCTCTCTCTCAGCCTCAGGGAGTTTTCAGGGCTACCTGTGCCAGGCATGCTAAAGATAGTTATCACTTCAGCTGAGAAACAAGCCAGTCTGCATTAGTTTGGCTGGCATGTGAGTTTAAAACTCAACTTGAGGTAAAAGACAAAATAAAAAAGATCAGCTGAAAGAGATTATATATATATATATATATATATATATATACACATATATAAACATATACATATATACATAATCATACATACATATATATATACACACACACACTTATTTTTTTTTCTCTCCACTGGGTTTGTGCAAGGTTTGTGTTCCATTTCATTCATATGGCCATTTTGTTATTGTTAAGGCTGTTTGTGGAGTTACTTTTCCTGCTTGTGTTGATTGTATATTTTAGACTTTAGTCTTGGACCCAAAAAGGGCACGTAACATGGAATATTTTCCATGAAGACTATGAGTCAGGAGTTCCTGTCTATCTGGTCCACAACCGGTGGGGTTGTGCCGTTAAATCTGCCACCAGAGCTTTATAAATCAAGCTTTAAGTCTGCTTGTCGGAAAGAGGGAAAAAAGTGGGACATGTTGGAGATTGAAGAACATAAGTCTTAATGACCGCTGTAAACTGTTGGCTTATCCACAATAAGTTGAATCAGCTCAAATCTTGGGCCACCTCTAAACATGGGGTGAAGGACACTTGTCTATTGGCCTTCCCTTAGTGCCTAGACCTGGAAGGGGCATGTGTTTCTATGTCAACCAGAGGCACTGTTACAGTGTTGTGGCTTGGGATAAGTTTTACAATCTTGATCTCAGTTCAACTGTTTTATTTACTTCAGGATTTCAACAGTTGTTCTTAACCATTGTTTACATCTATCCACGTGCCAACTCGTCAGCTGCAGCTTGGCAGATTGGTGACGTAACACAATGACTGGATGCCCTCTGCTCAGATGCACTGAAGTTATTCTCAGGGATATTAAATTACTGCCATTTTAAATGACTGCGGACATACAAGCAACATGTAACCTGCGCCACCACACAGAAGAACTCTGCTATAGACCTTTGGTATGGCCAGGTGAACAGAGCACCCCCCCCCCCCCCTTCCTTCTTTTGGAGCATCATATAACCGTGTATTTCATGCCCCTGTACACGCCCTCATTCAGGAAACTCCCCCATGTGGAGAAATCAGTGGCGAGTTGGTCAGAAGTTGCCATCTCAGCGCTAAAGGCATGTTCTGATAGTAGAGATTGGCAGTGTTTCTATGATTCATATGGTAACAATGTAAATTATCTTTGTGACCGTTTCTTCATACATGATGTTTTGTGTGGACTCCAACATACCAACAAAAAGGTTATTTTCCAAAGAATAAACCTTGGATAACCTAAGGCGCTCAAACGATTTATAAACAAAAAGAAACTCATATTCTACACCGCTAATCTCAAGGAAAAGGAGGTTTCCGGAGAAGTATGTAATGAAATAAAAGTCAAACTAAAGTACCAAGATACAATTGAAGCCCAGTACAGCAGTGGGGACCTTAGCCTGGTAGGTATTAAGAACATGGCCTCCACTACCCAGCACTCATCTGAGACTAGGAAACTTATCAGTGTGATGGATGTGGATAATTCTGACTTTTCCAGCTTTGAAACATTTGTTGTTACTCTGAATGTCTCTCTGGAAAGAAACCCTTACGTCTCTAGATGAAATTTTTAAATCTTAGGAATGTGTCCTTGTTTAGAGGGAAAAGCTCCCAGTTCCTGGTGCCATTTGTGGGCGTTCTCTTCACTTTAGTACCCATCAAGCTCAACAGGGGTTTTTACCAGATTGTTCCAGATGTGTGCAGACCTTGGACAGATTCCTAGTATCTGGAAGACATCAACTGTTATATCTGTTCCCAAATCCAAAAACTTAGTTAAGTGACTTGAGTTAAATTAGATTAGTGGTGGCACTCACATCTCTTGTAATGAACTTTGAAGAGATTCTAAAAGACATAATTGTATCTTTGATAGATGGGACACTTGATCGTTTACAGGTTGCCTATCATCCACATAAAGGAGTGGAGGATGCAAAACTGTACATACTGAACACTGAACAAGCACCTTGAGAACCCAGGGTCCCACGCAAGACTTATTTGCAGACTTTTAAGAAAATGCAGCCACACATTTTAATTTCAGAGGCTGGCCTCTAATTTTTGTCTTCCAGATCAGGTACTCATGTTAAATTTCCTAACAGAGAGGGTCCAGCAGGTTTTTGTGAATGGAAAAATGTCCAGGAGGACATTATTAAACATTGGTGGACCTCAGGGTGGTGTATTGTCTCTATCATGTACACTGACAGCTGTGGAACTTCTTCAGAGGGAAGGTTTTTGTGAAGTTTTCTGATACTGTCCCTTGATCCCTTTTTAAGGGCTCAGAGTCTGAACATGGTCCCTGCCTTATCACATTTTGTCAGCAGGTGTGATGACAATTATCTCAACTTGAATGTTTCACAAACTAAAGATATTGATTGTTGATTTTAGACAGCAATGGAATTCACAGTCAAATTGATCAGATTGTGGATTCATAGAAATATCTTGGCACTGTTTTTGACTAAGTACGAGTTTGATGTCAATACTGAATCTGTGGGTAGGAGGTGCCACCAGAGAATCCATCTGATGAGGAAACTGACCTCTTAATGTCAGTGAGACCATTTTAAAGAACTTCTATTGTTCATTTATTGAAAGCTTTTTAACAGTTTCCTTTATCTGTTGGTTCAGTGGTTTAATTCTGAAGGACAAGAACAGCCTGCACTCCATTGTAACAGCTTGTCCTACGATTATTGGAGTCAGACAAAAAGACTTGTCTTCCCTCTGGGAGCTTCACTTTATTAAGAAAGCAAAGACCATTATCAGTGATCCTTGGCATGTGTTGATCCTCAGAATGAGTTTGCTTTGATGCCATCAGGCCAGCGAAATCATGGTCTTCAAAGGAGAACCAATAGATATTCTACATCTTTTTTTCCTTTGGTTGTCAGACTTCTTAACCCTGTCAGCAGTAATTTTAAATGGCATTTATTCTGTTGTTGTTTTACTTTAGCTGAGCTAACAGGTGTCTTAGCCTGCAGTGGTATTCATTGTGTTATTGTTGATTATCTAATGTATTTATTTGTCATGTCTTCCAACAACCTGATGGGTACTGTGTACTGATTATGTCTGACAAATTGCACTTTGAATGTTGACTGGTGTCTGTGGTAAGCTACAAATGAATTGCCTTTATGGGGTAAATAAAGTTTTCTGAATCTGTATTTAATTTGCTTTTTGTGAAATACTGAAAGATTTAAAGCGGAAGATTGTGATCAGAGCTTTCTCCCAGGCCATTATGGGACCTGCTGTGTGCTTTAGGGTTGCACCTCTTATGAAACAGAAGCTTATTTCTGTCATTAAGCTTTCAGTTTTGAGCATCTACCTCAACACCTCATTGCCTTTAGGGAAACAAATTAATTTTTTAGCCTCTTTCTATGGTATCAACATATAGTAGTGATAAAAAGTCTTACTTTACAATGAAAGCTTTTTACTTCTTTTTTTTGTTTGGTTCAAAGTGATAACATCTTTATATACCAGTGTCCTGCAAACCATCTGCAGATATATATGGAGAGTTCAAACTGCTTGAACACAGCAATAAAAAAAAGGCACAAGAGAAAAGATGTTGAAAGATTAATCTAAATACCACAAGAAAAAAAAATAAATAAAAGAAAATAAAATAAAATTACATTTTGCAATAATAAAAAACAGATGTCTGACTTAATTTCCAACCATATTCACTTTTCTAAGGGTGGTGCTAAGGGGGCATTGTAAAATGTAAATAACAGAATGCAATGATTTGTGCATCTCATTCCATTCCCCCCAGTAGAACATAAAAATACACATTTTGTGATTATAAATTGACATTTGGTATCTTTTAGGTGAAAGTAATATATGTACTTGGAATGGGGAATTGCTTTAGCAATCTAAATCAACCTACCAAAAAAGAAAAAGAAATGAAAATGAGAAACTGAACAGTGGGAGATGTGAGGGGAAGTTGGAACGCTCAGGTGTGAAGTTGTTAGAGGATGATGCAGCCAAATGTGTGAAACCAACTTTCCTCAATCAAATTAAGTGCAGAGCTGGCTAGTCAAGGTGAAGAAAGATGTTGAAGTAATTATTCTATATCATGTTAGCATGTTGCCAATGAAATTTAAATTACAGCCTTGAAAAAAAAAATAAATATAAACAAGTACAATTCGTGCTCAGGTCAAGCTGAAAATAGCCTTATTCCGTACAAAGAACAAACCATCTTACATAGTTCCAGTATGTCTAACTGAGGCAAAAGAGATGTGTCATAAATTAACTTTGCAGTCGTGGCTCAAACCAGCATAAACGTGCATTTTACAGGTCTAAGTTGCAATTGGCTCGACTCCTTAATCAAGATCCATCTGAAAATTAAACTGAAAATACTATATTGGGTAAGATACACAACACTTTACATAACCTCATAGACTGCAGGTTTTGTCCTCAAGAGAAATAGGTGCATAACTATGATTGTAATAAGTCGAGTTGCTTTTAATGTCTTCCACAATGCCAACACAATTAATAGGATTCTTTAGTTACAATTTATGTCCTGTCTTGTGTTTTGTGAATTTTTTTTGTGCTTCTTTATGGTACTGCACAGCTGCAACATCATGCATTGAACTGCTGAATTTCTTTTAAAAATTAAAAGGCATTCATTTGAAAGACATACTGAAAATTAACTGATATTTCCTCATAATTTAAGGTTGGCAAACATTTCTAAAAGTACCAAATCAAGCAGCTCCAAAGCTATAATATGTACTAACATTTGACATGTGTCCCTGATATTCTCAATGCTAGAGTTAGTCATTTGCATAGCCTACAATGTCAATAATAAGGTCCACCCACAAGCTATGAATATATTTATGTAACCAAACTGTCTCATTATAAAATCAAGGACACCAAGTAGACTCAGCATACTACATGTAGACGCTGCATGGCTGTTAGCTGACCTGCCTGAGCTTTGCTCATATTCCACAGGCATGCTGGATGAACCTTTTGATCATATGATCTTTTCTGTGGAATATTCACCGGCTCCCCCTGAGGCATTTAGTTTTATATCTAAGATTGGATCACCTCCAAAGCTTGTTCAGTGCACACAGTACTGCACACCGCAGAGAACCAGGGGGAAATTCAGTGTTTGTAGGCTTACTTATTTGCTTTGGGTAGACAAATAAGGAAATAATAAAAGAAAAAAAAAGATCTGATTATATATATATATATATATATATATATATATATATATATACACACTTTAACAAATGTGTCCTCTTGCCATTTGTGCCATTAAGTGCCACAACAATTGTGTGACTTAGAATACCTCTACCTTATCTAACGTTGACGGTTAGAAATAATAATTTCATGTTTTAAAATGAGAGGGGGGGATTTTCATCCTGTATTTTGCCATATGTTGAACCAGGGTGCTAAAGGATTGTTTTGGCCTAAAGACAGAATATGAGTTAAAATGGCTGACAAGTCTGTTAAATAATTTATGATCCTGCAGTTCTGTACAGCCAGAAGGAGTTTTTGGCTGGGGAGGGAATCCAGCCAGCATATATGCAGTGATGGCATCATTTGCTTAGTCCATTGTATTACCACCAGATCTATGATTCACATTAGCTAGGCACATACTGGTTAGTTTGACTGTCACACACAGGCAAGGCAGATAATGCTTGTGCCCATGTCAATGGTCAGTCACCACAGAGCTCCCTAAAGGGGTCCCATGCCTCACCTTTCGATCTTGCAGCATATAGCACAGGTTTATTTTATTAATGATAAGATTGAAAGTAGATTTATGCAGTACAAAATTACAATTTTATCCTACAGTTGCATGTTTATCAGGTCAAAAATATGCCAACAATAATGATTATTATCAAATACCCACAAAACGTGTTACATTAATTGGTTACTCTAAATCAACCACAAGTAAGTGGTTGTGTGTCCCTGTGTTGGCCCTGCAATGAACTGGGGATTTATCAGGGGTGTACCGTAAATCTCGCCTACAAGCCTCTTGGATAGTCTCATGTTCAACTGATATTCAGATGAAAAATCTGATCCAAGATTCATTGTGATCTGTCTGTTTCTTTGGTTAAGCTACATTAAAAAATAAAAAACTCTCCAGAATGAGCATTTTTCTGTTTACACTGATTCTACATTTGAACATATGCAGTGGAAAGCTAAATATGGGCCATACCGATATATATGAAAGTCGCGCAATTGATGCTCTATAACATATAGCCATACTCACTAATCCTACAGATTAAAAGGGTAGCTTGTCAAGTAATATCTGGAACAAGTTTGAGACTTATTTAAGGTACATTTGAGTACATTCTAAAAAAAATTAACATTGTTTGGAAATGTACGATCTTGTTTTAATCCTCATTTTGTGCCTGGCCTCATTTCATATATAACAAATAGTGTGTACTCATTTATAGTTAGATGAAAAAAGACCTGGCATGATGTTGAAAATTTTAGGCATTTGCACTTAAACCACAACAGAGTTGGTAAAAGGAGAAGACTGAAGGCAGAGCTTAGCACACGATTAGCGACTCGCTTTGTTCAAGGGGAGCCCCCAAGTCAGAACGCTGAGTTATTTACATGTAAATTTAGTCAAATCTTGTATCCTTTAACTAAAATGAAGTGGTTAATGCCCTGCTCTTGTGGCAGATTTCTGATAAAATGACTGACACAAAGTTTCACTTGGAGATACCAAGCATTTCCAATCAGGAAGTTAGCAATCTAGCTTGTCAGTACTGCAGTGAGACTAGATCAGAGGACACAAGAAGGAGCAGACAAGAACCATCTCTACCCTGGTGAATAATCCCTTGGTCAATCAGTGTGTCACACCATATTGATAACTTCACTATTCTGTCCTTTACTGTGTCCTGTGGTGGCTTTTCTGTCAGCTAGGTCGCTATGCATAATGCTAATTGGCATTAGCTGGCTGAGAAAGAGGAACACTCAGTGCCTAAGCTGCTCCCTCTGTGCTCACAGCACAACCTGAGGGCCTCCCCAAGCACTGAAAGATTAAACTATCTTATGCTAATGTGGAGCCAGGAGCTGGAAAACCTCCACATCTTCATCAAATGTCAACTATCAGTGATTTTGCCAATTTGAGAGCTAGCCAGTAACCCTGGAATTACTTCTTTACTATGAACAGACTAAATGCAGTTATACAAGAAGAGGCAGCTTAATTATCAAACTTATTTTCCTTTACTTCTTCTTGACGAGAGCTTTCTCTACAGGGGGTAGCTTGAGATATGTAAGGTGCAAATGATATTTGTACATGTTAGGAAGCAGCTTTCCGTACATGTGGCAAAGGAAAATCATGACGGGAAACGTGGCTGCAAGACTCTACCAGGCATCAGCATCCAAACGAAACACCCTATACCCCCAAGCAATTACTTTATTTGGGGGTGTCAAAAAAAAAAAAAAAACAAGAGAACAGACCAGTTCTTTTGCTTATTTCTGCACTTAAACCACACAAACTGCTGATTACAAAAATATCAACATCTCATCAACGTGACAAAAAAATTTGATAGCAGCCAAAGCCCAAGAAACACAAACTCACAAAATCTTTAAACATGTATTACTGTTACAGCCATTTAGCTAATAATAGTAAAATGCTTATTTAGTTAACTTGAGTATTGGTCTTTAACAAGTTCAATGGAGTACAAACAGAGGCTCTTCTGAGCTCCATCCTCTGCTTAGTTCTGCCTAGTTTAAAGGCTCCATATTACACAAAACTCACATTCTAAAGGTTTTCTAACAGTCACATGTGTCTTCATAGCCTGTGTATGAGGCCCAAATATTAGGAAATTCTGTCACCTCCTTCGCTTGCTCCACTTTTTAGCAAATGTGTGCTCAAACGGGTGAATCTGATATGTTTCCCTTTGTGACCTCACAAAGGGAAACAATCACTTCCCCTGGTAGATGATACAGCCAGTGACCTGTCCCCGCGACTAGCTGAGCTTGCCCTCTAAAATTTTCACGCAAGCACCAAGGAAAACTGGATATTCTCCATAGAGGGGCATGGAGAAACATCACTCATGAACATTTAAAGGTTCAGACACAAAACAGCTCGTTTTCATTAGAGCTCACAATAACCATATTTTGAATGGCTTAAATTAAGGACCAAGGCTGAATTTGGGGTAACACATTTCGAAAACAATGCTGTTGGACCTCCAACAAACATTATTGAAACAACGTATAATATAGAACCTTTAAAAAGCCATCCATTAGTTTAAAAAGCCATCCATAAGTTTCTTTTTACGTTTAGTTGTTGCTATGGAGCCTAGAGAACACACTAGTCTTTGACCGTGCTTAGATGTACACATAAGAACTTCTAATTTCTTTTATTATTTTTTAACTTTCCCTTTTGCAATGTTTACAAAACTTTAAGTAAAGAACATTCAAAACAAGCCAGGCGTTTTGTTGGAACCATGCATGTCTGCTGCCTGAAGAGAGCCTTTATAGTCAGTGCCACTCTGACTCTTAGATTTTCTGCTTTGTGGTCAAAAGTTGAAAAACAATGCTAATCCTACGGCTGCTTTTTCCCCTTTACGTCATTGTGATGTTATGCTCAGACTCAAACCAAGAATCACAAACATCTTGCTAGTTCCCTCAAAGATAAAAGAGGTCTTATATTGAAGTGTTCTCGCCTACTATGATATAGGGGTTCACTTCTGTCTGGATCCTTGCAATGCATCTGAGGTGAATCAGTTCTTCCAACTCTGATGAATGTCAATCATCAACGTCAGCTGACGGGTTCCTAATATATTTGCCTGCACAACACAACATCTACTTTTACACAGTTACTCATCCAACATTAACCTACCACTTCCTAGATGAATTGGTCTGCTATTCTTTGTTTGTCATTCAAAGCAATGTGGATTTCTTATAAGACGAGATTATCCTTTGTGTTCCAGGAAACTTTATTCCGAAACTACCCCATATCCTTATTATGACAAGCTGTAGTAACCTCACATGTCTGTTTTCTTCTGAGACCAAGATTATACATAGTTGTGAAAACATATCACGTTTAGTTTGAGTATGTCATTTTGGACAGGAGGCCAAAAAAAATAAAAAAAAAATAAAAACAGTTTCGTCAAGATGAGGTTAATCACTTCCATCCTGTGTTCTTGTTTCACATGGGTCTCTGCTGTTTGGATGTTGTTTTTGCAATACTGTGTATATAAAATGTTTAAGCATTTGTTTGGGTGCATTTCCCCTATTAGGGTAGGCATTTATACTGAAATTACAATATCAATATCTTACTATAAAATATTTGTTCAGTTTATGAAGGGGTCTGTGGAATGTCAAAAGTAATTACATCACAAAATTACACAAACTTAGATTTTTGATTAGCAAAACATCTCTATCTTTATAACAGATCTCCATTAGTTACTGCCACATCAACATCTAGTCTTCCAGGGGTCAACACACTAGTAACAAAACATACATACATACATAAAATATAACATTATGGTACACACACTAAAACATTACAACATTATAAAATCTGTTTTACTAATCAGTTACACAACTATTTCATCTTTATAGCAAAAGAAAAATATTAACTTCATAAATGGATTGTGTACAAAAGTTAATGGAGAAATGAGGCTTAAAATCATTTGAATAGAAACAGTCTGATGCAGCATGGGGTGTATGTGCAGCTATGCTGGAGAAAGTGGGCTCTCAGTGGGGCTAATATACCTAAGAATGAACATGTTCGGAATCACGACAGTGAAGAAACCAGTTACTGACAAAAATCCAAGGCAATGTTGAATAACTTATGAAGAACATCTCACATGTAACTGAAAGGGATAGTCTTTCACCAATAGGTGCAAGTGTGGACACCACATTATGTGCAGTTCTGCATTTCAAGCATACAAACCGTACAGCGATTGGCCGATGCATGCATGCTTACCATATTTGTACACATAATTGGACATAAAAAATGCCTCTGCATCTTAGTCCATGAATTTATAGAACCACACTGAGTTCTCCACACCAATCATGAAAGATCAGGCTACAATCCAGTTACTTCACTGAGATAAGTGTTCCACATAAAAATTTGAAAATAAAACTGTTAGTACTGACCACCTATCACTTGCGTTGTATGAGGATTTCAGTGAGTGCCTGATGAATGGTTAAAGCCATTGCATACATGTGCACACATGCAACTGCACATTGACTGCAGAGTCCTTAAACTCCCACCACCTTATTCCACAACCCCCTGGCAGCAGTGGTCTTCCAGGCTAAGTCCCATGAATCTCCTTTTAATGAAGTCTGGAGGTAAAAAGTGCACACTCCCCCTTGCTGACAAGCCAAAGCTGATCTGCTTTTCATCATTATAGTCATGGCTCCAACCCCCCACTGAGTTTACTTTTTAATCCACATTGATGATGCATATTACTGAAGAATCTTGATTGAAGGGTTTACCTGCCACTTGTTTCCCCATGACACCACCGCCCACCATCCGTTTCATTTTCATCATAATGTCACAGGGACCTGAGATCATTCAAGGTATTAATGAAGCATTGCTACACAACACAGAAATCCTGTTTACATATCCTTTGTGCCAAACATGTCCTCATCTTAGGTATTACAACCCGTGCTGTCATTATATTTAATAGTAATTTTGTTGTAAGGCCTTGCAGCTCAACACAATGCAGCTTAATAACCATGCAAACACAATACATCCACATTGATACAAGAAGATGTATAATAAACACACGAGTAAATGGAAGGTCATATTCATCTAGTACAAAAGAACACTGCAAAAGCACACTGTCCGATATGAGTACAGGCCAACTGTTTTGATGCCTTTCAGTTTTAACACTGTCCTTGGTTATTACAGCTTCCTGCTACTTTACAGATGTACATCAAGAGCATGTCAGGCTTATTTCAGGTAATGAGGCCCCCAGCTGCCCTCAACTCTTTCCATCAGCTACCCATGCAGTCTCAATGATGTTTGTCAAACAGCCAAAAGCCATTAATTGAATGGCTTCATGGAATAAATGTACCTTGTTTGTGTTTGTTGAGATTACAGTAGGTCCTAGGTAAACGGATAATGGAAGATAAAAGCACTGCAACATTGTTCAACATTAAAATACTAAAAAGGGGTATTAATAAAACATAAACAAATAGAATGAAGTAAAAAAATGAGATTTATTATAATAGACAGACAGAAAAGCAGCAAATCCATGCAGTGGAATGTCACGTCCCCTGGCCTCTGGCCTGGGTACGTGTATATGAAGAGCTGATGCATAGACTGCACTCCTGCAACTGGCCTGAGACCTCCTTCTCCCTCCTTTATGGTGATTGGTCGCCTCCGGTTCCACATTCCTTCGGGGAAATCCACCCTGGAGACCTTATTGGACGGCTACTCCACAGCGCTTCCTCCTCGACAGCCAACCAGCATGAATACTGGCCTTTAAAAGGGAAGCGGCATCAGTGATCATGGCAGCTGTCTTCCTTTGGCCCACAGCTCGCCAATTCTGGGTTTTGCAATAGCAGTGGCTGGTCTGAGTACCTTTGTGGTTTGTAAGAGCATTACTCTTCCCACGTTTAGTTAGATACATGATTGTTTTGTTTGAATAAGTGAGATTCTGCGGCCTCTTCCTTTTGTGAGTGGTTGAAAACATATTTGTACAAAAAGCTCCATTTTGTGTTAAGGTTAACTGAAAGAATGATATTTTGGTTTGTATAGTATATTTGGGAGTTATAATTGGACATAGTTTTGTTTTGTAAATAGATGAAGGATAACGTAAAGAGATTTTGGTTTTGAAATTGAAAGATGATTTTTGTTATTGATTATTGTTTGGTTAATTATTACCCCGACTGAGGACACCTTGTGTTAATTGAGTTTTCTTTTGCTGAACTTGATTACCTTTGTTGTTCTGTAATGTTTTGACCCCATTTTTTTTGTAATAAATAATTCTAAATATTTTAAGTTTTGTCCAATTTGTTTTGTTACCGACCTGAATACCCCTGGTTTTGAGTAGGGGTCTTAACATGGAACGAGTGAGTGAAATTAAATTTAAACAAAATTCAGTTCAAGACCAGACTAAATATAATAATAACAAACCTATACACCAGGAAGAAAAACAGCTAAAATAAATTACATCTTAAAACTCTGGGAGATCGCTGGGGTGCCCAAGCACAATGGATGACGCGAATGGTTTTGTTTAACTCTGTTGGATAAATTATGATTAGCTGACCATTAACCAGGACTTTTCAGGTTTTTATATCCTATCCAAGAGCCTTACAACTGTGCAGCAAAGTGTCATGCTCTTTCAGAGACCATATCGTAAAAGAGTGAGTGATCCATAATAAGTAGTGTGGGACTTTAATGCATTAATTGTGATTAATTACCACACAGTTAATGTGGTAAAACATTTACTCATGTAATCAAAACAACATGGAACGTTTGTCAGTGCATGATTTCCTGGTACACAGATTGCATTGATGTACGTCAGAGCTCAGCTAGCACAGCGTTGCCAGCTTAGCTTTGGCACTATATTTAGCGAGTTTCTAGATGTGTCTAGTGACTATTTCAGAGAAGTGACTACCAAATCTAGTGACTTTCTGGTGTTATTGGAGACTTTTAAAGACTGACATGAAAGCATGCATAGTTTCCTCTTAATGAGGAATGCAGGCCTGTGTTTTGGGAATTTGGTCATTTCATGTACTGCATTGAACCCTGGATTATTATAAAATTGAACCATTATTTGTATTAATATTAGAAAAATCTTGGGGGTTAAGAACCAACATCTTTTAGCATGTTTTTGGTTCACATGTTAACCAGTGGTAAAGTCGAGTCAAGTTTTCATGACCTATGATATTTTACTATAGATCTTTTAAGCATGACTTTTCCTTAACGAGTCAGGATGCAGCTTTAGGGGTGAATAGGAAAAGTGTGTATAAACCTCTGCCACATCCCAATATGTGGGTCCTTTCCCCAAGCTAAACTAAGCCTTCCCCGTCACTCATCTCCTCCAAGACACAGCAAACATCCTTGATGATGCTAAACCTTGATGAGTTTCTGGGTCACCGTCTGGAGGACAGATGAGCAAGGACAGAAGGAAGCATAATTAGCAGAACTGACATCAGTGTAGCATGCAGGGCTAAAGCAGTCTGTAAGATGAAGTCGTGGAGCAACTCAGTTTTTAATGTGCCTTGGAAATGTTGCTTTGGAGCCCAGTTCAGTTTCTGCCAACTTCAAATATTTCTTCATTTTGTTTATGTTAAAAGTGACTTTTTGTAAGTCTGGAAAAATAAAGACAGTGACAAAATATCGGTTGAAAGATTCACTTCAAAATATCTAACAGTGTGGCCACCATATGGAAAAGATGACAACCTCATAAATAGTGACTGCCAACATCAATTAAAATTCAAAGCACGCCCACACAACATTTGTGTGCTGAAGTTTTTTACTGAGAAATTATAGTTGATCCAATACTTACTGCTTATGTTTTGTAACACAAGCAGAGCATACATTAACAAACACTCTAAGTGTTTAAACAATATTAGGTTTTCTTTCAAATATCTTATACCTACATAGAAATTACTGAAGCTTCTAAGCAACTCTGGCCAATTTAAACAGTATTTTCTGCTTTACATGCACGTCACAGCTGCAACTTTAATGAAGCAAATTAATAAGTTAGATTTAATAATGTTACAAAAAGCTATGTGTTAATATAGTAAAAAGGTTTCCTATTAAGTTAAGACTGAAATTCACAAAGAAGATAATAAATAGCTTAATAGCACACGGAAGGGAACACAAAAAAGTCTGACAGCGGAAATAGAATGAGATTAGTCTTCCTGTCCCCTTGTTTTTTTTTTTTTTGCTTTTGTCTCAGATTAAGAAAGAAAAAATAAAAACTAGATGGAGCCATCACTGACAAGACAAAGAAAACAGATCCACTTACAGAGAAAACATTCTCAGTATACTTCAATGGGCAATGTAAGCACATCTGAGCAGCTCTCCAGCAGTGGTTTCAGAAATTGTGGAAGAGACACAATCAATACACAACAAATAAAGTCTGGCTCTGCTCTGCTGCTCCTCTGGCATGACACCATCCAAAAGGGTCAGTCTGCTTCAAAGACTCACATTTGCCCTAAAAGTGTGACATCCTGCAGCAAAATGCTGACTCATTCCGTTGGGGAGGTTGTATTATTTCCAGTAGTACCTTGTTGCTTTGCTGATTTTTTTTGCACAGCTCAGAATAAAAGTCTGTAGCGAGATTTGTTTCAACCATTTGTCAACTTCATTGGGATTTAACTGAAATTTAACTGTCAGCTTGATTGTAAAATTAGATTTAAATTGTTTTGATATTTCCAAATAACTGACAGGCCCATGCACATCATCACTTTGAAACCTTCATATTCTGTTTTATGACACTCATGAGATATAAATAGAACAATCAAAGCCCTCCTGTATTAATGTCCATCTATCCCCATCCATGCTAATCTGCTAATATGACCCTTAAGTCCTTAGAGGGCAAATACCTGGAATTCCTCATGATTAAAAAAAAAAAACTGCTTTCCTCTGGCAGTTATTGACCGGCTTCTATCACTGACCCTCATTTGATGTTCTGCATCACATTTATGAATTGTTTAACATGCAATCACATTTTAGTTGATATTAATGTGTTACAGTGGTACTTTGGCATAGCACTTGGATGGGTTAAGGCAGTGGTTCCCAAACTGGAGAGCAGTTGGTTTTGGTTTGGGAACCACTAGGTTAACAAAAGTATGGCAAGGCATTTAAAAGTTATTTTATCATGGGGAGCTGGGAAATAGTTTGCACTTTTAGGAGCTCTGGGTGTTGAGAAAATGTTACAAATACAGTTTGTAAAGAGTTGGGTGTTTAAATAGGCCATTTAAAAATGTCTGCCTTGCTCTCAATTAAATTTAGAGAAATTAAACACATTTTAGTTTTATCTTTTTAATGGCTGGCTTTTCACCTTTCAAGATTGTATTATTAATGCTATCACAATAGTACTTTCTGTCAACAGTCAACAAAAAAATGTGTCTTTGCAGTCCTGAGCTTATTTCCTGCACTTTATCTCACTTTGCCATGTCTTTCTAGATATAACTCAGACTGGCCGAGACTTCCTGTGATTTCCATTTTTCTTTTTATTATTTACTGCAAAGTCTTTTGTGAAGTATATTTTGATGTGAGATCTCTCCATTATGCTCCCTAAATCTATTGGAGATTGAAAACCATGCATCTTCGCTGGTGACAGCTTACAGAGGCATGTTGTGATTTATTTTATATAGGGATTTTGAAGGACTTTCTGTAGCTCATTGAGTATCTTTGTGTGTCTGCATAGACTGTACATAGCTTTATATATCAAACATAATGCATATTTCAGTGATTGTTCATATCTTTAACCCTCAGCCTAAATTTGCAAAACAGATATATATTTTTGTTGCTACATCAGCATCGAATTAATGCTTTTTTGATGTTTTTTTTTGTTTTGTTTTTTTTGTGAGTGACTAGTCTATTGCACCTCAAAGTGCTTTTCTTTGAGGATTTCAGAGCTACTTAAATCAGACATTAGTATCCATTTGCCTTGACATTTTGCCTTCATATTCCAAAAAGCCAAACAAATAAAAACTAAAGGAGCAAACTTTTGTGTGTTTGCTAACATTTACTTGAATCATGTTTTACTTGTGGATGTTTGATTTCATTTGAGTTTACTGGGCAATTTCAGGCCAATCGACATGTTGTATACAGGGCAAGCAAAAGCAAACTCTCTTCTATGTTTTTTTTTTTTTTTTTTTTTTTCCAGTACAAAAGCACTCATGGCTCTGGATCACTTTGTATTGATGAAAAGGAATAGATCCCCATCTAATTCATCTTTTTCCAATTTGTTTTCTTCTTTCATGTACCTCCCCTGTGATACCACAAAAATCCTCCATTATGTCTAAATATTGTTAAACTATTCATCAAAGAATGTGTTCAATATATATTTATGGTTCATATATCATCAATCAAAACATATGCCCCCATCATTGAGCCAGTGTAAAAGAGCCAATTCATTCCCCAGGCTGATTGAGCTTGCTGTGCGCAGCATTTGGCGCCGCATTTTCCACAGCATCCACCATATTCAGCTATTATTCCACAAGCCTTTATTAGTAAAGAGGCACAGCAGTTTGCCTACCATGTTGAGATCTGGAACTGAATTTATAATGGAAGATGGCTTTGTCAGAGAGAGAAAAAAAAAAATCTGTCTGTGCTAAAAAGGATTCAGACTTTGGTTTTAAACATTTCCTTGCATGCAGAGCCACTAATTATCCAGGCACATTGAAAAAGTAGTGACTTACTTCAACTCCCAGTTGCACTATTTATCCAGTGCCTCTTTCAGCTTTTAAATGAAAAATGTACAAAATTAAATATTTTTCAACTGTTAGAATTGTGAATGAAAATAAAGAACCTGAACAAAATTATGCACCAAACTTTGCTTTTGCACAGCGTGAGGAGCTACCATAGGTCTACCTCATAGGTTTCTGTTTTCAGTGTAAGTGCAACTGAGGAAAAAAAAAAAGAAAGTTGCCACCTTTATCAAATAGGTAAGAGCATCCCATTGGATAATTACTGCATGGATGATCGTGCTAACTTATTTAACCCTAACTGATGCAGTGAATAGCTTCTTATGTCCTAAACAGCCAAGTTTGTAAGACACATCCTGTGGTCATGGAAAAGATGTTAATCTGTTTTAGAAGGGTCAGTCTATTGGCATCAAGCTTCACTTTACAGTGAATCCATTAGTCATTCACTTCCACTGCATACATGGCTGCCAATACATGCCAACGGTCTCTCTGACCAACAACAATCATTTACACATGACTAAACTAGAATGTTCCAGAGAGATGGGCACAGATGAAGTGATACACCTGCCATGTCCAGCATCTACCATACAAGCCATTTGGGACATTTGTAGTTGATTTGAACTGGGGTTGCTGCACTTTGTCAGGTCTAAGTTCAGCAACCTTCCATCATCACCACAAGATACTGGTGGAAAATTCATGCAACTCTGGAAGGACATAAATGTGACATTTCAGAAGCATACTGAAATGATGCCATAGTGAATCTATGCCATAGTCAAGGCTAAACGCGGTCCATTAAAATAGTTTGTGACCCATTTGGATGGGCAGCATACGTGCTAACTGTCTAACCTTGAACAAATAAAGTTAGAGTTAAAATCAAACGGTGGAGCGTTTGGGACTTCTATCTGACAAACAGTATTTGGTAGAAAAGTAAACACTTTAGATATCAAAAACATTCAACTACATAGAACATAAAAAAATAAAAACATTCATGATTTAAACAAAAAACCTTACATCGAGATTAAAATCAAGAATATCTGGAGGTGAGCAGATAATTAATACAGTAGCTCTGGAGTATAGTTACTTATAACTACAATATTAACTTATTATTTATCAAACCAATTAACCATTGATGAGGTGGGTTTAACTTTGAAAGATCATTAATGATCAACTCTTTACCCTTTGCCTAATGTATGATATTTGATACATACTGTTTAAGACTTTTTGCTACTCTTTATGGTTAAAACAACCAGAGGAGAAAGTGTAAATATGTAAATTATTTGTTACAATGCCAATAATTTTCCTCTTGAAAGCAAGGAATAAGAGAACGATAATAAGTTGAGAAAAGGCTTGGTCACTGTTGATCTGTTATTTCTACAAAGTTATGTAATTAATAAATTGTTCTGCTGTGCTTGGCCTTTTTGCTGCTATATATTATTACATTATTATTATTACTAATATTATTTAAACTTAATTTTAGTCTCATAATCTGACAACTGAGGTTGTCCTGAAAAACAGTCTATGACTGATTAAAATACAATAAAAAATGTTTGGAGTTTTAAGGATTATTAGACTTTTATCCTCCCTTTATGGTTAAATCTAAACAGGACCCTGTTGTATGCAATCTAAAACTTGATTTTTGGTCCCCTAGTGGATAATTTTGCACTACAACAAATTCTGACGTCACAGTAAAAGAAAAAAAAAAGATGCACTTATAAACAAAGTCCCCCACCTCTTCACTTTGGTAAAAAGAGCCAGATTTAAAAAGGATTGATAACTGACGGTTACAAAGTTCCACTATTTCCTCATTCTGTTGATATGGGGTTAAGCAAGACATGCTAAAGAATTAAACAACGGCAAAGATGTTAGGATTTTTGTTTACAGATTAAACTTTCTATCAAAACACCACAAATGAATACTGAAACTACAGCCAGGTTTTGTGATAACATTAAAATATACAAATTTACTAGAAAACCACTTAAATCAAATCATTACAGTCTAAGAAATCTATATTGCATTCATGTTATATGTAGATTAAGTTTGAGTAAATCAAAGAATTTCTGCTGGAGTTGTTATGCTTTGTAAAAATATCTCAGAGCAAAACACTGTTGATTGAGAATCTTAAACAATAGTTCTTGGCATTACTGTGCAGTACAGTCCCTGCAGAAATCCTTACTGACACATAAAGGCCCCATTACCAGTAATTAGTGCCTTTCTTCTTGGCAGCAGATTATTAGACATATTTTGCTCTGATAAAACCCTTTGAGAACTCTGCATGAGTCCAAAACATGTCAACTATCATTAGCTTCCCAAAGTAATAATAAATAAAAAAAAAAAAAAAACAATACAAAGAAAGAAAAACAGTCCCCTGTAGGAAAACTTTTAACGAACCAGCATGTGTGCTACAATAGCAAACATCCTGTTGGAACACAACATCATCCCTAAGGATAGATTTCACCTTTAGAATTTTAAAGCCTCTTAAATATAAATGATTTAATGAAAAATACTGAGTAAACTCATTTGTGAGCGTTTGACCGTGAGCATTACAACAAAAAAATAAATATATAAAAATAAAAAAATCCTCTGGAACAATACGTTCACAGCTTTGCACTTTCTTGTACTTTAAAAAATTCCTTATTGTTGCTTAAAAAACAACAACAACAAAAAAAAGTAAAGTGTGTTAGTTTAATTTTGCTTTTCAACATCACCAAGGGTTTTGACAATGACGTATGATCCATCTTGGTCCAATAGCTTCCTACAGAGATGTTCATGCGTCATCATAAATTGTCATAAATGGCTCTAATTACATTATCAGGATATACTTATGCTAATCTATTTAACTGATGTGATGTCTTCAATATTTTTTTTTTTGCTCGGGAGTCCTCCGCTGACCTCAATTGTGATTAAATGGCACCATTATACACCCTCATACTGTACAGCCACATACACACAGGCACACTCACTTATTGTATTTGACCCCCTGAGAATTGATAGTCTCACTTGAAATCTGTCTCTTCTAGGGCTCACCATTAGCTGCTAATAGTGGCGTTATTTCATGGATGGTGACAACTTGGCAGCATCCGACATAATAAGGACAGTTATCACAGGCTATTTACCACAGAGATAGCCTCGGAGCACAGTACAATACGAACCTAATGCCATCATTGTGGCTTAAAGCACATTACTATACAAAAGAAAAATTAGAGGGGAGTTTTGAACAAGGAATTCTGAACTTGCCAGAGAGACAGTAGGTCATTTAATGAGAACAAAACTATGGACTGAGTCTCCATCACATCACTATACCATAAAAATAATCAGATTTAAATTGAATAATGAAGCTTGTTGGGCGGTTCCTATCATCGCCATCTTGGCAGCGTCACGCCTGCCGCCGCTCTCGGACAATATAAAAATGGGTAAAGTGGCGGAGCATGGGGCATGGGGGTGGATGATTGACGTCTATCAAACTCCGAGCTGCTGGTATCTAAGAGCTAGATGAGCCAACTCGGATCTAACGTGAGCTAACCAGCTAAGGCCAAGGAGCACCTTTAGCCAGCTAAAAACCACAGAAGTGCTGCGCTCTCCCTTCCTTCTTGCTGCAGATATTGGATACATGTCAATCAAAAGGACATGTCCCTATTTATGCCAAATTTCAAGATTAACTAACATCCAAATAGGAGGAAAATAAAAAAAAAAAAAAAGAATCCCCCCCCCCTTGTTTTTGTGGTTGACCTTTTTGCTGCTAGATCTATTGAGATTAATTTTACATAATTTTAGTCTCACAATCTGACAACTGAGTTAGTCTTGAAAAACAGTCTGTATGACTGATTAAAGGAGTTTTAATGATAAATGGTCAACCTGAACCAAAAAGGATCAGTTCTAACAACCTTAAAATCTATAATCTATAATGTCTAAAGAAAACATTAAACCTTCTTAAATGTGGCCAAACTGTGCTAAAATCAGATGTACTGTTCTTCCTAAAATTCCATGTTTTTTTTTGTTTTGTTTTTGTTTGTTTTGTTTTTTGTTTTTGTTTTTTTTAGGCAAGTCTGAAACTTTCATTTATGCTCTGTGCCATCCTCATTTATTCTTCACCTGAAACAGACTTTACCTGTGTTAGTGACTTTCACAAAGAAAGAAAAGTTATCATGGTTTCAAAGTATTCAAGTAAATCTTGTATTTAAAGATTCTTACTTTTTCATCTCATTATGGGTATGCAATTTTCAAGCCAAAAAAAAAAAAAACAAAAAACAAAAAACAAAAAAAAAAAAAAAAAACATAGGCATTGGGCTTAAGGTCATACAATTCAATAAATAAGCTACAGACTATGTAGCTGGATGTCTTCTTACAATCACATTTTTTTTTCCTTTTACCATTTGGCCTAAACAAGCTTTCAGACAGGTGCCCATTTGTATAACAGAAAGTGTGAGTGATTAGTTTAGTTTGCAGGATCATCCTTAAGGATAAAAAAATGCAAGGTATTGTTGGACAAAATGTGACCTCAAATGTCTCACTTCAGTGTTAACATACGTTAGCAACTGGCAGGATTCCTCAAAACCAATCAGATGGTTTCTTGGCTTCCAGCAGCTGTTTTGATTTGGCTGAGCTGCTCTCGGTGTCCCTTAGTCTCTCCACATTTTATTCTTTTTACTGAATAATAATAAAAGAACTATGGATGTGTTTCCTTGTGATGAATTGAACATCAAATGTTAGTTTCAGAAGATTGGATTTTGAAATGCTTATCTTGCATATGACCTGCATACACCCTTTCCCTCAATGACAGATGCACCATTGTTATAGATATTCATGTTTGTATTTGAAAAATTGCTTTTCCAGAAAGGACTGAATAAGATGAAACCAATCCTTCACTAATTTAAGGTGCCGCAAAACACCTTTTCAAATTGTGAATTTTAAAACAGCAGATGCTGAATTAAGGTCACTGAGTGACCTAAACAAAAAAGAAAAAATACAAGGACAACACACCTTACTGAAAATGTAAAACCTCCCAAACAAACTTACGATTGGATACCCACCTTTATCCTTTGTTTTACTATTCAGAGGACCATACTGTAATTTCTAAAAATAAGTTATAATTACTATCCTCACAAAAACCAAATCCTATTCAGCTCTTTTTTGTTGGTGGTGTCAAAAAATGACTGTTTTATTCCAGCGATAGAGGACCATTATTTCTGTTTTTTTCAGACAACTTTGTCACTTGTTGATTTTTTGCTGCTGATGATTGGACATTATCATCTTTTTTTTTTTTTAGTAAAAGCAGGAATGGCAATCTTTTGCTTCTTGGTGTTTCTGTGTACACGTGTGTGCGTGCGACTGTGTGAAATATTTTAATGAATGTTTTTATTGTTATGTAATTCTACTTTGATGTATGCAAAGGCTTGTTTTTTTCTAATAAGCACAAGTGTTTTAATCATGTAAAGCACTTTGTTTTGCCTGTGGAATGAGAAGTGCTTCATAAATAAAGTTTGATTTGTTTTGATTTACTATATATAGTCTCTGAACAGACAACTTTATGCAGCTGGATTGTAAACCTTGTTGATGGGATATAGATGCCCAGAAAATATCTATAGATCACCTAAAGTGTATGGTATACATCACAATTTACCCCACAGAGTTGCAAAGTACCGTAATTCTTGACAATGCAAGCAAAAATGCCTGAGTTTTAAGGGTAAAAAGAAAGAAAAAAAAACTTAAGGGACATTAAGGAAAGAAGAGGTTTGATTCCTTACAGGGTTAAAGGGAGGTTGTTTTTAAGCTGTAAGGACATACATCTTTCCAGAAATAATTTCAGTGGACAAGCTGTGGTTAAAGAAGTCCCTCCGTAACACTGGACATCTAACAGCTACTATTGGATTGGAAATCACAATTTAGCCCGATTAGTAGAAAAACTATACATACAGTATTTCCAGTCCACTATAGTATGTGTCTAAGTGTGTCAGTTGGAGGAGAATAAGAAAAAAAAGTCTGCATATGTTATCTGCTGCTAGGTTGTTCTAATTTCAAGCTTGTTGATGTTTGGAGATGCATGGTTGGTGGACGGTGATATTGCCCCTCTGTTGGAGGAGATGTATCCTCCCCTCTCCACCCAGATAAGATGACAGATTTATGGTTATGGATTACTTGCAGATTGTGTCACAGTGGCTACAGATGTTGAGTGTCGCTATGGAGGAGAGACGGAGTGAGAGACCACATAAAGAGAGGGGACATTATCCTGGGGATACTTGAAGTGATTCACTCCATTTGAACATACTTGTCAGGCTGAATTCCGCAGAGTAGGATGCTCATTTTCTCTTCACAGTTAACTAACAGGGCATGCAACATAGCCAGATATTTCTGCTATAGAAGTAGTCTGTTTTCTGGAAGGACTGACTTCATCTCTCCCAAAATCTGCAATTGTTTTCTTTTAACCTTGAATAATATAACAAATTCTCTATTTCTCAGCGATCATCCATAATTTGCCTGTGTTGTTTTACTTATCCTTGATTTCATGTATTAATAAAAGGTAAATACATGAAAGCATTTTTCTTATTTAGTACACATCTTTGAGGCTTCACTTGTTCTTTACCCGAGGCCTCTCTTTAAAAACAGTGACCATTTAGATTGTTGTAATATACTCATGCCGATATATATATACATACACACATACATTGTGTGTGTGTGTGTGTGTGTATATATATAT
>JBAJHZ010000027.1:14683810-14710891 GCA_037177175.1 Melanotaenia australis | reverse complement strand
TTTATTTATTTATTTATTTATTTATTTATTTATTTATTTATTTATTTATTTATTTATTTATTTATTTATTTATTATGTGATGTTGGAAAGGTGTTTGAGTGTAAAGTACTTGTTCATGTGTGTTTATCATGTGCACAGTAGCAATAAGAAATAAGACAAAATACTGGGGATATGCCCATGCTAAATGACCAAATATATATTGGTGGTAATAATATTAATAATGTAACAACAATAAGTCTAAGCAGTTTGGTCAGTGTCACCAATGTCTATATAGATCTATATAGCCATTCAAATTGTCTATTTTAGAACAAACCCTGATGTCCACTATAAAACTATTAGCGGTTCATAATTAGACTGAATAATAATTGTAATGGTAGTGATGACTTCACTCACTATAAATATAAATGCAAAAAGGTACACATTTGCTTCTCAATTACTTAAATGTTTATATACACCGCTATGGCTGGGTGGATCGATCCTAATATTCATATTATGTATACCAGGCTTAGTACTGCTATCGAACGATACAAGCACGATAAGAACAAATTTTTCTTACAGAGTGCTTAGTGGGCAAAAACCAACAACTGAGAGCCAAGCAATGTTAGGTTTTGCTTTTGTTCAGTTAATTTGCACTCTAGACCTAATTTTCTCAAACATTTTCTTATTTTGTTACATCGTCATTTTATATTGTTTACCAATTTAAAAGCTTACATTTAGATTTTTCAGTTCTGCCATTCAGTTTCTTGATAGAACATGTTTTATTTGACAATAACATTTATAATGTTTGATCATGTTAATAATGATAAATAACTGATCACTAAATGGTTGTGAAATTTCAAGTATCAGTAGTACTTGCCCTGGATTTACTTTATATTGGATCGATACCAAAATTTGTGCAGCCCTAACTACCCACCCCACTCTTTTTCACTTTTCCTTCTTCCCTTCTTGTCCCCTCCCCATACAATGTGTTTATATATACACACAAGCCCATATATTTAATCACACACACACCTACAGTCAGTTCTGCTCCCTGTGTTCTGCCATAATTTTTTAATGTGTATTCACACACAAATGCATTTACTTGTTAAAAATGTTCTTCCTTGAAGATTATAAGCCAGACCTAAAACCCTGAGATCACAATAACTTGCATAAAACCCACTCTGTGTTGAAAGCCAAGGAAAAGAGATGACTCTAATGATTATTTAAAAAAAAAAAATCAATTACAAATAAATAAAATAAAGTCCTTGCGGTGAGGTGCCGACTTGGATTTTGGTAGAAGCGGCTAATGGAGTACATTATATCAGTTAATATATCTGGCTTTGTTGTGAAACCCCACTGGTTTGAACAGTAATAGGGTTTGTCTTAAGTCTCGATCTAGTTGTCCATCTATCACAATTCGTCCATGATGTTGTTCCATAATGACTCACAGGCACTGATCATTTATTCTATAGATTGTGGCTTACAGTTTTTTTTTTTGTTTGTTTGTTTTTTTGCTTTTAATCACTTCCTTAGGTCTATAATTCTCCGGTTTGCCAATAATTGATCTGGGTGAATGATTTGTTGTAGGGTCCTAGTCAGTGAACATGGTGTAAAGTTATTTGGTTTACAGTGTCTGTTGAGTGTTATAGCTGAGTTTTTTATAAAGTCTCCAAGTTTTAGTGGAGGTAATCAAGATGGTTTCCCAGGTTTTAAATGGAATTTAGAACATGAATAAGCATGTTCTTCGGTTGTTAAAATCTCATAGTTTGGGGTTAATGTCCGGAAACAAGGACAATTACTGGCTGCGATTGTTGAATCTAATAGCCAGGAACTGCCGTATTGGACCTGCTTTTCTTACTTATGGTGTCTCACGAGACCACAGCTCCAACCTTCCTTTTTGCCTTGTCATATTTTAACAGACAATACTAAATTGTGAAAGACTGAAGTTTTGATAATAAAGCATCATTTCAAGTTACAAAAAGATCTCTTAAAATGAGAGAAAGCCTATTTTTAGACTCACTACTTCTCTCTGCTGGAAAGATTCTGTTAAAATACTAGAGTTCTCAACTCGGCACAGAGAAGGTAAATATCAAATTTAAGTCTAATTTAATACAGCTCAAACTATTTAACTTGAAAATAAAACTCACCTGCCTAAAAATTGCACCTGCTTTTCAATCCTTGCTTATCAATTCATTGTAAGCAAGTCCCATTTTACTGCAGCCATTCATCACAATCCAACTACTGTAATCAATATCAAGATAAAGGAATCTCATTATGGTCCATTTAACCTGTCGTAATAGAATGAACTGCTCGTTTTAAGGCACTGGCAATACAAACAAAAACAATTGGAGGATCAGTTCTGCTGTTCACAATTGTCTTTGCAGCTAGGGTAAGTTTTTTTTTCCAAAATATGCAAAAGTTAGAGCAGGTTTAAACCCCACTGTAGTACCATTGGTGGTCCAGAGCTTTAATCAAAACTGCCCAGCAACCACTTTGATGATGGGCACTGCAGACGAAATACTTTCCAGGCGCTGTTTGACATCTCGTAGCTGGATAGAACCCTGCAGTCAGATCTGCATGGAACTTCATGTGTAATTTGTCACTAAGGAAAATATGTGAACATTCATTAAATAATAAAAAAAAAAAAATATATAATAGGCTTTGAAAGATGTTGCTGTGGCTTTCTGATCAAAGCTAGAGGGAAATTTTGCTTTTCATCCTTATGCCCTCCTCAGGCATTTATCATATTATATATATAAATTTGGTGATTATTTCAGAAGAGCTGTGGCTATAGCCCCCCCTTTAGCCCTTTATTTCAGGCTACACAAACAAATAGGAAATGAATCACATGTACAAACATAAAGAGGAAAAAAAAAAAAAAAGATCAAAATTTGAAAACCTAACAATTTTTCGGAACTCAACACAGAACATTCTGAAGACCCCAAGATTCCACATATTGCTCCAACCTGTTTGTGAGTGAAAAGAAATCAAATTCCACTCTGAGCCGAGCTGCCAGTAACCTGGTGAAGACCAGGGGAACCTCCTCTGACTCTTGACCGTTGACCTCCTTCTGGTCTTCCAAATGGCCAACTTAGACTCACCGAAAATTAAATTTAACAATGAGTCAACAGATTTTTTACACGCAGAGTACAGAGGCCCAAAAACAAAATAACTGAAAGAAAACTACTCTCCAAACCCCTGAACTACACCCCTCAAAAGCTCAAACAAACCCATCAGCCGTGAAGACTGAACTAAGTGGTGGTGAACCGTTTCTAACTGGAAACAAAAAGGACACCCAGGCCCCGTGTTCGGATTAAGGTGTGCCAGGTACCTGTTAGTGACTATGGCCCTGTGCACAACCCTCCACTGAAGGTCACCAGACCTTTTATGAATGGGTGTTTGTACAGGGACCGCCAGCAGGCTTTAGGCGACGTCCCAGAGCCAAAAAGGGTCTGTGGTGGAAGTGATGTTAACATTAAGAGCTGTAGAGAAAAGGACAGCAACTCCAGCAGAGAAGTTTGTTCCATGAGACAAAACATACTGACCCTTCTACCACAAACCCTAGTCTACCTCATTCTCCACATCATTACAGGTTTCCTGCAGGAAAACTACATCTAAGCCCTTCTAAATGATTGTTTCTGAAACAACCCTCCTCATTTGATGATCCCTCCCTCTATTCATGTTCAAGGAGCCCACCCTCACCTTCTGCATAATGGGGAGAGAAAGAAAGATGACAGAAGTAGAAAACAATAAAAGGAGGATCACCCAGTGAATCACCATGATTTTACACTTTGGGAGTTTCAGTCATTTAGTACCTTGGTCTTTACTGGCTTTTAACCGTTTTCGAATGCTCGTCATGTGTTTACTCAGACGGAACCATTTCTTTTCATCCAAAAAGTCTACCTTCAGTAGAGTCCTCACGCTATTAACAAACTTCTCACCCTCAGGAAAGTACTCAGACACTCGCGCAGACTTCCCAAAAGTTTCCTCCAGGAAATCATTCATTTCCTCCAAAGTATAAAGATCCCCACTGGAAGACTAAACCAGCAGCAGATGTACAATCAGAGTCAGTATCACAATCCACGTTTTCTCCAGCATCAGACAGAGCAACAGCCTGAGGCACAGAGGCTGCTTCAGCAGAGGCCTGCTCACGACTCCTGAGTTTCCCCGCAGCTGGAACGCTCGCACTCAGAATCAGTCTGTTTATCATCTTTGTCACCACTCACCTGTCTGTTACACCCCTCTCCTGGGCTGTCTTCACCTCCTGACACACAGTAGGGGTCTGCAGGAACCACAGTTGCCCCACATACTCCCCACGGTCCCCAGCTGACGCTTCAGCTGACTTATGTGTGCAGAAAGCTCGCTTATGTCCCACGTCTCCACACTCAAAACACTTCATGCTCCCTTTACTGACATAGACTATGTAGTGCCCATCACCGTGCTTAACTCTGAAGGAAACCTCCAGAGATTGTGATGGAGAGTTTAGGAGCATAAACACCTGCCTCCTGAGAGACTGAACATGTTTCAATTTCTCACCCTTACAGCCCAGACCAACTAAGCGGAAAGCACTCACTATTTTTCCGAAACGCTGCAGCTCCCGCTCCAGTGTCTCATTAGGAATAAAAGGGGGAAACCCGGAGATCATAACCTGGCTGGACGAAACGGCGAAACCTGTAGGTAAGTGCCACTGAGCGAGATGCCACTAACTATTAGTTTAGTGATAAGCTGCTCCTCCTTCAGAAAAACCACCACGCCTTTATTCATCCTGGAGGCATAAACTATGTTAGCATGACCAACCTGTTCCCCTACGACTAGGAGAATGGTTGTAACCAAACCCCGTGTTTCAAAGATAAGGAGGGCGTCTCTACCGATGCCATCCTGGCAGAAAAAAAAAAAAAAAAAAATCCTGCCTAACACCAGCAAAGCAACCCCATAAATAGCCAGTAAAACAGATAACAGTAAACAACTGGGAGGAAAAAGGTGGGTCAAAGAAAAAGGAAAAAAAAAAGCACCAAAATCCTGGGTGTGCACATAACAGAGGAGCCCTCCTGGACATCAACACCACATCACTGGCCAAGAAATCCAACCAGTGGCTCTACTTTCTCCACAAACTGAGAAAGGCTAGAGACTCGGCCCCCCATCACATGCACCTTCTACAGAGGCACCATTGAGAGCATTCTGACCACTGTGTGGTACGGCGCCTGCTCTACGTTCTGCATGAAGACCCTCCAACACAGCTGAGAAGATCAATGTCTCTCTCCCCTGCCTTACGCAAAATATTTACACCTCTCACCTCAACTATAAAGCCGTCTGTATCGAGAGACCCACCCAACCGTCACACAGCTTCTTCAGCCTGTTGCCATTAGAAAAGGAGACGCTGGAGTCTGTGGGTCAGGACCAGCAGACAGACAGCTTAGTCCACCAGGCTGTCAGGATGCTGAACTCTCTCTGCTCTGCCCCTCTTTCACTCACACATACACACACACACACCCTGGACTGACACCCACATCAACAAACTTTACACACGCTGAGGAACAAGCACACAGCCTCTTTATTCATTTTAACCAGACCATAAGCTAACTTTGCACTATAACCATAAATATATATTGCACTGGTTGTAATTTGCTTTGTCTATTTATTATTGTGTTTTATTTACTTAGTGAGAGTACTTGTTTTGTTTTTTGTTTATTGGCTTACATTCCTGTATTTCATCTCACCAAGGTTTGAGAGAACCGTCATTTCAATTCTCTGTCATGTACATGCTGCAGAAATAAAGCTAACTGACTACTGCAACGCTGACCTTGCTGGGCTCTCAAAAAAGTACAGACAGCTGCAATTAGTCCAGACCCTGCTGTCTGAGTCTTCATTACGACCTTAAAAGTAGATCATGTAACGCCAGTCCTCAGATTTTTACAATGCCTCCCTTTATGTTAAGAACTGACTTCAAAATCCTGCTATTAGTTCACAAAGCACTGCATTGTTTAGGGCCGAAATGCATGCAGGATCTTCTGGATCATTATGGACCAACAAGATCTCTCAGGTCATCAAGGTATCTAAAGCACTTTGAATTGTCTTGTTCATGAAATGTGTCATACAATTAAATGTTTTGCCTCTTTTTTAAATAATTCAATAATTAAAAGAATCATGCTGGTATTTAAATGGTTAAAATCCTACAAAACATTGAATGTTTGGTAGTTTTTGAGCAGGTATGAAGTTTTTAAAGTGCTTCATGATGAAGCAAAGAAAAAAGAAATAGTGAAATGATGGCTTTAGAGGTTTTTCGTGGGGACATTTTAGCCACAAAAGTCAGAGTGTGCTTAGTTGAGGAGAGCACAGGAGTTAAATCAATAGTTTTATTTAAGAGTGTTCAACTACTGCAGCACCTCCAGCAATCCCACTCCACTAACCACTGACTGTCTTTCGATTTAATCTGATAACATGATTGTAAATGTGAATTACACTGAGTGTTTTGAATGCAATTAAAGGCCTATTGGGAAAACCTTGTGATGTTTAAACCAGTGAGTTGTGTAACAGTACGCTCATGCCCAACATTGAATTGGAGAAGTACAAGGACAACAGAGGGAAACAGCAGCAAATGTGCAACCCACCACCAACAGTTAAGTTTTTTAGACTCCTTGTCTGTCCAGTACCTTGATCAATGATATCTACCGATCGGTGTCTATGCACATTCCGCACCAGTGCTAGAATGTGTTACCAAGCCAAGGATTTATTTGACCAACCAAGAGCAAAGAGGCAAAGCACCAGCTGGGTAAACTTAGGATGAGTATTCTGTTGCTGTACTCTAAGATGAAACAAAGATAGAAATTGGAAATGAGTGTTTAAAAACTCTACAGATCTGATTTTATTTATTAATTAAAGCTAGTACTGCTTAATATGTTAAAAATAAAGACCCTTTCAAGTCTTCTGTTTCAGTTGCTAATTGCTAAATCAAAAGTCTCGTAAAGCTAAGCAAATTACAAATAAAGAAAATAAAAAGATATACAAATCTAGACAACATACTACAGGGCAGACAGCTAAAAGTTACCTCAACCTCCAGCACCATCTCCCACCTTGTCTAGTTCAATTTAAAAACTCATTGCCTTATGATTTCATTAATGTCACGCAATTAAAGCTCAGCTTAAAAAGATAGGTAACAACAAGGGTTAATTTGAAGACTGCAGGTAATGCTTAGCAGCATTTAAGAAGTGTCAGGCAATTAAACAAAACGGATTAAAGTGCAACTTCACCTTGAGCTGAGACTCCATCCTGAGCAAAGACAATTTGTGAGGCAGGAAGTGCTCAGTGCAGAAGAGTGAAATGAGAAGACACCCGTCTCAAAGCACTCTTTTGAAGTGGCCATTGAGATAGGCTGTGTAGGCCAATGCTAAGGACGATGTGTTCCACAATCCTGTACTATTACTGCTAATATTTGGAAATATTGCGTAAACCCACAGCAAAATAAATTTATAGCAATAGTAGGTAAATAATGGAGAGGTACCTTTTTTGTACTAATGGCAGTACACTTTGATTTAGTTCAAGTTCGCGTTCAGTGTGGTGACAGCCTTGGGAAAGAAATTTTCTCTGAGTCCATTTGTTCTGGCCTTGATGGACCTAAATCACCTGCCAGAAGGCAACAGGTTGAAGAAATGGAAGCCTTATCTTTGGCGCCCACCACCCACCTGCCCTCAATTATTTCTCTTACCCACATTTTTCATTTTTACTTTGGACCCGAATTCAATTAATTGTTAATGTTGAAGACGCAGATAGCGTTAAACTATAATTCTGCACAGCTATTTAATTTCATGCAGTTTTTTCTGAACATTGTACAGTTTGACTTGATGTGAATTTTAATGGGATGTTGACTATTTGGAAGACTGGCAACTGTCTTGAATGTTTACAATTTGTGAATGATCTCTCACTGTAAAATGAGTGACTTCAAAATAGTGGCTTTATAAACCCTGCCAGACTGATGGGCTGCAATGATCATGCCTTTCTTCCTAGGAAATTTCCAAAACTTCCTTTATAGAACTTCTTCCATTCACTGGAGAGCAGTTAATTGTGACCGGAGGGTGCAGTTAGTTCATTTTAAAAGACCTAATATGAAGCAGGTGACTTAGGTTGTCAACTGTGAAATCAGCTAAACCCAGCAAGTGGTTGGGAATGGTTCATGCTGGTTCCTCCAATTCATCTATGTAGAAAATGTGGGCTGCCTGACTTCACCTTTTTAAAAGGTTGCAGATGTAGCTGTTGAGATTCAAAGCAAAAACCCTCAGGCAAGGTGACTGATTTTGCCGGTTATATAATCTTTAAAGCCAGACCCATCTTTTTATTTCATTACACTTTGTCCAATTCAGATTTTGGCAATATAAGCCAATTAACATCCAGTTCTTTTTTTTTTTTTTTTTTTTCTTAATCAGAAAGCTAACCGCTCCATAATATTGGCAACTTACACCAGAAAAATTTAGAGGGATACATAGAGCAAAGAGAATGTCTATAATTATGATTGCAAGGTGAACTTTCACTTTAGGACACTGAAGCATTACACAACATGTCTGAGTAAAGAATTTAAGAAGGATAGATTAAAGTTAAAGTTCACTCCACTTAAAGAAGCCTGGAGAAGTACTGTGGGCGAGACCAAGGATGACTGAGGGTTTTGGACATATATCCTTTAAAGAGTAGAATTGAGGTTTACTTACAAGGTCACTTCCTGATGCTTCCAGCCCTGGTTTGTGGTGCCTTAAGAACATTTGTGAGAGTGTCTGTGTGTGATAGGGGATGATGAGTGTACATTTTTGTGTGCATCAGTGGGCTTACTCATGGGACCAGAGGTTCTTTCAGAGATGGACAGTGTTAACTTCAGCAGACACACAGATTAATCTGTCAGGACTCTGTGCCTGGGGACACTTTGGATCGAGTTTGTAAGCAAAAGGACAGAGGGTTACAAGTAAAAGCTCAACCATCCTGATATGTATGAGTGACATGAGTTCATACAAAGGGCAAAAAATTTTATAGGTTGTCTGACATTGAAATCTATCACTAAATATCAAGACTTAAGGCATAGAGAGAAGATACTAGACATTTATTTTTTCTTGCGAGTTTGTGTTAAAATTATTATTATTAATATTAATTTTGGAATTTCACAGGAGACATCTACCATCATTGGAATAGGAGCAAATGTTTGGGCTCTCTAGGAGACTTAAGCATAAATCTTACTGTACTACCAGAACTTAATAAGAGCATTAAGGGTATCATTAACAGCAAAGGCCAGGTAATGCCAATTTTGTTGACAGGACTGGTAAATATAACTGACAAACATAAGAAGACAACTATAAAAACACAGCAAAGTATTTTGAAGTAGTGGTTTCATCCGGTTATAATGTACAAAAGGGAAACATTAAAAGGGACAGTGGATTACCATTGAAATATAACTTTTGACTAATGATCAGATTATGATTAAGAATATTATGAATATCTATAAATGAAGGAAGTGGACCAATCATGCAATAAGTTTAATGGAACTGGAGATATTTCACTTGTGGAAGGATGGCTGAAAAGATATTTTTTAGCAGCGATTTTCATTCATACCGTTGATTACAAGAAAGTCTAGAGAGAACCAATTTTCATTTGCAAAAACAACTTGGCCAGGAGGCAGCAGCAAATGGCAGTTTATACAATAATACAAACACACCTCAGGGTGTGGTCCAACCAGAACAATCTAGTGGACAGTACGATTGGGCTGGGAATCATGGGAAATTTTGCACATTCATTTGGTTTGCTGTTGCATTATATTTTACTCAAGCAGAGCAAACCACCTGAACGTCACACAGCTACAACTTCTTGCTAGAAGGGATATTCAATGAAGTAGCCACAAACCTAGAATTAGAAAATCTGGTTCATCAATCAGCCAGAAGAAAAAACAGCTTGTTTATCGCAAAAAGTGAATCAACAATGGTTTTATGTAGTTTTGGGATTTCTGTTTTTATTTTGTTGTATAAACCCAACATGTTTTTCATAAGAAGCTGTCTAGTATGAGCACCTGGAGAGGCAGAGAGCTATCCAGCACATTGCACTATGGAACTCTACTTCTGCTCTTTGGCTGACTGGATGCTCTGTTTGCTTTCACTATAAAACCAAACTGCATCAGGGTTCAAGTTGCAAGTAAGCCAAGTCATCTGGTTTTCAAGTGATCCTGAGTTCACTTCTTTGGTCCACACAGGTGTGAATCAACAATGACATGACTTCAGATGAACTGTACCATCTGTGGATACTGGCCAGTGTTCATACAACAGTACAGCACCAGTGTGAGTGGGCCATTACCCTAAAAATTGTGCAAAACCAAAATTAGTGAAAGTTGGAAATACACAGCCAGATTATTCAGAAGTAAGTTAAATTAATCAAGCAGATACATGTTCAGTTTCATCCAATTAGACCTTTGTTCTCCTTTTTTACTCTGTTTAAATCCTGGGCTTTAAGCTGGGGGTAACATCAGAACTGGTAACAGAATATCTCCTAAAGCGCAATAACCTTCTGTAGCTAAAATCTCAATTCCTCTGGTACATGACATAATGGAGCTCAACTTTACTGCATATCAACCTACTAATTGACATGGGAAATGTGTGCGTTCTAAGTTCAATTTTACAGCCCCTCCATTGCTCAGTTAAAACAAGTACATCATATTTTGTCTGATATCAGCTTGTTTCTTCCAGAAGTTAAAACGCAGAGTGACATTGAAAACTGACATAATTACCGGTTCTGGACACTTGTATGAGAAGGTTAAAACAGTGTTTTCTGCCATAAGGTGTAAAGTGGCAACGGCCTTGTTAAACAGGATGTGTTACACTGACAGCAAGACAACTTACAATTCTGCTTCTGAACTTCCATCAACTACCCTACTAAACCTCCAAACAGCAGAATTTACAGAATGTTCAGCTTTGAATAATCACAATGGGATGAGTTATGAGAAATGTGTATCCTATATTTGAGTATTTGCACCCATAACAAAGTGTGTTTAGGTCTTAAGTGGCAAATTTGCTGCGGGAAATATTCTTGGGTTCTGCCCTTGACCCAAGTCAATCTGCCATGTTAAGTTTTAAATTAAGCTTGTGATAGAACCAGCTGATGCTCCCCCTGGCTTCATCCTATTCCACTAATAGCTGCTGCTAAGTCCATGACAAGGAATTCTAATGTTGTATACAGTAAACATTTCTGGTAGCAGCTAGTGGATATAATTTAATAACCTTTAGCTATGTCATGTCTTTGCTCAAAGTCACTCCAGCTGTCCAAGTCATCAACGGAATAATAAATTGAGAAAAAACTTCACCAGCTAAAACAAAGTAGTAGAACCTCTTGTCAGCATTATAACATGAGATAAAGAAAGGACTGAAGATTGACAAATAATACAACAAATAAAGTCAGAGTTGGTACTGTCCTTGTAGTTTCTGTGTACCTTGACTATGTTATTGTAGTGGACTCTGCAATACATAATTCACCATGCAGTGATTTGGACTGGAGTTTATATTACAGCAAGAAGTTTGCTATAGGTAACATTGAGAATAGCATCTGGAGTTTTTAAATGGCACATGTCCTTTTTAGGTGGGGTTTCCTTTAGGGGAATCTCTCCACAGGCGACCCCATGTTTTGATATACAGTATACTGTCTGTGTCCTGAGCAAAAACTACATGCAGTTGTGCCGTCAAAAGGGAGAAACTGTCTCTGAACTTTCTTACCGCAATTTCCACAGTTTCAACCTTTGAGAATATAAAAGCAGAAAGTAAAATGGGATATATAGATATATTTTTCCCTTCAAAATCACTTTGTCCTTACAAGGATCGGTTACAAGGATGCTCTGTATCTTATTTTGATACACTATGAGCAGATTGTCAGGAAACGCATAATTTCTGGCCATGTTAGTGGGCTATTAAAACACCTCGGCATCCTTATCTTAAAGAATGGTTTTTCAAATTCTTCGCAGCTTTGGATCAGCCTGGTTACGGTGATTTGATTTCTCATTTAAAACACCTACAAGCAAAACAATATTGCATGCTTGCTGTCAACATTGTGCAACAGCCACACCAAACATGAAAAAAGGCTGTTTTTAGAGGGGCTGATGTAGAATTTTTAACCATTTAACAGAACACATTGCAAACAAAGCCTAACAGAATTATTTTAAAAAGAGCCTGTAGATAACTGAAAAATTGCTTTGAAAACAACATTTCAATTGAATTCTAAGATAATAAACCAAACTGACACTATACAAAAATTGTTAGTGACGTGACTTTTTTGTACTAGGGAATGAAGATCAGTAAGTATTCAGACTAGTACCTCGAGCAATTGTGTTTACAGACTTATTAGAAGAGGCATGTGCCCTTTGCAGTGTCCTAAAACAACATGCTAATTGTTTTGTGTATTTCACAATGGCAGTCATCTTAAAAAAAAAATAAATAAATAAATAACCCTAATTAAATCAAATCCAGTTCAGAACAGATTCTGGTCTTAAATAATCAGTCTTTGTAAATTATCACCAATTGGAAAGACACAATCCAACATACATGTCCACCTAACGGGCACCAAAGATTCGATTTTAAGGTAAAAATAAAGCCGCCAATTAAATCTGGAATTATAACTCAAGTCCTCCACTTGTAAACAACTAGCTTAAGAAGTTAGTTTAATGTCTTAAGTATTCACCAAAAAAAAAAAAAAGTTATGAATCATGCATTTCAGAGAGTATATTTACTTTAAGATATGTATGACGAAAGTAATCATTTTTATTTTATTTTTGAATCCCCTTTAAATCGTCAGATATGCAGGGTGAATTTTTTTTAGCTGCAGTTTTGAGATGCTCATTATAGCTTCACCCTGTGGGAAACAAAAAATAAAAATGATGTTGACTGTTACAAAATAGAGGCCCAGAGGCTTCAGTGACTTGCTATGCCCTTTTATGTGGCCTCGTGTTGCTGTCTTTGCCACTGACTCTTGGAAGATTTAAGAAAAGCCTTGAGGTAACCTGGCAAGTTGCTCCTGAAAAAATCTATTTACAAGTGTATAAACTGCAACTGCTGGACATGAACCACAAAAAAGGCCTAATTTATCGAGTATATGTGCTGTTCTGACATGGTGTAGAGTAGCTCATCTGATCTACAAATAAAAAAAAAGTATATTCACATAAATATGAAAGCAAGCATGTTTAACTATTCTTTTTGTCCTTTTTTTCCTCCTGGCTACCTCCCACAGTCTAAAGACATGCATGTTAGGCTGATTTCAGTCTAAATTTTCACTTGAGTGCAAATCTGATTGAATGTTTGTCTCTTCTGTTGGTTCTGTGATGTATGAGGAACAGCTCCACCCCCATCGTGACCCTATATTTTAGTAAGTAATTTTAGAGTCATTGTGTAAAACATGATCTTCTCTACCAATTCTTAACCCTCCTGTTATGTTAGTCTGTCAGGAAGAGCAATGATGTCCCCTGGTCAATTTGACCCGGTGCACATTTAATTGTCCAAAAGATATCCAAAACATCCTAACAAGCATAGTTAATATTTCATTACTAACTCCATTAATAACTACTCTATCAATGTTTAGTGTAATGGTGTACCTTACCTCTCACAGGTAATGGTTTAATAAGGATAATTCACTCATTTTTCATTAAAAAAAAACATGATCAAACTAAATGCATTTTGTCCAGCTCCTTCCACTTCTCCCCAAAAACATGCCTTCATTCTAAATTAGTAATTTCCAAAATGATTTCCTGTATTGAATTAAGCACGACCAGCTCAAAAGCTGACTTGATGTCTGTTACACGAGTCACTGCCATTCTAGTTGGCCCTGGCACGGTCTTTATTATGTTTTCTTCAGATAGTTTTGCCTGACACATATTTGGGGATAAAGACCACTGTATTTCCCCATTTTTTGACATGAATGTCTATGAAGTTATTTTTGTGTTTATATTAAATGCAAAAAAAAATATTGATCTGAGTGGAAAAATTATCTGAAAGAAAAAAAAATATTTTTGATATAAATATTTTTCACACTGATAGCAAAAAATAATGAGAGATTTTGAGATAAAGTATCTTGTTACAGCACATTTAAAAAAAATATATATATATCTTTCAAAAGCCTTTCTTTACTCTCAAATATATATATTTTTTTGCTATCAGAGTGAAAACTTTTACTCTCCCAATTTTTTCTATCGCTCAAAGCTTTTTTTTTTTTTTTTCTTTTCTCTCTCAAAACCGCAGTTTTTGTTATCGTTTCAAGATTTTGCTATCGATGTGAAACTTGTGTCATGGGCGGGTCCATGTTACTATTAGGCATTCTAAACCGAACTGACAGCTGGGTGGCGATCTTTTCTGCAGACTGATTACGCCTTTCTCCTTAATATTCATGACTAACTTCTGCTATCACTATCGGAGAATCTTGGATCCAAAAACAACAGATCAATGCATATTCACTATGTCTGCATCTCCCAGTGAATCAATGGTGGATCACAATGCAGACTAAAACCCCTGTTTTACACCAGGTGTGTGTGCGGCACGTTATAGCTGTGCCGTGGCCTCCGCTGCAATCTGCAGCAGTTTTAGTCAATGGTTTGGTTTCCACCGGGTGCGCTGCAGCACATATCAGAAGTGTCCCAGGCACGCATTTTTGACATTTAACACACCCATAATGCGTCAGAATTCCTCAGTTCACTGTTCTCCACTCCACAGTTCTTCACTCCTCCTGTGATTTCATGATCTCGCAGATCCTTCTAGATTGATTGCACTGGCGGGCGCTCCACGCCTGACACACTCCCGGCAATAATTTAAGTGCCATGGAGGTTGGAAGCAAACCGTGGTGCAGCTGTAACGTGGTGCACATGCACCCGGTGTGAAAGAGGGATAATGTCGGTAGGACCCCAATGCACAATATCCTTTATACGTTTTGCCCCTGCCCGGTTGAGTGTCTACTGAATGTGGGTGGAGTTTTCACACGAGAACATACATGGTTCCCGTCAAAAGTCATAACGTCTCTCTCTCTCTCTCTCTCTCTCTCTGTGTGTGTGAGTGAGTGAGTGAGTGAGTGAGATTTGGGTTAAATATGTCTCACAGTTGTAAAGAAAGAAATACTGTGACATTTCGGACATCCTTTTAAGTCCAGCTTGACTGCTGGGTCAAATTGACCCAAACAGTATCTATGTGATATAAACATGCAGGGCGTGGTTGCAAATATGTGACATGAACCATTTTCATTGTATATGTTGACATCACTAAGCTGAAGAAGTTACATACTGAGAAAAAAAACAACTTTTTTTCCTAGATCTTCAAACTTTAAAACCGGTCAATTTGACCCGTAACATAACAGGAAGGTTAATGTAGCGAAACCTCTGGCTGAGGACACTGGTGTGGGGATGTCCAATTTCAGTCCCCAAGGGCACCCATCCTGTAGGCTTTGTGTGACCTTCATTTTTGCTTCATTGTTCAGTACTTTGGGCAACTGGGGTTGCAGTATAGGTGCTTAAATAAATTTTAACTAGAACTAGAACAGCACACCTGACTGAAATTAATGGATCACAGAACAAGTTTGTGCCAAGTTTAACTGTTGGAGAGATCCATTCCATCTGAATCATCTGTGATGGAACAGGAAAATGTCAAAAATCCTGCATGACAGTGGCCCCCAAGGATTCAAATGTGACCTTCCTGCACATGGGACTTATTATTGTGCCATGGTGCAAAGCGGAGGTGAGGATCCAATTGCAGGCAGATGAGGCAAAGGTAGACCAGTGAAGAAGAAAAAAAAAAAAAAATCCAGACATATACACATATAGGAGAACTAACAGGAAACAGGTAGAGTTATCAGACCAGGTGCACTAATGACAGGAAGCAAAACGCAAAATAAAACAAGGGAAAACCTACAAAATAAAACAAGGAAAATTAAACAAAACATGGTAAGACCACAAAAACCAAAAACTCAGATTGTGACAATAACTCCAAACTTAGTCTGGCAGCAGTTATGTCAAAAACTGTACACACCCAGATAATGCAGTTTGGGATTTAATATACTTAACTTGAACTAAACTGGCCAGGGCACATGCTCCACACTTCCACCTTTAGGCAAACATAACCAAGAATCAGAGCTTTTAAGGCTTACCTTTAGACATTAGTGCTTCACCTCAAATGAAAGATCTGAATACTTTTTGCACCATTAAGAGACTAATCAAAAAAACAGTCCTCCATCTGCTTTTTCCTCTCAGACCTAGTGGATTATGTTTCCCCATCTTTTGCAAATGATGGTGGCATTAAACCTTTCTCAATTAGCCATCTGGGGGTTGATTGAGAATTAGCGCTTAGACTGTAATCACAGTTCTTCTACCTTGCTTGCCAAACACTCAGTAACCGGCTGGGCTCTCCAGTTCCCTACTCTCATATGTCCCCATGCGCTACATAATCACTCAGTGGAAATGTTCACAACTCTGTCCATGAGTGCTTGTGTAAGTGAATATCACATTTAATCTTCTTGTATGAATGAATCCGTCAGTGCAAAATGTGTGTATGTGAGTTTCTTTGTAAGGCCCTTTGTGCGATTGATGATCACCAAGTGGAAACATTTAGATTGCCTGCTTCTTGGTGCCAGTCTGGATTAGGCTGGTGATGAAACCATTCCACTTTGATTACCATTTTGGCATTTAACCTGCATGAATATAATGGAGGGGACATCAGCAAGGGTATGCTTGGTGGACATGACAGTTTGTACATGCAGACTCACACAGTTCAGATAATTGACTCATCATGTCTTTGCCAACACCCTCGCCTCTTTTCTCAGTACCTCCCTCTCAACTAATTCACACTCTCTGCACTGCTCAGGGTACAGTGAAGCTATTTGGATTAAAAGCATCCGCCATGTGGAACGTGTGAAATTCTCTCACTATTCATGCTTAAAGGCATTTCTGCATTAAGCTACCAAGAAACATGAGCTGCTTGGCTCTGTCGCTGTATGCAAATCAAGCAATTATCTCACCTTCACAGAAACGTGTTCTTTTGTGACTCATATTGAAGCTACCCAAGTATGTGCAGTATGGCTATGGTAACTCATTAAGTTCAGGGATATGGCCGGGGGAAAACAAACATTTTTCCACAACTATCGTTACAATATGATTGTTGCAAATCAATCTTTTTGATAATTTCTACATCTTTTGTAAGCACTAAACTGAAGACAACTGTAGTCGGCAGAACTCTAAAGTCTTAAGACCCTCCGGAGCAGGACAATTTCTATCACAAGGAGAACTAGGGTGATATGTCACAGGTTTGTTTTCAAAACTCCTTGAAATTTAAACAAAAAACACAGACAAGGCTAAAGACAAAGCAATGGTGGCATTTATTTTCTCATCTTTCCCAAAGTCTAGCAAAAAGAAATACAGTACAGTGAGGGTTCAGCTCAACCACATTCATGTAACATACAAACATGAATGTTATTAATACCGTAAATAACTCAAAACTAAAACACATACTAAATTTGTAGGTTTATCAAATAAGTGTTTGTCAGTGATGACAAATTTCTTTCGTTGACAAAAATTTTTTCATGACGATAATGAGGGTGACGAGCTAAAAGTGGCTGATGACAAAAACATGACGTTCATGAGATTTTGTTGACGAAACAATATGAAAATGTTCAAGGGCTGATTGTCTGACATTAAAAATGCATGACATTTCTGCCTATTGGGAGCTTAATCTGTCAGTAATGCTGCTGCACCTTGGCCACGCCCACCACCAGATGTGCAGTACACACACAAGCAGTTTATTCATTCATAGATAAATCATGGCAGCAGCATCAACAAATGGGTTTGGTGGAAGCGATGAAAAGATATACATATTAACTAAAATCCATCATAATTTCACTGGCATACTAGGTCAGGTTGAGCATGTGTGTTCCTCATCCTTTACTCATATTTTGGCCATGCAAATGTTCAGGGTGTAGTTTTGCGCTTCATAAAATTCTCAGAGAAAAAAAAAAAAAAAGCCAGTTACCAAAGTAATGATGTTGTTGATCTCTGCGCTTTTTTGGAGTAATTGATTCCACAGTTAGCACTTTATCTGTGCAATCCATAACCCTAAGTAGATCAGAAAGTATTTGCTGTTGGTTGGGAAACCTAGGTCTAAAACCATTCCTTTTAATTTTGTAGTTGACAAAAATTACCAAACAAGCTCCCGATGTGTTGCTATATGTTGAACTTTTAAATCTGCTATTTTCCTGTGACATTTTTGTATAATGAAGTAGGGCATCAATCTATGATAAAAGTTGAAATATAGAAATAAAAGGTTTCTGCCCAACAGCAATTAAGTATAGCACAGCAGCATTGCATCCGTGTGGATGGGAGAGTCCAGACTAAAGCTATCAATCTGGTAAAGGAACTGGTTGTTATGCAAAAGCATTAAGGTTTGTTTCATAAATTGTAATTCTTTTTATAACCTGTCAACCTTGATTCCACTTTTCAACAGATATTATCGACCCATTAATTTGTTGATATACATTTTTCTTCATTTGACAAAAACTATCAAACTAAGAACTGATTAAAACAAACTAATAAGCATTTTTGTCATGACAACTAAAACTAAGACTAAAACTGAGATGCCTGCCAAAAACATTGTCAGACATATCAGAAATTATCTTTCCTGATGTACGACCCATCACTGGTCATTATGCTACTTCTTTCGGGAGTACAAATCCAACTCTTTGCTCAGCATATGCATAACTACCTCATAAATCTGAGATGTCTTTTTTCCTGTGACATTTACAGGCAACCCAGCTGTATGGCGATTTGTAGAAAAATATCTGAACCTGCAAAACAAATGTTAAATATTTTATTGGACCACCTTCAATTTTTTTAACGGCAGCATTCGCTAAGATCTTGTTTTGATAAGCTTTTGCAATTTCACAACATTTATTTTAATCCAATACTGCATTAATTTTCAACAAGATCTTGTATTGAGGATGGGATAGTCAACCACTGCACAAAGCCTTTCACAGGACATCCCATAGATATTCACTGCGGTTCAGGTCTAAACTGTAGTGCCATATTCATGTGTGAAAATCCTTGAACCACTTTCACAATTTGAGCACAATGAATCCTATAATTGGCATCTTGGAGAATATGCTGGTGACATGAGGGAAGAAAAAAAAAAATCTGTTGATGGAATAACCTGCTCATTCACTATGTTCAAATAGTCAACTAACTTCATGCTTTGGAAACAATGTTGCTGAACCTAGACCTGAACAACTGCAGTAACCCCAGACTTCCTCCACAGGCTTGTACAGTAGACACTAGGCATGATAGCTGCATCACTTCGTCCTCCTCTCTTCTTACCCTGATGCTCCCATCACTCTGGAACAGAGTAAATCTGGACTCAGACCATTAGACCTTGTTCCATTGCTCCAGAGTCCAGTCTGTATGGACATCTTTAGGAAATTGAAGCCTTTTTCTCTTCCTTCCTCCCTTCATATTGTGTGTAAGAAAATGTTCTAATTTTCACTATTAAACAGAGCACTGAGTTTTACCACTTTTCTTCACCAATCATTCAGGACTTCCCCAAGGCCCCTAAAGACATTTCTTTCTCAAAGGCGTCAGTTCCACACTATTCTTTCAGTTTTTATTAAACAACCATGTAAAAACACTTTAAGGAGAAGCTATTCATTGCATCAGTTGGAGTTAAATAACTTGTTGCCAGCTGAAAGATAATTGTCTATGGAATAAGCATCCAATAGGAGGCTTGTACCCATTTGCTTAGTTAAATCCAGGTGGCAATTTCTTCTTTTTTTTTCTTGCCATGTAGTGTATGCAACTGTTGTCATTAGCATCTAAAAGAGGAGCCGTTTTTTTAGCTGGACACTGCAGGGAAAGAATGGATCCAGGAATGTGCATAGTAAATGTCAGTGCGCCTTTTTAAAAAAAAAAAAAAAAAAAAAAAAAAGGCACCAATAGGGAAATACATGGTTTATTGAGCCTATATGTATTTATCTCATGAATTAAATAGCAGTTCTGAGTCATTTCCCATTGGTGAAAATGGTGTGTAGCTCTGGAGGGAGATCTAGAAGTGGTTGGTCTAAGAGCTTTTTGTTTTTTTGTCACATGTTATATACATAAGTATTGATAGAAATGTCTGAAGAACTTGGTAAATGTTTTACTAACAGTCAACACTAAAAGTCAGTGTGAAGCAAATGTAAACTAGATCATTAAAACATTAAGGTATGGACCATCTGGAATAAATTTGGGGAAATTTATTTATTTATTTTTTTAGGAATTTGGCCCAAAGTCTAATTAAATCATTTAAAATATGGGAGACTAACATTTTTTGTAGGGAATGATGCTAAAGAAAAGAAGGCCCAGATTTTTGGCCCAAGAGTGTTGCAGTGTTACTAACTGCAAGCATATTAACATATTCATGTTGGCATTTAGCTCAAAGCACTGTTGCGTATTAAGTACAGGCTCTGAGAATCTCTAGCATCTGCAGAACCTTGTTGAAAATTATTAAAATACTATTAATCACATGCAGTGAGACCATTTCTCTTCCAGAAAAATTAATGTGGTGCATTGTGTGGAGCTCTAAAAGTTGGGTGATTTTCCGCCCAAGATGACATATGCATTGAACAAGTCTAGATGGTACCATGCATGTTCCTTTACATTGCCTCTGATATTCCTTTCAGGGAGGGAAAGAGCATAGCTTTCCTTACTCTAAGTGGCATCTGTTTATATTTGTGGTCCTGATGCATTATGATCACCATCTGCATCTTGTACTGTACCTTGCATTTTATCTACTGTTTGTCTATTTGTATTCAATTCAGCATACAGTTCTAGCCCTAAATCTCTGGGGATGTTTGTGGCTCTTTTCTTCTTTTTGCCTCCATAGTTCATGAACAACTCTTGCTTTAAGATACTGAGAGTGGCTTCGGGCAAAGGGAGGAACATAAATCTGAGGCTGACACCCTCAGTGAAAGTCATTAGTCAGCTGTCACCGACCCTGGCCCTTTGCCATGTCACAAGAATCACCTCACTTCAACCTCCCTCCTTTTGTCTTTCTCTGCTGCCCCTAACGAGGGCCATCTCGCTCAACCATTGCCTCATTCCTCTAATGGAGCCAGTAAAAGAGAATTCATGTTGATGCAGCCACTTTCAAGACTAGGGCAGACACACATACTGTATAAGATACATGTGAAATGAAATGCACATGTATCTTATATGTATGCACATATCTGGTCGCCATTATGCTACCTTCATGATATGTCTTTTTGATTTTGTTATTTAAAAACTCTTAATGACTAGCAGCTCTGTTTTTTTGTGTTTGTTTTTTTTTTTGTAAAAGTTGCACGAAATTTTCTGGTGTGTTCATGCAAAGGTGTAAGTTTGTTGTCTGGTGATGGTGTGGATTGAAAGGTCGTTAATTTCTGTCTGATGTTTTTGTCTCCTTTCTTCTTTACCTTTTGCATCTTTTTTGCTATTTTCCATTTTTTTCTGTCCCCTCCGGTCAGGTCCAGCGAGATTGTATAGATTCCATGAATCAAAGTAAATAAATCAATCACATTATCAAGAGGAGCCTTACCCATATGCCTCCCCTTGGCAGAGCAAAATTATTCAGCATGATAAAGTAACCAGATTATCATTTGGCTTGCTATGATGCTGGACAGGACAGGTTTTTTTTTTTAAAAGAAAAAAAAAAGAAAAAAAAGACCAATGTGAACCAATTTCACCTGTTGTACAAAGAGAACAGAGAACCTAACCTAACTACTAGAAGCAACATGAGGCAGTGTCTGCAACCCACACAAGTTGCTGAAGTACTGCAGGTCATATAGAAGGGCACATCAATAGCTGATGCCTTGCAAAAGCTAATGGGGATCTTAATAAAGGAAGGAAGGAACGTGCATGAGAGGAGAGCATGGAGGAGATACCAGGAGACAGGGCAGTGTACCGGGAGACCTGGAGGGAGCTTTAGGACAACAACCCAACAGCATGACTGCCATCTGCTCCTTTGTGCGAGGAGGAACAGGAGCACGGGCAGTGCCCTGCAAAATGACGTCCAGAAGCCATTTATGTGAATGTTTCTGCTCAAACTGTCAGAAACAGTCTCCATCAGGGTGGTATGAGGGCCCGACGTCCACAATTGGGGTCTGTCAGCAACATCCTCCAGCATGACCAGTTTGGCAGTAGGTCAATAATTTATTTGGGGAGGCATATTCTTGGAGGGGTGCACAGACCTCCACGTCCTACCCAGAGATACTCTGACTGCTATTAATTACCGGGATGAGATCCTCAAACCCATCATCAGGCCATATGCTGCTGCAGTGGGACCTGGGTTACTTCTGATGCATTGGCAATGCATATGGCTGGAGTGTGACAGCAGTTCCTGCATGACAAAGGCATTGATACTATGGACTGGGCTGCATAGTCAGACCTGAATCCAACCCAGCACTTCTTGCATTCCATGCACTGCCGCCATGTCACACCACAGCGGCTGATTGAAAACACAGTCATGTGGAGACCACACCCACTACACAACCTCATTTTAAACAGTCTTGAGTAATTTCCTCAGACATTGGATCAGCCTGTCATCTAATTCTAAATCCAGATCTTCATGGGTTTTTGATCTTTATTTCCTTTAACACAATAGGATTAGTTAGCCTGTCAAAAGTAACCAACAACGCCCAAGCATTATTGCTTTCTTAGCAATGATGTCAGAAAAAATGGGGGGTGGGTAGTCAAGATGAAAGATGATATGTAAGTATTAATCACTTTGGCAATGATCTCACATTTAAAAATAGTAATTTTTATTAAAATGATAGTCTTTTCCATGTTTCCAGAGATCCGGGGAAGTTTGGGGGCCTAAATGACAAACTTCAGTTTAGTCTTCTTTTGACTTTAGGTAAATTTGTGCTATCCAGGATTTACCCACTTTATTTAAGGATATGAAAAAAAAAAAATCACTGTTTTCAGGAAAAAATAAAATAAATAAAAACAAAAAAAAATAAAAATAAACAAACCCCACAACAAGACAAAGAGTGGTTTTTAAAGTGTAAGCAGGAAATGTGTTTACCAAAGTCTATCCCAATTTATTGGGACAGGGCACTAAGGAGACCCACTTTAGTGTGCTACAGCTAAAGATCAGACAATTTAAAAAAGGTTCTTTTGTTTCTCTGGTGTGATTGTTGTTGGTCAGGCCCCCGAGAAAACAGATGCCATGTTGTTTATTGAAGGTATTTTAGCCCTGACCATCATCATTTTCCCCCTCAACAGTTTTGATTTCTAACCCTAAAGAAGTTGTTACAACCCAAAGGCAACCAGAAAAATATGAACATTTCATAATATTTGGCTCATCGGTTGCCATTCTCAGAAGGGTGCACAAGCCCCCACTCCCCTTTTCCAAGATTCAATGTCAAATTAAACATGCACAATTCCTGGAAAACTTTTAAACAAATTTAAATTTGTTGGGGGTTGGGGAAGGCATGCATTACATCAAACATTATACAAATAAATGCTGCTTCATTCCTGTTGACACAATGCTGGATAGCATCTCATTCTGCACTGCATGTGTGTGCAATTGGAGATTGTAAGGATCAGGCTAAACAAATCAAAGCCAGGATCAATTCGAAATACATTTAAATTTACCACAAATTGTCAGTCCAGTGGCCTTATTAATTGAAATTTAATCATTGTATTCTGGCTTCAACAGCAGGCCAGAAAATTAACTGCTTAGAAAATATTAGTCAACTTTGTCACGGTGAATACAACTTAATTGCATTGTAATCCTTCAGCGGCATTTCATTTGTTGACCTGAAACCAGCCAATAAATGCAAAAAGCTAAACAAGCCTGAAGCAGTGCAGATGTACAGTTTCATTAATTGGATGTGTGCATTATCACTTTTGCACATTTTAAGCTATTCTGTGCAGCAGGTCTTTGTGGTGCCGGCAGAAAAGTGAGGTGTCAGCTCCAAGAATAAATTGAATGCTATGTACCAAAGATTTATGCCACTGTAGGACACTTGGATGAGCAAAGCTGGGATTGTTTCAATGAAGAAAAGATTTTTTCATTCTATCCAAGTCTTGCCAAGTATAAAGAGAACAATGACACTTCCTTGCATTGGCAACCCAGGCTGTGTTCAGACAAGTGCACGACATGCAGAAAAATGCAGCCTACTCATTCATTACAATGAGGCCATTACATTGACATCCCGGTGCCAACACAGTTCCAGCTGAATAAATAACTAAAATATTATGTAAAAAGCAGGTTTGATGAGCAAAAATTTGTCAAAAGTCTGAAACAAGGCAATTGCTCAGTCTAATTAAGACTTCAAAGAGAAGATAGAATTACTACAACTTTAATGACCAAGTTTTCTCATCTGAGAAATCATGAACCAATTAGCCCATTCAGACCTAATGGTTTTACTTTTTATCATGCATCCTAAATTTGTTGGTCAGGTTTTTTTATTATTATTATAAAACCACAGTGTGGTTCTATCATGCATAGTTGGAAAGCTTGATTAGTCACCATTACAGTAAGGTAAAATTTGCAGAGATACTTTGAGTATTCTGCTGTTGATATTCTCTCCTGCCTAACTATTTGGATTGGATCATTGCACTCTCCCACTGTGATAACGGTGAATTTAACTTTTTACACAATTCATTTTATACTCAGGGACCTTAGTAGCACATGGAAGAGCCATATGCTGCCAACAGCTTAGTACTTCCATCTCATGATTGTCAACAGCAATCGCACATAGGTGTGGGATTGCTTTGTGCACTAAGTGTAATTTTGGGACAGGAAAGGGCCATTCCTAAACTGTTCCCACAAAGTTGGAAACATGGAGTTGTCCAAAATCTCTTGGTATGTTGAGGCATTCAGACTTTCTCTTACTGAAACTAAAGGGCCAAGCCCAGCTCCTCAAAAGAACAACCCCAAACCATAATCCTCCCTCCACCAAACTTTACCCCTGGCACAATGCAGTCAGACAAGTACCGCTCTCCTGGCAAGCACCAGGAACTGCAAATTAAAGTTTTTTTGCTATCTAATACCTTATTTGGATATTTTAAAGATAAAATTTCAGAAAACTTGCAATACAAAAAAAAATGTCTGGATTAATAAACCAGGAAAGTTTCATGGTGACATCAGTTATAAATTTGACCTTATTCACCTGTAGTGTGTGTGTGTGTGTGTGTGCGTGTGCGAGTCCATGCTTGAAAAGTTTATTTTAAGGAATGGAGAGGTTTATAAACAGGAACCTTAAATATTCTTTCAAGAATGTTCTATAGCAGTCTTTGCAACATAATTGACAAGAATCACCCACCATGCTGGTTTTAGACAAGACCCAATAAACTTTCTACTTAGTGGGAAAACAGAATCAAGTACAGTAGTTGTTGCTACAAAGATTCAAGACATAACCATGCTTCGTTTCAGAATTTCTCATATCAGCACTGTCAAATCATCAGTTGACACTTGTGGTTTCATGATCTCCATGAAAAGATGAAGCTATTAAGCCATTTTAAAAAAAAGGAGGGAATGGCAGAAGCCAATAGGTGGTAACAAGTCTAAGTGCAATTGCATGCTGAAAACATAATTAAAAAAAAAAAAGTCAAGTCAAACAACAACAAGTTGTCTAATTACATTTTGAACAATATATTGAATTTGAAAGTCTGTTGGCAGTATGCAATTAGTACGCAACAAAAAAGCAATAAGTCATCTATAAAATCCATCATCAGTTTAAGTCCAGACAATTTCAAAATGAGAATCAAGAAAATCAAAATTTAGAATCAAGTGCCATCACTTTGTTTCTCCACTTCATTTAAAACTTTACTTGATCATTATCCCCATCCACATCAACTAACTAGGAGCATGAACATTAGTGGGTCTACAAAGAAAGCTAAAATTGGCATCCTATACAAAACACTTTACATTGCATGAGAATTTCTGTGACAACCCGCACTTAAAACTTTTGATGCGTGATCTAAAGACGTAGTGAGGCCTTTCAACCTGAGTGCCATCTGATGAAACGCAAAAGGTCAGCAGAGGTGTTTTTGGCATTTTTGTTTGTGAAAGGATGCAAACCTGAACACTATGCATTCGCTTACTAACAGACTTGATATTGTACAGTGTTTTGTTGGCTCAGAAAAAAAATAAATAAAACAAAACCATCTTTTCATTTCTCTCTGGTCATTTAATTCCCTTCATAGGCCAATGAACAAACACAGACTGATTAAAGTGACAGCTAGTTCATGGAACACGAACATATCATTTGGCTGATATGAGGGGTCAATCACTGCAGTATGCATCATCTTCCTCAACTAGGACTGTCACAATTCTCTCATTACAGCTCTCTTTTGACCAATAAATGCACTCCTTTGAGAGAATACAAGACTGCAAGCCAATTTAGGCAATTTTCTGGAGGAATGGAATTGAATGAGAAACAAGAGAAAAAGAAGGTCAGCCATTCTGTTACCATGGACACAATTAAGAATCTCTTTATTTTAAAACCAAGCAAACCTGCTTTTAGAGAGTACTTTTGTCCGGTCAAGCAATTATAACAAATCCATTTGGTAGCTTGCACAGTAGCAACTCTAAGAACAATTATCTCCCACCAACGTACATTTGATCCTTGACCTGCTTTGAAGCTGTTGTCTTTGATTTGATGTCATGAACTTCATTGATTTAGATGGACTTAAAGATCTGCAAATTTCCCCTTACACCCTGAAACTGAATACCATTTAACACCATTACATTGTAAGAGCTACATGAGCCACACATTGAGGTGAATAGTCAGCTTTATCTATTTGATAATAGTGAAGGTTTTGCTACATTTCCTTCTCTACTTTCACTTTAATGTGTGTATCAGCAGCAGCTCTGCAGTCAGGACAGGAACACAAGGATAAGTATGCACCCAAAATAGATACAGAAACCCCAATCTGGTGTGAAATAGTCACACTTTTACTCTTTATAGTCTATTTAAAGACCCAAAAAGGAGGACAAAAAAAGACTACTTACTGACAAGATTTTTTTTTTTTTTTTTTTTTTTTTTTTTTTTTAACCTGTTTTTTCCAACATCTTTTCAAACAAAATGATTTTTTGGCTTCCATCTGTTGCTTGGCACTTTTCC
>JBAJHZ010000027.1:14664923-14683710 GCA_037177175.1 Melanotaenia australis | reverse complement strand
ACATCATCCCTCCACCACTCATCCTCCCACACATACACCATCCTCCCTCTCATACACCATACATCCACCTTCACACCTCCCACACGCACACACACACACTTACTTACTTACACTTACTGACAAGATTTAAAGTGTGACACATTTACTTTCCATCTTCATGCCCATTCGGAGCACAAAAAGCAAGAACAAAATAATCTGAAATTGTCTGAATAGCTTCAAGGTCTCAACCCGCTCCCTCGAACATGCTACAATGTTCATGCAAAACAAAGCAAAATTATTCTCAGCACAACATCTCTAGCGAGACATTTCTGTAACGTGCTATTGACTGGACTAAATCACTTAGATCTAATCAAATTTTTACTATACTGCAAGAGGAAGTTCCGCATGTCTGGTTGCAAAATTCAGCTCTCCCCTCCAAGACTTTAGTGCCATCCCACTGCTTTCGTTTGACTAAACCCAATCCTGATGGATTTAAGTTGGGGCTGGTTGAGCAATTTAATGGCTTCTACATTAAGTGCATACAGGGGACATCCCACTATCAATTTATTAGGTTCCTCTGTGGTATTTGTACATTTGTGTAGAGCAAGCAAAATAATAAATAAAAATATTGGAAATGAGAACTTAAAGTCCCATCCACTTTTCACAGCTGCAGTCATAGCTGATGGTGAGTGGTTTGGTTATATGAAGGCGCTGTGCATTTGGCAACCCACAGCATGGGATTCAGCAGTGTGTTGAGAATGGATTTCAGTGAGAGCTGGGTGGTTTACATAATTGATGCCAATGAGGCCAATGGAGTAATCAAAAGAGACACCAAAATTAGCCCCATCGGTACTGAGAGCCTGAAATATGAAACTGCCCTGTAGTACGTTTGAAAAGCTTTAGCAGTCTCTGAGATAGACTTAATGCTTCCAAAAAATACATACTATAGTAGCTATTTGGCCTGCAGCTTAGATGCATATTATTTTACAGAATGAAAAACAGCTTGATGTGAATCACAACATAAAAAAATCAGAATGGGCCACAAGAAACTTCAGTCTGGAAGAGTAAATAATTCCTTGTACCTGTCCTCAAGTGTAACCACACCCCTTACTTTGTGTACCTTCACTGCTGAATTTGAAAAAAAATGTGCAATGTTGGGAGGGGTAGGAATTGTGGGGTGATCACGGAGCAGAGAGCAGGGTGGGTCAAGGTACACAGGCAGAAATGACAGACAGCAGCTCAGCTCACTAGCAAGATGCAAAGTGAGATGCAAGACTGTGCGTCTTTGAGGTGGAAGACTCCTGAATCTCCTCAGTAACACATGAGCAAGGTGATCCTGAATCGTATCAGTCTGAGCCGTTAGCAATGCTCCAGCTGCTCTGGAAAGGTGGAGACTGGCGGCAGGTTGTAGCAGCTGCAGGAAATGCTGCTGGAAGTTGCTGCTACTATTTAAGCTGCTGTCTGAGGATCAGCAGGTAAAGATAAAGTCCGGTGATAGTTTTACTATGGGGATGAGTCAAAGTGCATATAATTATATCACTATTTCATGGTCCTATGTTGCAGTGCATCAGGAATTTATTTTATTTGTCAACCTAATACTGTGGATCCTGTCGCCTGATTGGTTACCTTTGCCACAAGTCAGTAGCTTAGATGCTAACCAACAGTATTTATAAAAAAGTAGGATGTATCAACACCAACCCCAAATTACAAGCACACCTCCAAGCCTAAAAATATCACTTTCATTTCCACATCCAGTTTGTAATTGAGAATTAAAAGCCTATTAAGAAACCTGATGCAGCCTGCCTATGCTTAAAAATAACATCCCCCTGCTTTCATCTCAGTTTTCACAAAAAAAAAGAAACCATTGCTACAGTGCATATTTAATGGGTTTTCCTTAGCCCCATTTGATTACTAAGATATTCAGGAAAGACCATGAGAAAATAAAATGGTCAAGACAACTGTTCAGCAATCAGAAGCAAACTCCATTTCCCAAAGTGCTTAAACTGCAGCTGTTCATAACATTTCACAGAAGGTCTTTGGCAAATGTGTTTTTATCTTGTACCATCACCAGAGTTGAATATTCTCACAATACTCAAAGCAGACAGATTAAAAAGTTAAAGATGTCACAAATTACTATGAAAGGAATTATCCTCTTACCTTTCTTTCCAAAGCTGAAGACTCTTAGAGATTTAAACATTCCATCCAGTTCTTATTGCTTTTGCCTGGACTCTGTTGGGTTGTTGCAGTCAGTTATAAACCTACCAAAGATAATACAAAAACATGCATAATTGAATGGCAATTTCACTTTGAAATACTGCAAATAACAATAGTACAATGATAATGTGCTAAATTTGAATCTATTTAAGTGCAAAAAAGTTCAATTTGGGTCAGTGGCTCCCAACCTGGGGTCTGGGACCCCCCAAGAGGGTCCTCCAAAGAGCAAAGGGGTTTCCCTGAGGCTTTGAACATTAAAGCCAATGTGATAAATGTCAACAAATTGTCCCCATTTTAAAGGGAAAAAGAGTAAAACTGTATGTTGTTCATTTAACTTTGGCTTTATCAAAGAACAGGACTCAACCAAAATACATTATATATGGTGAGAATCTCACTTTTGAAAGCTTAAAACCAAGCATGGTTTCAGCACAAGGTGAAGCAAGGGGTCCATGGCATGTTAGTGTATGCTTGAAGGGGGTTCCAGCAGGTCTGTGTGCGCCATGGCCACTGGAGTAAATCACAGCCATTTTTGTCAATATTTTGGCCCAAACCGGGCACGCTGTAGTGCGTGTCAGAAGAGTCTCATCACGACTCTCAGTTAAACATGTGAGTCGAGTCTGCTTTTGAGACATCGCTTCTAAAACACGTCAAGCTCAGCAGTATAGATAGGGGCAGACAGGAAATCAGACACAGGAGCAGTGTAAACCATTCAGTTAATTTCAAAATAAAAGCCCCCAACCAGACTTATCGCGTAACTATGTAAACATTACATCACCACCAGTGACACCAGATTAGAAGTCAACGGGATGAAATCTGCCCTGAATTGTAGACATAGCTGGTTTCAACAAGCACTTCCACTCTCATCTGCCTAATGAAACCAATCCCAATTCCCAGAAGTTACACAGAACACGATTACGCTGCATGCCCTCGTTATATCGTATGAGACTAAATGACAATTGATTAGCACACATAAATTACTCTAATAAAAAGGAATCACTGTACATCTGTAAAAATACATATATCTGCTAATGTATACGAGTATTACAGCTCAGTTGTTTGAAGCTTTACCTTGGAAGACACGGGGTGGCAGGTTCAACAAAGTTTTTTTTATCCTTTTTTCCAAATTTTTCAAAAAAAAAAAACAACTTATTTTTGTTAAATCAGAAAGCCTTTACTGACACAAACTGCAGTATAAAATGGATCAAACCAATTTGCTGAAAAGCTTCAATGATTCATAAGGATTCATCTCACCATCACTATCACTATGTGTCTTTATATGAACTGATAGACAAGAATCTTGGAAGGCCTTACAGTCCCTTTACAACTCAACAAAAAAAAAAAAAAAAAAAAAAAAAAAAAAAAAAAAAAAAAAAAAAAAACTAAAGGCCAGAACTTTGATTTCAATATTAGTAAAATAATTATCAAAGTCTAACATCTGCATGTTAAAAAGCTTGAAATACTTACAGGCAGGATGTCAAGCAGGAGAAACAACAAAAAAAAAAACCTAACTTAAAGACAACCCAAGCTGTATCGCTGAAGAAAGAAACTAACAGCAGAGCAGACAGACAAGAGCTGAGGTGTTGAGAAGTGCTGAGGGTGATTAGATAAGTGGAAACAGGTGCACTAATTGGCACCAAGAGGCAGGTGAGATGATTGGCAAACTGAAGAGGAGGTAAACACTGTAATGGAAGACATAGTTAAATAAAAGAACAAAGCAAAATTTAAACAATTAAGACAAAGTGAAGTTGTCTAAATAAGTAAATTTCATGATACTGTAACAACAAAAGAAAGAAAGAAAAAAAAAAATAAAGCGAAAAGTGAAAAGATTAACCGGAGCAGAGGCAGCGGCAGTTTCTGGAATAACTGAAACTGAATCTACTTGCAGGTGCTTACTTAAAAGAATGAAGAGATTTTACTTTTATTTTAATGACCATCTAAATCTACATATGGGTGCATGGATGCACAACAAATTATTAGGCTTTGCTACATTTATATTTCTCTAAAAGACAAGATAAGATCTTTATTTGAAATAAACAATTATGTTATGTCAAAGAAATTGTAAATATATAACCCCAATGAGCTGAAAAATGTACCACCCTTTAACATTTAATCCAGTTTAAACACAAACCCCCATCCATTATTCTAATTTAATGTAAGGTCATCTTGCCATGACCAACGTGGCGGATGTGTTGCGGTATTGCAGAAGTGGAAGGGATTTTTTTTTATTTATATTTATTTTGCACCTTTCACAAATAAAACAATGAGGCCTTGAAGCAACGGCCCCAAGGTAATAAAATAAACTCATTCTGGAGATGGTGATTCGGGCGGTTTAATATAGAATAAGCTTTCGTCACCACATAAAAATGACCAAAGGGCCCTCCTTCTGTGATCCAGAACCTTTGCCAGCAGCTTTCACTAAACGACCCAAGAGGTTTTTATTTGCCAAACGTAGGGTCCTGAACCAAGCAACAATACAAAAAGATAAAACCGATCCAATTACACTTTATAAAAAAGATACAACATTTTAGTGCAAACATTTCAAGACCTCATCTTTCTTAAAAAGAATAACCTCTAAGGAACCTTTTTTGAGGTTATGTCAGTGTGAGACTCAAACCCTGGTTTAACTAAAAGCCAGCTTAAATAAAAATGTTTTTAATGGCTTTCTAAAAGAATCGACAGAATCTAATCCTCTTAAAGAGGGAGCGCATTCCACAGTTTGGATGACAATGCGTAAAAAGATCGATCGCCTCCTGAAGCGTGTTCGTGGAATGTCTTGTAATCTCTGATCTAAAGATCGCAGAGCACTCTCTGGTTCATGTAGATGGACTGAGTAAGTCAGTGTGGTGTCAACGTTTATATCTACGGGTATAATGCTATGAACTATTGCTAAGTAGTTTAAATTATTTTGTGTTGATAGGTAAAAGCTAGCTTAATGGTACAGTGTGTAGGAATTTGCTGACATCTATAGGTAAAGATGGGCATATAAATTACTTCAAAAGCCAAGCACAGTTGTGACTCAACGGTGGTCATCAATGGCCAAAATTCTTCCTGACACAAGCATGTTTTCGGAAAAAAATAAATCAGTGAGTCTGATTCTTTCCAAATGTTGCTAGTTTGTAACTGTGAATTACGAACCATGTTTGGTGGACCCAGTTTGTGTAACTACTTGATGCAGAGATAAAAATATAGAGTGTAGGGTAAGCTAGGAACTGCTATGAGATATTTAAGGTTTGAGTTATCTACATAGAATAGATAGCTTTCCTTGTAGCCTTGTAATAGGTAGCTTTAGCTTCAGCTTGCCAGTGAGGAAACTGAGAATCCTCCAATGGCTCTCTACTATGAGTAATGCACACATACACACACACATAAATAAATAATAACAATAAAATAATAAAACTCCCTTTAAGAATGTCAGGGGCCCATCATGCTGTCAGTAAAATGACACCTCTGTCCGTGAGCAGACTGCTAAAGTGTGCCGCAGAACATTGTTAAATATACATTAAATATTCACAAGGTTCTGTGCACATATGATTTGGAGCAAATCTCTTGATAACAGTCCTATCACCATATTCAGTCTCAAGATTATATCTGCAAAAGCAGAGAGCCTAATTATCAGTAGAACTTGCATGACTATTCACAGTTGGACAGTTTTCAGCTGTAGTTTCAAACAGTTTGACTAATTAATGCCAGTTAAATGAGGTCCACCATATTTTTTTGAAAGGTAATTATATCGTTTTACGATTCGCTGACCATTTGTCACTGCTATGTATAAATTAGTTCTCGTCTGCCTAATTGTGCCCAAGCATATTGGGAAGATGCAAGGAGATGAAAGAAGTGATCCCAGAGATAGTTCAAAGTTTTAAATATGAGGCTAAAAGATGAAATGCCCAAAGGGTAAAAGTTGCCAGCTAAAAGCAAAGTTGACCATACAGTCTGTTAGAACATATTTACACTGCTTTGTTTCATGATGAAACAGTACCATGTCATATCATACCATTTAATTTTAAAAGCACTTTAAAAACAACGTTGCTGACCAAAGTGCTGCACAGTAAAACATGCAATTAAAGGAAGACAGAAGTTGTCTGCATTGCAGTATATAAGCCAGAAATACTTAAAACTGTTTCACAAAATAAACAGCCCTGTCAGTTTCAAGGCTTTTCATCATAACCTGCTAAAATGTATGAGCCAAGAAAATCAGACAGATTTTCTTTGAGTAACATCAGACTACTCTTCTCTTATTAAAGGATCAGCATGGAACACCATATATATATACACATTAAAGGAGTGGAGGGGTTGAGGTGGTCTGGGCATCTGGTTAGGGTGTCTTCTGCACCCCTTCCAGAGGAGGTGTTTCAGACATAAATGACTGTAAACATAATTATTTTTACTGAATCAACTTTAAATGAGCCATTTACCAAAGTGAATCAGGTTTTTGAGTCATTTGACTCACTGAGTCAGAGGGGATAGAAATCTACATGCGCTCCCATTTACAACTGATATATACTGCTAAAAGGACTGATTGAAACATGTAAATAATCCATTTCATTGTGAGGAAAAAATGAGTTTCCCCCTTCATTGCAATGATTAGCTTGGCACACAGTATTTCTACTGTTAGAATAGCAGTTGCAGAATAAAGATACATGGCTTGATCTTTTCAGTTAGCTAGCTAGCGGTACCAGGGTCTAGTCAGTGAATGATTCAGTAGGGACGAGACATCGTTTTTCACAATTCAGTAAAGTGATTCTCAAGTACTGAATGTATCACAAGGATGGGGGCCTCATGGTGGAGATTATACCTCTTGGCTGGCTTAGGAATGCCTTTATATCCCTGTGGAAGAGCTAGCTGAAGGGAACAGCCTGGATTCAAACAGCCTCATGATTTTCAATTAAGTCTGGACTTAATGGTGGCCAATCCATGTTTGAAACATAACTACCCCCTGATGATATAAGCTGCTCATTCAGTATATTCTAGTAGTCAGCTGAACTTATTCTTTGGGCACATAATATTATTGAATCTAGACCTGACCAAGTGCAGCAACTCCATTGACTGCCCCCTCAGGAAAGAGTGGGATAAATCTGGACTCATCAGACCAGATGAGCTTTTTAAGAGTCCAATCTTTATACTCCCTAGAAAATTTAAGGCTTTGTTGTTCCTGGTAAGCATTACTGATTAGTGGTTTTCTTAAAACTACATAGCTGTTCTGTCCCAATCCCTTGAGTTGTCTTGGCATTGTGCATATGGAAAAACTTTTACTTTTATATTTAACATAGCTCTGATATGATGCAGTGGACGGTTCTTTACCCAGTTTTAGTAGTTCCGGCATCTTCTTATATATTTTGTTTGCTTCATGTCAATGTTTTGACCCTTTTTAACGTTTGCATGACCACGGGATGTGCCTTCTGATATTGTTGTTTAATAAATGAGAAGCTACTCATTGCATAAGTTAGGGTTAAATAACTTGTTGCCAGCTGAAGCACGTTTACCCAGGAACTGTCCCCTTTTTCTTTTGACAGTCAGTGTATCAAAGTCTTTCTACATATTGTAAAGTCTGGAGGTAAAACATTTGACAGAAACCCAGCATGTATTAGCAAAATATGCTAAACTGTCTGCAAATTGAAGAGATGCTAATCACACAATTATCAAGCAAACAAATAAAAATGCAGAGCAACACAAGAATTGACAGAAAGGCCATGGATGCACATTTGTCTTGGCAGGGTCATTCTTCAGTAGGTATCTTGTCATATTTACACGCATTTCTCCATCTGTCCTGCTTGAATAAATATGCTAGAATTAAAAGAAAAATGCAAAATGTCCAGTTTTCTGTAGAGAATTGCCACATTTTTTTTAAAATATATTCAAACATCATAACAGATACTTAGACAATGAAAAGATCATCAATGTTGTTTTTACCAGGCTGGTTCCTTTCAGCAGATACCACCTGCAACATCTAAGGTAGGCATACGGAACAGCCTTATGCCTCAGTCCTTCAACGATGGGTGCCCGTCAGTCCTGGTGTTAAACCCCCATTAGTGTCTGAGTATCAACTGTCGACATGTCAAAAGGACTCCATGGAGAAGCCACTCACTAAAGTGCTTTTCACACTTTTGTTCTACTTCTTTTCATTTATCAAGTCTCACTCCCTGCCAGAGCCTGATCTAGAGATTGAGGGTCTTTGCAAATCTCTGACAGTGTCTGTCACTGAATCGTATCATGTCCCTTAACTTGAAGTACTTCTAAGGTGAAGTAATAGAAACTTGGGAAACCTAATGTTACAGCTGGGTGATCCTCTTCCAAGGAGAAAGTTAAAACGACTTTTACGGGGAGAACCGGGGTGAGAGGGACAGCAATACTGTTAAAGATGGAGGAGAACTGAAAATAAATCCTTTTTAAAAGGTACTCTCCTTTCTCTACATATATTTTCTGTTGTGTGGAGTTCTTTGGATTGGTCTGTTTTGCTGTCTAAAGTGTTCAAACTAAAGAGTGAACCCCACCGGGTAAAGCTTAATTACAGTTTGATGAGTTTGAGAACAAAACTGCTGCATTACAAGTTGAAAATTGGTTATTGGTTTCTAGTACTGTTGCTATAATTTGGTCTTAGCAGTGTTCAATATTTCAGTCTAAATTGTTCTGTCACTACAGGTTATGGGGCTAAAAACGAGAAGATCTCTACAGAGACCAAAGATCTTTAATTATCTCTTACTCCTCTCCAGCAGTGAAATTTGTTGGATGGGCCCTGCTTGACAAGGGAGTAGGGAATATTTATCTAGTTGAGGGAAAAGAGAAAAAGAGGCAATTGTGTTTGTTCTCATCATTAAAGAAGCTGTGTATCTGTTAGATATCTGTGAGATAAAGCGTACATTAATGGACTACTTGATTGATCAATTAGAAAATCTTGTCCAAGTTAGTGTATCCTGTCAAAGCAACAATGTGCTAATACGATGGCAAATGATTCAGTATGCAAATACTTTCCTGACTCAGTCAAAGGGAGAGATTCCATGTAGCCTATAGTCTTTTGATGGGGCCAAGGACAGTGAGTGACTTATTTTAATTAGTACATTGTTTATTTATATCTTTTAACTGCATGGTAAAGTTTTTTTTTAATGTACATAACGCATGCGTAGCATAACAAGCCCCATACAGCCATCATTTCTATGGCGGGATGGGCGATGGGGCCACCCATGGATGTCGCCTTTGCGCAGCCCAGCTGCATTTCGCACCAGCGTGTCTGCTCTAGCGACTCTCTGGTTGTCTCCGTTTGTGCAGTGACAGCTGTCAGCTGATGGCAGTTCATGGTTCACACCATCACATAGTTACCCCAAAGTATTGTTTTTGGCAAGACCTTCTCTAACACAGTAGCTGACGAAAGTATGTAGCTGTAGAAAGGATTTATACTTCAGCTATGCAGGGGTGGGTCTAGAACAATTCTGATGGGTGCCAGGCAGGAGCATTGACCAGGAAAAAGCGTAAAAGAAACTTGTAATATAAACAGCCAATGATATAGTTTATCAACAGGTGTTTACTTTGTGTGATGCTGCTGTAGGACTTTTATGACTGTGGCACAAACGTTTACATTTCAATAATAAAAGGAAAAGTTTCTTCATCAATGTTGGCTGCTTAACATCAGCCATCATATCTGGTGGTTTTACCACAGAAATTATCACCATGGAGACAGTTGATTAGATGATGACGTGTGAATTCTGAATTATGATCTAGAACATGGTGGAGATGATTTAGAACAACATATAGAACGACATTACGTGCTGCATTTACTGACCATTGGGCATCTAAAGTTTACCCAAGGGAAGGTCAGTTAACAGTAAATATTTTTAGCATTGGCTCTTTCTTTTGATAAAATACAGTAAAAATGTTTGTCATAAAAAAAAAAAAAGTTGAGGCATATGAAAACTTGTGAATGGTGAGGAATCATTTTAAACATTATTTGAAATTTGTGATTAATTTGAAAACAGTGATTAATCATTATAATTGGTTTGAAAACTGTGATTAATCATGATTAATTAATTTGAAAGCTGTGATCAACATGATGATATGATTCCATTGATAGTGAGAAAAACTTTGAACCAAATTGCAAGTATTTCAAATGTTTTCTCAGTGTTATTGGCTGTTTAACTTCAGTTGTTACATCTTGTGTTTATTTTATTTATTTATTTTTTTTTTACTTTTACATCAAACTGTAAACAGCTTGAATTGATACACATTTTCACTCAAATAGGTGGTTGGTGAGATGATGCTGTATAAATTCTGCATTATGATGCAAACAACATATACGAAAATGTTTACACATTATGTATTAATTTGCATTTGAATAAATACTTTATCTTCTTTTTGATAGCCTCCACCTCTAGACATGAGGACGCTTGGGAATCTGGTTAGGATGCCTCTTTGAAGCCTCCATGGTAAAATGTTCCAGCCACAGCCCCCAGGAAGACGCCCTGGGTAAGACCTATGACATATTGTAAGGTCTAAATCTCTCAGGTGGCCTGGGAATGACTCAGGATTCTCCCAAATGAACTGGAAGAAGTGCTCAGGGAGAGGGTAGTCTGGACTTCCCTGCTTAGACTGCTGCCCACTCGACCCAACCCAGGGGCCTCATCTATAAAACTGCGTAGCAAAGCAAACTACAGGTGGTGGTTGCGGCACAAAAAGGAAATGCACTGCACTTTAATTTTCAGATTTATAATAGCGTGCGCACGCTCCTCCTACGCCTGTCTCAGTTTATAAATCAGATTCAACTGTAAAGTGCGTGCACGTCAGGGAATGCCTTGCCCCGCCCACAAGGTGGCTATAAATGGTTCAGGTGGATGCCTATGATACATATTCATAACATCATTTGCATAATGGCTCAGGAGGGAAAATGTGGAAGTTTTTTGGGTGTGAGACTTAGATCCTGATTGACCACGTTGACAAACGTAAAAATGTTTAATTTGTAGGCAGGCCGTGGGCATTACTGGTGTCAGAAAGGCAGAATAGTGGCAGCAGGTGCTGTTAACACAGTGTCAGAAGGGAAGACACACCAGAGGTATCGGAACTTGAGGCTGGATATCTTAGCTGGTAGGGCATCCGTCTGTCATGCGGGAGAGAAGGTGAACAGTAACACCTTCCAGTTTGGACCTTAGGTAAGATGCTACAGCCCACAGTAAATTGTTTTGGAGAAGAGCATCTGCTAAATGACAGCAATGATGCTGGTAATGTAGTCTTTTGTTTTATTTTTGTTTTAATTCTTTATAGTTACTGGGTGTTCCAAGTGGTTCGACGGTGGTGCAGGAGAGGGTGAGGCCGGAGACTCCACATAGCACCGCGGCAGACGTGTCTTCAGAGGAAGTCCTGCAGGTACAGGAGAACACAATCATCACCATTAACAACATGGGCAAGGAATTGCTGGAAATGGAGATTGTCTTGATGGAAATTGGGACAATTACAAAAGGATTGTGTAAGAATAGACAAATAAATAAAGGAAATAAACCTCTTGTGTGTTTCATAAATGTTGCATCACTTCTAGATGCTCCAGTCTGTCCGACTCTGCTGGATCTCAGAATAAATGGCCAAAGCTTACTTTTCACATTTTCTTTTACTGACTGGTAAATGTTGGCAGCAGACTGTCCACCTCATCATTTTCTTGATTTTATTCTGTACAGTGATGTTGTTTCCTGTTTTTCTAGATTATGGGCGTACACCTGGGTGAGAGTTGCCGGGAGGTAGGAATATTTTCCCGTCCCAAAAGTTGACTATAATTGGTGTACGCCGGTTTTTGTACCTACACCAGCTTTATAAATGATGCCCCAGATGTGTAGAAAATGGATGGATGGATGGATGGAACATCAGAAGAAGTATATAAATACTGTTATAGTGGTAAATTCTGACAATTGAGACTCCAAACGAATGACCCTTGACATGACCAATAAAAGCACATTAACACGTGTAAAAGCATTTGCATTGAAGATGGATTAGCCCCTTGAGTCCTTTTGACAGTGCTTGTGGTATAAACCTGCATGTCACACTCACATTTCTGAAATAGAGTGCATCCTCTTGTCCTTCTGCTTCATTAGCCATAATGACCCAAAAACTAAGACAAGCAGTACCAGAACATAGAAAAAAAAGTACTTAACTATGTCAAGAGGTTTCTTTCTCCAGAGAGAATAAAATAACTAAACTGAAGAATTAAATCCAACGATAAGCACACAAAAATGTGGATATTTAAAAACAGCAAAGGTGGCAGCGAGTTGGCATATGGAAGTTTTTTTCATTAACAAACCCTCTTCTTTGGAAAGTTTTTCTCACTATTCGTGGTCTGACCAGGTCTGGTCAATGACATATGCATCAAGTTTTGTGTTATTAGAATGCTGTTTTATGGTATGCATACTCTTCGGATACATATTTTCCTTGATATAATTAGCTTGTTATTGTACATTTATGTGCAGACATGTAATAAGTCCTTTCAGCAAGCCTGACAGGTTTGCTGTTACCATGGAAACAAAGGGCAGAGCAGTGCACATTTGTAATGTTAACCCAGCAGAGCCTGACATTGCAAGCCAAAAGCCATGACTTTTCAGTTCGCACAAAAATGTCACAGCTGGAGTCAGTTAAAATTTTCCTCAAGGAAGGCTTTTTGTTTTCATTGCCCCAAACTGGATTTACATGCTAAAAACAGACATAAGCGCCAGTCTTTCATATACCAATCCTTTTGATTTTAGGCCATGTAACACACCATTACAGTTGTTTTGTATATGCAGGGCTGAATCGGGGGAAAGGAGCAGTGTTGCACTTTCCCTTTTAAGGTTTTGAGCATCAAGTCACATATTGACTCACCCTGACACTGCTGTGTAACATGTGGTTACCTGCCAGTGACAAGTACTGAGTCATCAAGAGGCTAGTGCAAAGATTGACAACAAACTGTTGGAGAACCTTTTCTTTTAAATCAACAGTGTTGCACCAGGGAAACATCTAAAACCTCCAGGACACTGGCACAAGAGGTCTGGAGTTGGTGATCCATAGACCAAAAAAAATCGCCTGCAAATTTTACTGAGTGCAGCCATCTTTAAATCTCAAATATCTTGGTCCTCTAAAACTTATAAGTTTGCCGTTTGGAAAAACCAAATCCATTTTCATTTTCCCACAAAATGTCTTTAACTGGAACGCACAATTAGTGCCCCATGGGGAAATTTACAAGTGTTAGGATATTCAATAATTTAACTCTAACTCTATTAATTTGGTAGATTTTTTTTTAAATATGTTTCTGAAGATATTTTGCAGGCCAAATGAAAGAATACCAGCAATGTTGAGCATGGCTGTACATACTTAAATGGCGGGTTGCATTTACACCACTCCAGTTTACTCCAGCAACATTGCATAGCCTCACCCGCCCTTAATAAACACCTAAAATCCGGCCTTGTTTATATACAGCTTTAATATTAGATGTCCAACAAATTAGCTTGGCTCAAATCACCTAAAGTAAATTATTAAAGATTACATTTCTTACATGCTTTAAGTAGTGTAGCACTTTGCAAAGACAAAGTGCTAATATTTTCATGTATAAGGTTTAATAATCACAGTCCTTCATTACCAATTCATAGTGTGTAATTATCAAGAGACTTTCTGTGGTAGTCATTTAAACAGCTGTGATTTAAATGTGAAGCGAATGGCAACAGACTGAAATTATTTATTTGAAAAAAATAGCAAAGAATATAAAGCAAAGACTCATCACTTCCCTCTGGCTCCAGTTGGTTTAGACTACTTTGTGCATCATCACTCATCAGATATTGACCGTAAAGCTGCATTGACATGCAGTAATGCCCAATATGCTCTCCACAATACTGGCTGGAAGGAAAGACTTGCCTGTCAGTTTATCTAAATGAGATTTTTATTGATTTTAGTGCTCCCTCTGGTTGTGTCATCATACTAAGGCACAGCTGACTAGATTTTAAATACGAAAGGTAAAATACTCCAAAGGACATGATGCATTTGACATTTTAAAGTTGAGGACCTATTCCGGCTTGTGGCACAGTATCACTGCTGTTAAGAAAGCTTAATAATGCACTGTCATGTCAGCTATCTTAAAAGAGTGCATATAATATGCTTTGAAGCACATTTCTGGATGTGCACATGGCACAGTTCTCAAAAGGTTGTGCAGCTAAAAACAGTAGTTTTCTGTTTTCTTACTGAAGCTTCTCCCTGCAGCTGACTAATGGCCAGCGTGCACCATCTCTGCCAGCATGCAGAATTTTCATCTGTAATGAAAAGGTCAACCGAGTCAGTCTCTAATAATGGCCGAAAACATGGAGCGAGTGTGAATGATACCGCCTGAATCGCATCATCAGTATCATGTCTAGTCTCTCTGTGGGTGCTGAAAACACTATGGGCTACTTGCAATGCAGTTCACTGTGAGGATAATTCTTGCATTTGTTTTCAGTAAGCCTCACTACTGTAATGGAGTTGTTAGAGATCTATAATAAAAAAAAAAAATAATAATAGCAATATTGAGATAACTTTAACTAATCCAGAATGCTTCAACTCCACTTCTCAGATCTCTACACTGTTCAGTTCAGACAACTTTATCCTTCAAAGGGAAATCAGTTTCTGGCTTCCTGGGAGACAAAGGAATTATTAAAAAAATGCTGCTGGTGTACAAGGCTCTGAATGGTTCTGTTCCAAAATATATATCAGCTCTGCAGATGGTATATGAGCCGCCAAGACTTCTAAGTTCATCTGGGTCAAGTGCTTTTTATCCCAAGAGTAAAAAGTAAACAAGAAGAATCAGCAGTTAGTTTTTATGCTCCTAATATCTGGAGCAAACTACCAGAAAACATGAAGTCTGCTCCAAACATTATTTCTTTTAAATCAGGTAAGAAAATTCTTTTATTTTCCACATTTATTTTTTTTTTTTTTATTATAGTCAAGTTGTTCCTTTAGATTCTGAATGTATTTCCTTGCATATGAACACTGGCAGTGATGATGGTGATGATTATGGAATTTCCAACTGATGTCTCATTGTATTTTGTTGCCTGTTTCTATTTTAGCTTGTTCTATGTCTATTTCATTTCTTTTATATTTGTTTATCTTGTTTTAATCATTCTTTCAAATTTTTGTTTGTACCTTGCTGAACTGCTTTTAATATTTTATGTAAAGCACTTTGACTTCTTTTCTTTGAGAAAAATGTGCTATACAAATAAACTTGCCTGGCGTAGGTTCTCGTAAAAAAATTATGAATTATGTCCTTAATTATGATTAACTCCGAAACTGATACGGTGTGGAGCATCCACATTTACCTCCGTAAACACAGTATGCTGCATGTGTTTTCCTCTGTGCATGCATGTCACTTCGGGCCAGACAATGTTTATACTTAAGTGTGATGAAGGTTGCATTGAAATGATAATGTAATAAAAAAAATAAAAAAAAGAAGAAAAAAAAAAAAACAGATTTGTGCAATGTGTAATGTGAATGTATCCTAAATGTGTACATCATGATGGACTTCAATTACAATTTATATAAAGGTCTTTATATGTGTTAAAATACCTGGACAGACACTTGTGGCATACTAAACACTCACATATTAGATTAAGTCAAGCCAAATTATTTCAGCATCATTTGGCTCACTACAGCCATATTAGCACAGAACACCAGTCGTAGAGTGAATGCAGATGCTAGTGCAACATTTCACAGTAAATAATCCGTTTTTAAAGAGGAAAACAAATTATTTTTACAGATTGCAGTAAAATATAACTTCCCCTTTTATCCATATCTGAAATCATGCCGTTTTTTCAGTGCGTCACTCAGCTACTCAGCTTCCTTCTTCCATCAGGCAGCCTAAGCTGAGGCTTTCCAACGTCTCACAACAATGTTTCATTAGTGAAAACAAGCCTCGCTTGCATTTGCATTGCATGGTTAAACATTTGCTCGGCATGCAAAGCAAAAAGGAAATATCGTTCTGTAAATTGCTTAGCTGTTCATATTTGTTGCTTCTATTTATGCAGAATGGAACAGATTTCTCTGAAGTGCATTTGTTTGTCTTGACACAAGATGAGCTTTCTGGCAAGATTACAAATTCAAATGTCACACTTTGCAAGTTTTACTGTAATTATGAAATGCTATTTAGGCTCTTAAATGGTCATATGAATAATGAATATGTTCATATTTTAGATGAAACAGAAATAAAATCAGGAGGAAATCACAGTAAAAGGCATAAATACAACAGCTTGAGCCAAAGCTGCACACAATGTCCACATTATTCCATATATGGTTTCTAACTTGACAGTGGCTCAATAGTTGGGTTAATCCCTCAGGCACACAGGGCCTTATGAAAATCTTCAGAGATGGCTGGAAGTGTGTTTGCACTTCAAATGCTCACTTCAGCATAAAAACATGTCTTAAAGCAATGTGACTGCACAGAGTCAAATTAGTTAAGTTACTTAACGATTAAATGGATTTCATGCTCACAGTGCAGAGCTCTAATTAAACCAATGGCAGGACGTTTCTGTATTTATAGTCACTGGTGTCAAGAGGGGGACCTGAAACCCAGTAGATCCTATGTGTGTGATGCCATTTTTTCAGCAGGTGTTCATATAATGTGATGAACAGACATGGTTAGATAATATGCTAATTAATCATGCATAGCTCCTATGAAGAGTTATACATTATTTAATGATGTTAATGGAGAAGGAAGCCTGAAAACTAAAACATAGCTTAACATTGGAGAAAAAAGCATAAACACTACAGAGGAGTAATTTTTATTTCTGGGATATTGATTCCTTTTTTTTTACTTATTTATTTATTTATTTAGCACTAATATAGAACAGCAGCAATAACAACAATTAATGTACAGTATTTCGTCACATTTTAAACAAAAGTAATTTGATAAATGTCATGTCATAGAGTCCAATTGAGTCCAATTCAAATTATTTCAATCTTAATAATTTAAATCAAACTAGTTCAAATATAATCCATAGCAATACGGTTTAATCATCTTCATTTTAACTCAGTTTAGTCAAATTGTAATCCAAATATATCCAAATTCAATCGATTTCAATATAATCTATTTAAAACTTAAAATCTAATTAAATATAATCAATTTCAGTGGAATAAATTCTCATCAGAACCAGTAAAATCCAAAATAATCTAAAATCCAATGCATTCAAAATGAAATATTATCCAATTAGAATGCAATTCAGTAAAATTAATAGAACCCAATTGGGTTCAAGAGAGTTTAATCCAAAATAGTCTATTTTAGTATTACCTAATTACAATCCGATCTAATCCATTTGAAATATAATCTATTTAAGTTAGATTAATTTTCATCCAAATGAATCCATGTCAACATAATCAATAATTATAATTCAATTCAATCCAATTCAAGAAAATCCAAGTACAATCCAAATCACAAACCAGCTATAATCTACTCCTGTCAATGAATTTAAATCCAAATAATTTCAGTTTAATATAATTAGATTATTAATCTTCTTCTAATTCAGTTTAATCCTATTACAATCCAATTAAATCCAGTTTAGTTCAAGAAAATGTAATCCAAAATCAGTTCAATCGCTTATTTATTTAATATTTATTTTACTTTATTAATCCAAGATGGGAAATTCTATCTCTGCATTTAACCAATCCTAGGTATTAGGAGCAGTGGGTTGCCAGGCCAGATTCAGGCACCCGGGGAACATTGTTTTCATCCAGATGTAATCCAATTCCGTCCAGCTCATGTTAATCCAAATAATTACAATTGAACATAATGTGGAGGCAATCTATTTTAATCAAACTCTTTATAATACAATTCAGTATTATCCTATTATAATGTAATTACGCCTAATTCATTATAATCAAAATCATTTATCCATCTGAACCGTTAGTCCATTACAGGTCATGGGTAAGCTGGAGCCTATCCCAGCATTTTAGCAGGTGAGAGGCAGGGTACACCGTGGACAGGTCACCATAACATAGAATGACACAAACAACCATTCACACACATACACACTCACTCCTAGGGAGAATTTAAGTAAGGCAAGGCAAGGCAGTTTATTTGTATTGCACATTTCGTGTACAAGACAATGCAAAGTGCTTTACATAAAAGAAAAGCATTACATGTCACATGGGAACAGCGGAGGAGAAGAACCCAACATGCAGGCAGATGAGGGAGGAGGCAGATTGGTGCAGGTAAAAGGGTTTATTTTCCAAAACTCAGGACAAGGAGCCAAACACGACAGGGAGTAAACCATACGGATCTGACAAGAGCAAACTGAAGACTATAGGTTATATATGCACAGAGAGCGTAACAAGGAACAGGTGAAGTGAATGAGTAATTAAACCAAGTGAACTAACAAGCTAGAAACAGAAATCACAGGAACACAAAGAGGGAAAACAAGAAAACTAAACTAAATGTGACAAAAGCCAGAACTATAAACCAAGACAAAAACTAAAACACAAAAGATGCTCCTAACAGAAAACACAAAAACCAGAACTAGAAACCAAGATCAAAACAGAACATAACAAACCAAAACCATAGACCATGTGGGTGCAGCGTGGCTGACTCACTAGCTTTGGACCTCTGGCTTCTTTGCACTCAACACACGCACGTCGGAAAGCA
>JBAJHZ010000027.1:14652419-14663779 GCA_037177175.1 Melanotaenia australis | reverse complement strand
GTCAAGCATCCAACTTTGAGCGTCAAGAGCGTTTTTGACGCTCTCGCTGCTTTTGGTCTGAACGCACCATTAGTCCTGGTTAAAACTCTAGCAGCAGCGTTTTGGATGAGCTGCAGATGTTTAATGCTCCTTTTAGGAAGTCCTGTTAAAAGACCATCACAGTAATCCAGCCTACTGGAGATGAATGCATGGATAAGTTTCTCTTGGTCTTTCTGGGAGACTAAACTTTTAATTCTGTTGATGTTTCTGAGCTGGTGTCCACACCAGGGTCTGCTGTGCCATGCCACCAACCTCTTTTTCCTGCTGTTGTCTGTGCTCTCTTTTCCTAAATTCAATGGATTGCACTGGATTTTCTCTTTGAATAATTTCCTTCCCTATCTTGAGCATGAATACAGCAGTAAATGACAGCGGAAAGAAGTAAAAACAAACAAACAAACAAGAAAAAAATCAGCAGAAACCACCAGAACCAGGAAGGGTGGGCATCTACCTTGACTAGTTCATAGTAGGGGTAACAGAACAGGACAGGAAGACAAACACACACAGCAATACTGGCCAGGGATACTTGTATTGGGAAACAATACATATATGGTTCAGAGTCACCCAAGCCAACACTAACTATAAGCTTCATCAAATGTTTCAAGTATCAAATGTTAAGAGTAGAGAAGATGTGTCCTTACTGAACCCAAACTGGGAAGTGGTTCTACATGAGAAGGACCTCATAACTAAAGGCTCTGCCTCCCCCCATGTTTGGAAACTCAGAACCACAAGACTGAAGTCTGACACCAAAATTTTCTGTTGGGAAAATATAAAATGATGAAATCTTTCACATACTATGGAGCTGGGTTATTGAAAGCTTTGTTAGGTGAAAAATTATATCATTTATCCTGAATTTTACAGGGAGCAAGTGAAGAGAAGCTGAAATTAAAGAAACATGATCTCATCTGTTAATTCTCATCAGAGCTCCCTTCTCACTGCAGCAAATTGGATAAGCTGCAGGCCTTTCAGAGGCTTTTTAGGACATGCTGATAATAAGGAATTGCAGCAGTCTAATCTTAAAGCAGCAAATACATAGAGTAGTTTTTCAGCATCAATTTAAGACCCAATATTCCAGATTTTGGCAACGCTACATAGCTGGCGGAGGGCAGTCCTAAAATTAAACATTTTTCATTTAAGTCAAAGGCAACATTGTAGTAAATTGTAACATCCTAACTAATGTCTATTTGAGACAGTAATATCTAAATATAAATACCACATAAAAATATCATATAAATTATAATATTTTTGCATATGTAATAATGAGATTTATTCCTATGAAGGACTGTCTTATGTATGTGCTTTTACTGCAAATGCCCGATTAGAAACAATCATACAAGTATGTTCACTGGCGTTACTTAAACTCTGTTTACAGTATAAAAAAAGGGAAAAAATGCTAAGCTGTCCTTGCCATTTCGCTTTAACTTGCTTTCATTCATTTCTCTTGCAGAAATGCCTCAAGTGTGTGTACTGTCTGTTCGTGTCCTAGAGAACAGCTTGCACACTATAGACTTTCATTCAGACATAACACATGTTTATTTGACATGACAGTTAAAAAAAAAAAAAGTGACATACTTAATGGTGATGGAGAAGAGCTAAACAATTAAAGAAGCCTCTTGATATTTGTTGAAGATACAGTTTCAAACTGTAGTTAAATAAAAGAATTCCAACACATGTAGACACATGTAAACGCTTTAGTTAAATACTCTATGTTCGAGGGAGTGGCTTTGACTAAAACACTCACAAATTATACTATGGTTTCCTCCAAGTGAGAACTGATAAAATAGAAATTTTAATTATCTGTCCCAATCCCTGAGCTCCCCATCTTCTCATGCTAGTATCCCAGAAATTTGCTGTGTATTTCAAATCTTTGCATTTCAATCAGCTTTTTACCAAGCTGGTTCAGTCAGGATGGTTTTATCACTGAAATATTGCTGAGATCAGATCCAGTGTATCATTTCAGGACACAGAAAGTTATTCACTCCTTTGTCACATCCCATTAAGACTGCTGTGATTCATCTTTGCTTATATTCCAGCCCAGAGTGTTAATTATACATTGGTAGTCACGGTGGTTGGAGGGAACTTTCTCCACAGCATAAAAAGAATCAGTACAGCTAGGGTGAAGTCTGACAGCCTTTACTAGATCTTGTTTGTTTAGCTTAATGTCAGATCCTTATACCAAATTAATGAGATATGGAATTTAATTTTCTTAGACTCACTATGAAAGGTAATCAAACAGTAGGACAAAACAGCCATAATTAACATAAAAGGTGAAAATCAGCATCAATATAAATCTGTGAGAAAAATAGAATTCCCATTGAAATAATGCAATGGGGAGTGTGGTATTTTTTCTGTTTGGAAATTTTGAAGGTCAGAGAAGAGCTTCCAAAGTTTATTTTTGAGGTAATTGATAGCTGGAACCTTGCCAAAATTTGTATAATGACGCTAATGCAGGTAATAAATAAGCAGAAAATTTGGCACCATGTGTTGGTGTGGGGTCATCAAGGAATGGGCAACTCCTGTCCTTAAGGGCCCCCTCCTGCAGGTTTGAGATATTTCCCTATTTCAACACACCTAATTGAAACAAATTGGTCACTGTGCAGAATTTGATAAGAAGCTGTTGGATTCATTTAAATTGGATCACGTGTATTAGAGCAGGAAACCATGTAAAACCTGCAGAACACTGGCCCTCACGGGCTGGAGATGCCCCTCCCTGTGATAGCCTATGATCGCAAACAAGACAGAGCGGTGATTCATGTTCCATCTACTTATACAAAGTTGTATTACAGGGTAATCTGGACTGCCTTTTGAGTTTCTAAATGAAATACTTCAGTTGCATAGTGAAAGTTTCAGTGTTTTACTTTTTCTAAAAACCCACTTATGCTCTATGCCAGGGACTTGTGGAAACTGGACAACAAGCTGTTGTAGATCGATTTAATTTGAATCAGGCATGTTGCTACAGGGAAACATCCAATACCTGGAGGACACTGGCCCACAAGGACCGGAGTTGGTGATCCCTGCTCTATGCTAAAAGATACAGAGCCTTCCATTTTGCATAATTTGGTCTGTTTCCAGGGCTTTTGTGGATGTGTCCAACATGGGAAATGGAGAAGTACCACCTGAGATTGTGGGGGCATTGCTTTGGAACAATTTACAAATTGTTCCCAAATAAACTTCTCCCCCTTCTACTAGAAATGTTTCAAGAAGCTATGAGTCTGGAATCTTGCCCCCATCCTTAAGTCTGCACTAATTACTTTGGTTCCAAAGCCTAGAAAACCAGCAACTGACGGGCTGTTATCTAAAGGTAAAGCAATCCCGTCAATTGGACGCCGAAAAGGCCTTTGACAGGACTGAATGGCATTACCTTATGGAAGTCTTGGTAAGTTTTGTAATAGGTGGGAAATATCTCAAATGGCTTAAGCTTCTGTATACAGATCCAATAGCTGAGATAGTGACAAACAACCAGATATCCCAACCATTTAGTTTACACAGGGGCACTCGACAGGGTTGTCCCCTATATTTCCTCTCTTATTTTTGTTTGCTATTGAACCTCTGGCCATAGCCATTTAACAACATCCCAAAATCTCAGGTGTAAAGATAGGAGGAACAAAACACACCATCTCACTCTTTGCTGACAACGTTGTTATTTTCTTTTCCCATCTGACATCATCTGTCCCAACACTTCTTAGTTTAATTAGGTCTTTTGGACGATTCTCTGGAACTAAGGTTAATCATTCCAAATTCAGAGAGGCAAAACTCTGTATTACAAACCCCCTTCTTATGTACCCAGGAAGGATTTCTATATTTAGGAATCATAATTCTCCCAGAAATTGAAAATATAGTCCTAATCCGAAATGGTACTACTGGACAGCACAGGTGCGCACAGCTATGTATTACTTTTCCACCTCTGACCCTCCAGCATGGTTAGCTATAGAAAGCACGGGTCTACCTATACAGGCGTACTTGTATTCCGCTCATGTTAAAAAACTTAAGAAAAACACAAAAAATCCATTTGTTAAAAATGCCCTCTCTGTTTAGCATGAAGCACATATTTATATGCACCCAAGATCTCCTGTTTTGTTTTGTTTGCTTTTGAGAGATGACTTTAAAATACAGATTACTGAGAATGAGTGGGAAGACGCTTGTTTACACACACAAAGACTATCAACAAAGCACTGAGGCTCATACAATATAAATGGCTGTTAAGAACATATGTAACACCTGTAAAACTTCACCTGTACAATCCTAACATTCCTGAAAACTGTACAAAATGTAATGATAATGTTGGTCCCTCAATCCATTGTGTGTGGGAATGTCCAAAAATCCAGTGTTTTTGGAAAGACGTGATTGATTTGGTCACTCGAGTGGTTGGCATGGAAATACCCCCGGAGGCGAGACTCTGTATATTGGGTATATACCCTGATCATTTTAAACCAGGCCCCAAGACAGCACTGTTGGTAAATATGTGCCTGCTTCAGGTCAGGAGAGTGTGTGTATATCTGTATAAGACTGGGATGTGTTGTTGTTGTGTATATCTATTTTTTTTTTACTTTCTTACCCTGAATGTGGGATGTTGAGGGTAGGGGGTTGTTCACAAGTTCAGTTTATGTGTGTATGTATGATCCCATTATGCAAAATCAATAAATATATTGTAAAAAAAAGAAGAAAAAGAAAATCAAAGGACTCAGATGTGATCTCTGACCTCCACATGTTCCTCTGGTGGATGTATTGCATACTTAAAAGATGCATGGAAGTATGAGGGCATTAAGGTTTGATACATACCTATTTATGTACACAAATTCTGTTGAGCTGTCATTGAATTTCTAATATTCTAAACATTTTTTGTTGTCAACGTCCACATAACCCTTTAACTTCCTGCTCGACTATTTAATTGACAAAGGTTTTCAGTGGTTATAATGACTCTAATTAAAACTTTTTGGAATAAAACTGCCACTAAAACTATATTTTGTCAGAAATGTGTTCTTTAATGTTTATTTTTTGCTCTTAATCCCAGTGATGTTTCGATTAAAAGTTGGGTTGAGTAGTTTAAATTTGTGGTGGAAATAAGGGGACAGTATTTCACATGTTCTTTTTTTTTTGTTTTGTTTTGTTTTTTTATCTTCTTTTTTGTCTTTTTGTTCAGTTTTCAAACTAAATAAAGAAAAAACAGAAAAGTTATTACACTTCTCTAGTTTATATAGTCAGCACTTTTTCAGCAGCACACAGTCTTGTTTAATTTGTTGCTTTAACTGCTGGTGGTAGGATAGATGTATTAGAGTCAAACTCAAAATGTCATGTAGTTTTTTGTGAAAGTAAAAAAACAAACAAACAAAAAAAAAACAACAGTTCTGGTTAGGTGTCATCTTTTCCACTAAACTATATTACCAAATTTAAATGTTTTCTTTAGATATAGTAAGGAATATATCTGACAGATACACATGCAATAGAGGTGTTCTGGGGAGAAAAAAAGAAAACTTTCTCTGTTAGCAAAAGGTGTGAATATTACAAAAGACTTTGATATTAATGACAGCCTGGCAAGGGAACCAAAAATTGGATTTCATCTTATATTTATGTATGAACAGACATTTAACTAACGGTGGAAATAAAATCCAGCAACAGAAAATATTGTCACAATATGGATTCAAAACACCCTGTGATGCCAGGTAGAAGAGAGGCAGCAGCTGGGCTGGGATGAAATGGGAACCAATGGCTGGAAGGGGTAGTTTAAGTACTGTGGTAGCATATGAAATCAGATAAAATAAAAATAAGGCAGGGTAGTAACAAAGTTGAGTTATGTTGACATCACAATGAAAGGTAACAGAATTTGAGCAATCACAAATGTGGATTTAAAAACCAGATTTTATCTATAAATAATCAAAGAAAATCACAAACTTTTGCTAACCATTTTAATTATAGTTGGCATATTACATTTAGGGTGAGATGCAGTAGGGGCGGAGCTAGAGAGGTGATCCTGGGTTGTACTGGCAACTGCTGAAATTTGATTGGACACCCCAGACAAGTGCCAGACATGGACATTTGTCTGCACATTTCTAGAAAATATTAAGTCCCTGTGCAAATACTAACAATTATATAAAAAGTTATTAACATAATGTCAGAAAGAGTCTATGTAGCAGTGCTAATCCAGTTCTCTTGTAGCATAAATTGATTTTTAGATGATTTGGGGAAATTGCGTCATATTTAGTTTACAGTGAGTGTATTAAATGACTGCAAATCAACTTAGTTAGGCAATATTTTCACATTGGAGTTGAAAATAAACTTTAACGAATGCTCAAAGAGTACCTTAGTGACCAGTTTTTAATTAGTCAGGAGGACAGCAAGGCTGCTAGTTGATTTTAAAGTAGCTACGGCACGAAATGTGGACGGAAACTGTAAGTCTTATTTGGTATAAGAAGATATAAAAATGAAAAGTTAATGCCAACTTTTTTGGAAAGAAGAGGGACAAATCAGATCAAGACAGACCCAAAACTAAGTGTCATTAGCTCAACTGTTCCCAACATGGAGCTACAGTAGGTAATCTTCACAAGTCAGTGTGATGAAACATCTGGAAGAAACCCTTGAGCCACCCAGTCAAGCACAGCATGCTGCACCCCAAAACAACCACTGAGTTTTTTTATGGAACTTTTTGAACTTATGCAAATATTTCCACTTAATCTAGATTAGTAATGTGAAGCCGTTTTTTTTCTCACATCTCTCAATGTAACCACAGTTATCACAGACAGTATGTGTGTGTGGAACACAATCATTTCCTACCTTACTAAATGACCCCCAACCCCGATAAGATTACTGAATAAATAAAATTCTAGCTCTGTTACTGAGTAGCAGACAAGAATGATGCTTCTAACTCATAGAGCAGGGATCACCAACTCCGGACCTCTTGAGCCAGTGTCCTGCAGGTTTTCAGTATCTCCATACTGCAGCACACCTGACTCAAATAATGGGTCGTTAAGAGGCTAAAATTAATTAAACTCCAGATTAATTTATACTTTTGGCATTTCTGTGTTCTGTGCTCAAAACAAAACCACATCATATTGCATCACCAAATCTGAATAATTCCTCCTGAAACCAAAGTTGATTGAACCGTAACGCAAAATGTGACAGAAATCGATGCTTAGTGTAGAGGGATCACCACCTTCACCTCTTCTTTAGTTTCCTCAACCCCACCTTTGCCAGGCTGCTGTTTGCTTTTTTACTCTATTTGGAAACTTCCTACTCATTTTCGTAATCATTTAAAAGTTTCTTCTCAGGTCTGTGTCAGTGGCCCTTGACTAATCTGTTGACCCTCAATGAAAGTATTGATTTTTTTTTTTTTCCCCCTGGCTCAGAATCTTAACTGAAATTTTCTCCTTTACTTAGTTTCTCCTATTCTTTACTCTCTGTGTTCCCCGTTTTACCCTGGATTACTACTGGATGTGTCGTAAAAAATCTCTAATATGTGTAATCTAATCAAGCACATGAAGCTAATTCCAGTTAATTAGAATATATATCTGTTTTATAAGTAAGTATTCCAGAAAATAAATATTTGTTATGACTGGTATGTCACAGTTTTGTCTGATTTGGAGAAAATTTTCATCATCCTTTTCCACAATGTCACACCAAATGTGATTTTGAATCTATGCTTTTAAAGCTACGGGTCAATAATTTTTTCCAGTCGGACCATGAAATAATGCAAACCATTGTCAGACCTCCGGGTTTTGCTCAATACATTATCTGATTTTGTTTATTTGGGTTACGAAAGGTCATGCAATTCTCTCAAATGGCACACAATGTAAAAGCTGCACACACATTTTCATACATTAGGAGATTTCATCATGTTTCTGGCCACTCAGTTTTCTCATCAGTCTCACTTTATTGGCTTGTTATGTTAATGGATACTTCATTAAATGGCGCTGTAGCTGTGGACTGCCAATAACAGTCCAAGAGAGTGAGACAAAAATTACCAAATCACTTTGAGTACATGTAAAACTTATTGTCATTTTAGAAAGTAATCCAGTATTTTGCACAGGCAGCTTCACAGGCTTACTGAATAATACTTCAATTTCTGTTAGTTATTTTCTAATACACAAAAGACAATGTCTCCCAGCATTAGAAGCTCAAAAAAGTTTTGTTTTCATCTTGTTTTAATTCTACCTTAGCAGCACCGCTCCGTTAATATAATTTTTTTTTCTTCAAAAATCACGTTAACATACGTGTCTGCAAGTCATCATACTTCTATACTATTAAATGCCTTTTAAAAGGCCTCATTAGTAAAACAAAGAACCGTGGCCTCCACTGTATTAATCTATCTCAGTTGATAACAATAGAAACCATCAGCACACGTTCATGTGTCTTTGCATATCTCCCCCATACTTTTTAGTATAAAGTGCAATTTAAAACACTAAATGACAGCTTTTAATTAAGCAAAGATATCTTAACTGAATTAAAGTACGTTACATTATACATCTGTTTCATTGGTGCTTACACTGATACCTTCATGTCTGCAACAGGAAACCGATTATACTAGAAACCATCGTTTAAAATATGAAATGCAGTAATGAAGACGCTAAATCAGGGATGCAGAAAACATTTTATTTAACATTTTTATTAAAACATTTCTCTCTTGCCGTCTCCTCTTCTCCACAGCAGTGTCCTAACCTAACCTAATGGTTCAGTACCACTGCTGGCTCGGTAGTTTGATGCCACAGTGACCTATGGTGAACACAGAATGGCAGGTTATATAAAAGCAAACATTATTATGTACTTTATGGGTACTTTGCAGAAGCTTATCTAAAGTGATGTACAATCAGCTACGGCTTCGTCAGCGGTACCATCGAAACGGGCCGGTTCTCTAAACCAGCGGTGTTTCCTAATCAGTTTTCAGATCAAGGACCATTTTGTTTACGCCAGAGACCCCGCAGTGCTTAATCTGGAGGTTCAACAATCATGAATAAACATACGGAACCTATAGCATTAATCATTTTTAACACTTATAGTCCATCTACATCCGCAAAATCGGCTATAAAACTGCTAACATTTATGTTGGTAGCTCTACTGCAGCCTCCAACAAATGACCAGATCCATAACTGTCATCAGGGATAGAAGAGATAAGAAGCATGCTGCAGTTTATATTAGAATTATGATCAAATAACTTCATACTTACAACAGTAGAAAACAGCCTCCGCCTGCATCGGTTCCGCTGAGTCGGTGGCTGCCATTATTCAGCTCTGAAAAACTAGTTGAAAGTCCCTCCCCTTCCGCTACGTCAGCAAGATGGCGTCTGTTTAGTGCGCAGTGTCCATCGTTTCGCACTAGATTTTTGGCCGAGTTTAGGGCAGCATCCGGGTACTTTCAGTAGTTTCAGAGTTTTTACTGAAATTTCTGTGTCAGCGCACTTAGCACTTAAATGTAGTGTTCGAATTATAGAAGTGGGCGGATTGGGACACACCCATTGCCACCAACAGCAGTTAAGCCCTTGCAGTTTACTTTTGTCCATGAAGGGGAAAAAGCAGTCAGGAGTGGCCCTACAGCTCTGGAGCACCTTCGATAGCCAGACACTGGAAAATGCTTGTGGATATAGGCCAGCAACTTAATTTCCCCCCTGAGATTGCCACTACTACCCTCAATCCTGACATTGTACTCTGGTCCCCTTCTCTGAAGATGGTGTTCATTATCTTGTTCACTGTACCGTAGGAGGACTCGGTGGACAAAGCCTATGAGCAGAAGCACCTAAGATACAGCAAACTAGCTGCCAATGCACAACAGCATGGCTGGTACACCAAAGTCTGCCCAGTTGAAGTGGGGTGCAGAGGGTTCGTGGCAGCTACCACCATAAGGCCACTGACTCTTCCTGGGCCCCTGGTTGAGAGGGTGATTTGGGAAACACACTGTTGGGACTTATAACCCCAGTAGGACCTTCCTCAGCTGAGGATGTATAGTTGTAATTGTTGAAACACCCAATGAGAGCTGCAGTCTACTACTGAAGATGTGAGCCATAGATTACCCTGTGTAAACATAGTTAGTAAATTCTCCATGATTCTCACACTTAAAGGATGGTTTACATTTTGTCCCGTGTTTCAGAAACTAACTGTGGACCTTTGAAGCTTGTGTTTTGTGAGGAACCAATGAAATGAGAGTTCAGTATATGAAAATTAGTTATCCTGCTTTTTTAAGCAGCTACTAGCATTACAACTTTGAAAGTATCAAAACAATCATGTATAATTACTCCAGGTGACCTATGGGCAAGCTAACATGTTCTGCAGCCAAACCAGCCAACCTAGATGCTAACAGCCATGGGTCTGGATGGCCAGTGAGTTGGATAATATGGTCGGAAGCAATAGAAAGGAAAGTCCTTTTCATTTCATTTACTTCCAATTGCTTGCAATCCCTTATGATTCAACTTCTTTTCATTTAGAATATCTCTAATAATGGTTCATGCCATTATGGTTGACTTACATCTATAGCAAAAATACTTAACAGAACATAGAGTCAGAGTTAACAGGGCAATTGTTGGTGGGATAAGAATGGATCAGATTAGCATATTTATTGATCCTCATTCCATCTGACAATGCTCTCCCTATCTTCCTCATCTTCCATGCTGGTAGATGGTTTACTGTGGGACAGTAGAGAGAATAGAGTGATGCATCTTTGAATAAGACTGCTTAGTGACAAAGGTCAATGCAATACACCACTAAGACTAATACCAGTCTGCAACTGCCATAGTCTGATTTCAGTGCCTCACCACTAGCTGTGTTAAGCACACAAATTCTAATTGGGTATTTATTATGGTCAGCATTTCATTATTAGCATACAATGGTAAATACAAGATAACTTTGAATTCTGTAAGATCTAACATGGAACCAACTTATATTTGTGGAGCTACAAAATGATGTACTGGGCTAATATAGCTTGTACCAGATTTGCCACTCCCAAACCACATTGTGGACACTTTTACATGGTTAAATAAAATTTATGGAAGAGTTTTATTATTTATTTTTTCACAGTTAAACAGTTAACTTGACTCTGTTCTTGGCTCTGACCTTTCTCCTTCATCATTTTCCTCCTTATTCTCCAGCAGAGAGCTGCTTCCCTGCTTGGTGTAGCTCCTTTAACTTCTGGTTTTTTGATCTCTCTTTTCTAGTCATGCTGCAGTTGATAAAAGATTAGGCCAACTTTGTTATAGACTGCTTAGAATAATGCTGCTTGCATCACTCTCTGAGACAATCACGGTTATTAATAAGTTCTCATCAATATCTTATTATTCTATTAACTGGTCTAAGACTACAGCCATGTCCATCAACTGTGACCTACAAAACATCCCTAATATCAAAATA
>JBAJHZ010000027.1:14631174-14651570 GCA_037177175.1 Melanotaenia australis | reverse complement strand
ATATATACATATTTCCTTTATCTATCTTAGAACATTGGCACTCTGTAAGGTGAAGTTTTGTGTGTGTGTGTTTGTGGGTAGGGATGTTCGGATGCGCGCAGTAACCATGGAGATGGGTTGCCTGTTGCATTTCCATTTCCCTGCAGCCAGGAGAGAGAATCTGGGGTGCTTCATAAAGTTAGCAGGGCAATTAGTTCCTACACGTCAGAAAACAAGCACAAAAAACGAAAGTTACTCATGACAAACAACACATATCATTTCGTATCATGGTTTGGAAAACTTTCAGTGAATCAAAAGACAACCCACCTATCCTCTACATTCTGCATTTCGTCTGATGCCATCAGGCGCAGACTGGTGGTCCCACTGGCTAAGAAAAACAACTACAAATGTCTTTATTTATTGTTTTTCCTGTTTTATTAATCTTTTTTTTTTATCTTGTCTTAAGTTGTCTGTTGTACAGCTGTCCTTTATCCAGAGCCAAAGAATTCCTATTTCAGTAATGAGATGGACAATAAAGTAGTCTGATTGAACACTGCACCTGAGGTGTCCATCAGAAAGGGGCAATGCCACCCTTGGCACCCATCTAGCTCTGCCCCTGCAGATAAATCAGTTATCTTTTGGTCAAACATTACCTGAATCACAATAACTGTGATCCATCAACATTACAAGATTTTGGAATGGATTATCTTTCCTTCAGTTTAATTAATCATATTCATATAGAAGCAATTCACATCCTTTGCCGTCTCAAGGCACTTGAATGAGAAAACATCTATATATATATATAGAAATATTTTTTATTTTATCTAATTTATTCTAAATATAATCTGTTTCATTTGAATTTAGTTGTAATTAAATTAAATGATATTCACTGTTTAATTTGATTTAGTTTGATTTATATTTTTCCCATTAGATTAAAACAGTATTTTTCATTTCATTCTAATTATAATTCAGATCGATATAGTACGTCCTTTCAGGACCTGTGCAACTTTGTGTTTATTCATTTTTATTTTTTGTTTAATTTGTATAATGTCAAATCCTACATCTTAGCTTAGCTAAAAAATCAAGAAAATAATAAAAAAAAAAAGCTAACAGACTGCAATTAATGTTCACTCAGTTTTAATTTAGTCCTTAGTATTGATGGGTTGATAAGTGACAGCAGACTGTCCATAATTTCCTCTTGTCTTTTCCCACCAAGACCATTTGCTTTCCTCCCCTCTGCGGTGTTTTTTTCCAATCCCACTCCACTCCCCTCCTGCCGACTCGGTCTCGCCCTCATTCAGCCCTGCTTCATTTAGAGGCTCAGCGTGGCTCGGGTTTCTTTAAATAACTCGGGTTGCCTCTAGCAGGTGGAAGCTGCAGTCTGATTCTGCTAATAACTGACAGCGAACAAATGTGAGTGCTGAATCGGCCACACTGCTCACACAGACAGATGGAAACTCATATGCAGTAGGTTCATGCACACACTTGCACACACCACATCAGATCACACGACACAGAACTGCTTTTGCGAGATAATGATATGATGTGACACGTTTTGCTTAAAATGCAGACATTCAAAGAAATACAGCTTCAAGGTGTACATACATATATATATATATATATATATATATATATATGTGTGTGTGTGTGTGTGTGTCTTTTTGTCTGCTACAAAATACAGGCATAGTCTCATCGTCTTATTTCTCATTCCACTCCATTTTTCTCATTTCTATTCAGTCAGGGTGAAAATCAGTCACAATAATGGATTGCAAAGCCCTTGTAATTTTGCACATTACTTATGAGTCATTGCTTTGCATAATGAATGTCGGCTAATGCACTTTTTTTTTGTTAATTCACCACAAAGGATTAAAAATGCTTCACTGTTATGAATCACCGCAGACTAATGCACGTATTCTTAGCATATTGTATGCATATTTTCTCATTGGAAGCCCTTAAATAAAGCAAGAAATGTTGGTAGAGGGGAGAAGATAAAGTTAAATATGGTGCCTTAATTTATTGTTTATCAGGCTGGAATAGTTTTGTTTTCTACAACACTGCTTTATCATATCTAGTTTTGATCTGCTAAAATATCTCTTCAAGCTTATCAGAAAAAAAGTATGTCCGGCTAGTTTATTGGATGCTGTATTCCCTTTTTAATCTTTATATTTGTTTTGGTGAGACCTAAAATAAAAACTTTTGTCTAAAACCCAGAGATTTATATTATCCTGTAGAAAAAAAGTTGTCTGGATTTGGAAAATGCACCTTAAGGGTTCAAATCAGATATTTCTACTAAGACTTATTGTTGCTGTAACACCAGGAAAAATAGGAAAAACAGTGCAGGAGGAAAAAGTGCAAACACACTTCAACATTGTCTTTGAAGAAGCAATGTAAATTATGGAAAATTACAATAATTAGATTCTACACATCAATCCACTCTGTACTGTCTAAGCTTGTTTTCAAGAATAAAATGGGAATTAAACTGAGACCAATAAATAATAATAATAATAATAACAGCCCATAAAAACCAAAGTAGAGTAAATAAAAATCTACAGTTCAGTCTTCCTGCTTATTTGCCTGCTCATATTGTTTCGGCTCATTGCTGATAAAGGTGGCAAAGTACCCAATTTGCAAGGTACCATCGAAGTTTACAGCAGTCTGCTTAGAAAAAAAAACAAAAAAAAAACAAAAGAAAATCTCACAAATAAATAAATAATCCTAAAGGATTATTGCAATCATTGAACACATAGCTCAATTTGTCTGCAAAACCAATCAAGGGTTACAAATCTCACAATCAGAGTCCCTAAATGCAACCTCTTGTGTTATTGATCGCACCTTAATTAAGGCTAGACACAACCTCACATTCAAAATCATCATCTGAGGAATGCTGCAGCACAAAGTCATTCTGAACACAGACATCCAAAGAAACAAAATAATCATGTGAATTTTATTTATTTTTAATATATAAGAAAGTAATATGAAAGTACAGACTTTTGCTTGTATAAGTCTAAAGCACTAGAAGTCTGGGGTCTAAGGGTCATGTTGATTGCTTGATGTCTGTCTGAAACTACAAATGACAATGTTTCTGTGTGAACTTGCATGGTGATGGTTTTTGCTGATGAAAAATGGAGGCGGGGATGGTGAAAATATGCACAGCGACATGGACTCAGAAAGCTTTGAAAGGCCAGTCAAGCGTGGGTCTCTAACATCAGTCATCGTAAACATCATCTTCATCCTGGACCCTGATAAGTCATGGCATCTGCTCCACATCAAAATATCAGTGTATTGATTTAGACAGAAAGGATTGATGACCAGGATGCATTCTCAGATGTGATGGGGTATTATCAAGGTAGGTACCTTCTTCTGGGTCAGTTATTGCTAACTTATTATTTTCTCATCATTATTACCCAAGGTCTGCTGAAACCAAAGATGCTTAGACTCAACAATAGTTTCCCTCCTGATGACATTCATCAAAGTAAATTATTTTCACTTATAAAGCCAGAAGAGACACAGCATGTGTTACTGAGATTTCAAACCCAAGTAGAATAAAGAACTCTATCAATGTTCCAGAAAAAGTTTTATCGCCACCCCAGATAGAAGTGATCTGCTGGTAATGCCTTTCTAATTAAGTCACAGTCTATTTTCTACAGCTTTTCTGGTTAATGTGGCAGCCACTTTAATAACGTCCCTGGCAGCTGTTGACCCAGCTTGGTGGCACTTTGTCTGACAACCTCTGACAGAGGCTAATTTGTTATTGTTACTTCTCACAAGCAGCTTCACCTGCAGGGATGATTGACACCATCACTTGTCAATCCCACTGTCATCAGGGGCCGACCTAGAGTGAAATATGTTTCCTCTGGTTGTAAGCCAAGAAAAATGGCTATAAGTATGTGATCTATGCCATGGAAAATATTCATTTAGTTGTCCAAAAACATTCAGTTATAGAAGCTTACGTACACAGTTAGATCCAGTGTCTAACTTAACAGGGTCACTGTCTGAATGCAAGAAAACAAAGAACAGCAGTAGAAAAAAAATTGGGTAACAACCTAAATGAAATGAAACAATGTGAATTTTACTTGTATTAGATTGGGAATATAGGCCATACCTGGCTTATAAATATATGTACTGGTAAAAGTATAAAAATAATAAACATGCGGCCTGACTTTTTTACAGATTTCTAAACTGGTTTTATAAAAAATAAGACTAATTCATCCAAATAGGTACGACAACCTCTACTGATGTTAAAAAAATGTCCAAAGACATGTGTGAAATCCCAGGTTGAAATGTCAGCTTAGCATCAAAGCTAGCATTAGCATTTTAAAACTTTTTTTTTTTTTTCCAAATCATAATCTTCAATGTCCAAACCTAATTCCTAGCATTTATTTATTTATTTTATAATTTGTTTCTTACGGGTTTCCATGGTTGCTTTGGGTTGCATTTACAAGATGGAAGTCAAAGAAAAGTAAAAGGAGACTGGTAACAGTGTAAATTAGACTGGTAACAGTGTAAATTAAAAACCTATACAGGGCTGTAGATTAACACTCACTTCAGGTGGGCTAGAATTAATTTTGCTGGGTTTCAATGAAAACTAATGACTAACTAATCCGTTTTGCAGGCGATGAATAAAGCAATTGTTTTGATTGTTTGTCTTTGCAGAGCTATCGGTACATTTCAGATGAATATGATTCCATGACATAATATACATCCATTACTTTAAGGTGCATGGTGTCATTTGGCAAACTAATTTAACGAAGTGCAGCTAAATGAGAGGTGAAATTTAAATACAATAAATTGCATGTAGAATAACAAAAATACAATGGGCCAAGAAAAGAAAGGAGCTAAAGGTGGCAAGAACTAAATGATTTAATTTTGTTCTCACTGCACCGGTTTTAGAGTTTTGTGCTGCTTGTTCTTGATCAGAACATTTTTTTTTCATTGTGGGGACTGATAACAATTGTTGTGATTGCTTGGAAATTTGAAGTTGGCATGAGGCTCCTCTCTAAAAGGCTTCTTTAGTTCCAAAGTGACTGCTGAGGAGTGTCAGGATTATAAGCTGTTATTCTGACACCTGTGTGCCAAGCTCTTCATGAAGTGACAGGTTGCTAAACAGTTGTACTGGACACTCAAGGAATAAAAGATGACTGGGATGTGGAAGAAAAGTTCAAAGCTTTCATCTTTTCCAACTCATCTGTTAAACTAAAATTAAACAGAATATATATATACAGTATATTTCCTTGCAAAGTGGTATTAACCCAGACATCATGAGCTAGATATGAAACAGAGCTACTTAACACATACTAAATTAATAAAAAAAATGAAATAACTGTTAAAAAATGTTACATTTTTTAACAGTTATTTCAGGGTTTACCACAGACAAATGACAAAGAATCATCTCAAGTGAAGACTCTTACTATGAAAGACATCAGTTCTAAATGGCTGGTTGGTGACCACTCAGTTTTAGACACCAAGAGAAAATGAACTGAGCTTTCTGCTTTTGCCACACAATCAACAGGTGGTATTAAAACACTACACATACACTTAACGCAGCTGTTGTTTGGACATTCCCACTGGAGGATTGATACAAGTCATGATTGTCATTGACCCACTGACCCGTCCTGTGGATTGTTTGGATCCTGGCCACCTGTGACCAAGGTGATGTGTTTTGGTTACAAGACTAGATGTGAACAGTTTCGAAACTGCCTGGTTACACTGTAACCCTAAATGCCTCCCTGGTGGTAACTCCCAGAGGGCCAATGTCTTGTTTGTGCCAACACAGTTTATTTATTGATTTTACTGGTCCACAAAACTCTGTAGATTGGTGGCACAACTAAAGCTGAGCCAGCCTCCTCAAACTTTTAAACACATTTGTTGTGGTCCCTGTGTTTGAGTAATTGACTTGTCCAAATAGTCAGCACAAAACTTTCTTTCCTGACCATTGTCCCATGAAACACGTTGATCTGAGGCCCATTGCTTTTTTTTTTTTTTTTCATTAACTGACGCCAAACTGAACCAATCAGCTATTTTAAAACCTATTTGGTTCTGTAGTGGATGCAGATACTTGTTAAAACTGAAGAGAAAACGGCAACAAAACACAAAATGTCAAAAGATGATTGACATGTTTGCTACAGCAGGGACTTCATCAGTTGCCGTGCACTCACTGCGTAGTTTTGAGAAGTTGCAAGGTTGATATTCACATATAAGGAAATTTAAAGATTTGTGATGTTAGTGACCATATATTTTCTGGTCTGAGCCAAAATGCCAGGGTCCTTGATTGGTGGTATGTGGATATTATAATGGATTTGCTTTTTATTTTATTTTGGACGTTTTATTTGGACTGCAATGACATATATTGGCTATGTTTGAAAAAGTGCCAGATGAATTTTATTGATAAGTTGATTGCTTATAAACCTGCAATTCTAAGAGCGCATATCTCTTTGTTAAGCTGGAGTTGCAAACACTAGATTACTGACTATACATTAAATACATGGGATATCATTTATTGGATGGATTATAAGTTATTTTCTTTCTAAACTGAAATCATTTGCTAATTTCACATCTTTTCGTCGCCATGAATATCTGAATGATCTTTGTGCTTTGAAAAATTTATCAGTTATTTCAAAGACCTTGACAAAGCTGCATGTTGGCCTGATACAGGGATATGATACGCCATACAATATGAAATATACCGAGAGGTGATGTTAGCTCTCCAATCTAGCTCATATGCTCATCAATTTTTACTCCCTGCTGATTCCTCAAGATTCAAAATGTATTTATCATATTTGTAACGAATTGCTCAGAGCAGAGTCGCTGCTCCTCCGCATCGAGAGGAGCCAGATGAGGTGGCATCTGGTTAGGATGCCTCCTGGTCGCCTTCCTGGTGGAGTGTTCCGGGCACGTCCCACTGGAAAGAGGCTCTGGGGAAGACCCAGGACACGGACTACATATCTCAGCTGGCCTAGGAATGCGTTAGGATCTCTCTGGATGAGATGGTGAATGTGGCCAGGGAGAGGGAAGTCTGGGTTTCCCTGCTTAGGCAGCTGCCCCCGCGACCCGACTCCGGATAAGCAACAGAAAATGGATGGATGGATGTAACAGATGTATTTGTCACACTGATTTGCCTAGGTGTACAATTGTGTTGCATTATCCAAAAAAAGACCTTGCAAAATGTACAATAATCAATCAGTACACACACCAGTTATCATTACCTGGACATGGTCAGTTGAGGGTCAAACAAACCAAAAACACATCTTGTAAAATATCGGGCACTCAAAGCTGGAGAGCAACTCATCTTCCGTTCTCATTTATCATTTATCTGCTCATATTCCAGTCCCACTCCACACAATCAATACCTAATGCATTCTAGTTCAGAAATGGTTCTGTGTAGAAAAACATTGCTTTTATATTCCTGGCATCACTATATAAGCTCTATAAATGCATATATTGCACATATATTATGCCTGCTGCAATTCTTGAAAAGCATGGCATCAGCAAAAATATATCTCTATTTTTGTAAGTATTTGGTTGGTTGGCTGAAGGCAAGTTAGACTGTGTATACGTTTTAAAAACAAACAATGGCTGCACTGTGCTTGGTGCTATGAAATTTTCATGCTGCAGAAACGTGGTTAACCAACATTCCTTTAAGGAGAGCAGGTCAGCCCAAGCTTTATTAAAGCCACTTTATCTGCAAGATTTATTGGTATTCCTTTTGTAGAGATACATTTAAACAACTTTGCAGTTTCACATGCTGTCATGTTTAAGATAACAGCACCTACCCTTATAATTCCTAATAATCCACCTTTCTCCAGACATAAAAAGTGTGCACACACTTCTAGTACCTGATATAAATGAGAACAAAACAAACACACAGCACTTAAAGTATCCAGAGTCATTTATAGAAACTGCCTGACCAGCTGCACATTGAGCATTAGAGGCACTGCTGCATTTGCTTTATAGCCATAAGCACACTTTTACAGCATGCAAGCATTTTTCCCTCTGGGTGAAACTACCCCCTCCAGATTGCTTCTAATTTAAAGCTGCTATCTGGCTACATAAATTCAGGCTATATTCACTAAGATTCTTAAAGAGTTAAGCAAAACTTGTTACTGTAAGCATTTCCTTTACATTTAATGGCTGTACCTAAAAATTCTGACAAGTCAATTATCTGAAATAAAATAGATGTAAGCTTTAAAATACATGTGCATTTTTTTTTTTTTTTTTTTTTTTGCTGGCTCATTCTCACAAAAGCAATCAAGAATAGGGAAGAGAATTAGAATGATGTACGATAATGAAGTGCATTAGAAAATTTAGAGTGCCCATAATATATCTATTTACGGGTAAGGAATATCATTGCAAGGATCACTAAAATATGTATGGTGGACATAATGTTCACAAAACACCATACTTTTCTAATATTCACATGGCTTCTGCACTGCTTGTCATCCATCTCTTTTAGGCCATACTTTGCCCTGATTGGTTAGCTTAATGGTTAATAACTCTGTCCGTTTTAAATAAAATTATTGAAAAAAAAAATATATATATATATATAAATATAATGTTATATATTGGTTTTTGAGCACAATTAGTAACTAGTTACTAATTAATTCTGTAAATTGTAGTGAAACTACTATTTATTGCATTTGAAAAGTAATTTCCCCATTTATTACTTTACTTTACCATTTCTTAATTCACCGTGTATGAACATCACAGCAGAATTGTCAATGACTGTCTGCATAGTGTTTACTGTATATTGTAAACAAAATGGCTTTAAATCCAGAAGAACATCCCTGTCTGTGAGAAGAAATGGGTGCACTTGTCTGATAATTTTTTTATCTAGTATTTTTCTAAACCTGGGCGATTCAATAGTCGACAGGGGGAGCATGTCTTCTACAATGAACCCTGCAGCTTGTTAATTTCTCTCTTACATGCTGCTGCGCTACAGGAAATGTAGGCGGATCGGCTGCTGAAGGACTCCTTCCACTGACCGGCGAGAAGGATCTTTCGCCCCAAGTTTGGACTGACACTGGACTCAACTGAAAATAATGCAAATATTATGCCACTGACCAAAAAGCCCCTGCCTCCGTCTCTGTGTAATGCACATGCTGCATTAGCAGCTTCTCCCCTGCGCCCAGACTTAGCATTTTATAACAAGTCTGCACCGTCATTGCTGAGGAGCATTGCTGATTTATTATGCTGGAGTGTGCAATGTATTGTGAAGTTGGTGTAACATTTGTGAAAATGTAGGCAGTGACTGTTGCCGGGCCACACATAATCTGAACGATTTCACGTTTAAGTTTCTTTTTATTTACAAATGTAATGCATTCAGTTCAGCATTTACCAAAAAAATTATGTATTAAATGAACGCATTGTTGCACAATATTGGTTGAATGCAATGTTTTCCTCCGGCAGGAAATAGGTTGCCTAGTATTTATTCGCGCCTCCACATCAATAAGGTTGATAAGACAAAGTCTGAAGTTGTAGAAAAACCTTGATGCATAGTCATACTTCCAGGCAGGATGTGTCCACAAATTTCAAGTGACCCAGAACTGATTGGATATGCCGGTTTTGACAGCCAAATTTGTGAGGAAAGCCACAAGCAAGTTATAAACATTTTCAGGTAACAGTTTTTATCTCTTTATGGTGTTTAATTATTAATTTATTTTATGTTGTGGAAGGTTGTAACCTAAGTGCATTATCTCTTTCATAATAATGTGCCCCCAGAACTCACTATGTTTAGCTAAAGAGTCACAATGACACCAGAATCTGTAAATTATGGTAACTAGAGCCCCTTAGAAGATTATATACAAGTGAGATATCTAATGTTGTATCTTGCACCTTTCATTAAGACATAACAGTTTATTCATGTTATGTTTCTACATATGAATTACTTTCAACACTATTCTTACAGTTAGTCTAGTAGTGGTTTGCGGTGTTTAATCATCACCAGTCTAAGCAAAACCTACTAAGGCTTGAAAGTTCCTATTGCTTTTTTTTTTTTTAATCATGTTACAGGCTACTACTTGCTGTACCTGATAATATATTCATCCTGCTGGCTTTTAGGGGTTGCTGGTTTCATGGGTCTTTTTTTCTGGGGTGCTCCAAATGATCCCCTGCTTTGTTTTCTTGCAGAGGCTGTGTGGAATTTTGTGTTGAATTTCTTTACAGGTGTAGCAGCTAGTTGTTTGCTTTTTCAGTTTTACTCGAACAGATGTTGCTTTTTATAATTTGTATCATTGTCTCCAGCATCCTCCATCCATAAATAGCAAACAACAAGACAGGCTTTAAATCCACAAAGCTTTGTCCCCCAAAATACCCTTGACAAAGCAAATTTGTCCACACAACACGTTAGCCACACCTTCGCATCATTCCTTCTGCTATGATGCTGGGAAAGACAATAAAAAAAGAAAAAGGTAATGTATTCATATTTTTAATGTAGTTGTTAAGGAATAACAGTTGCTCAATTGTGACTTTTTAACTTTCTGGCTTTAAACACATATTTTACATCTAGAACTGTGGATTAAATCTTTTAGTATTGTCATAAGTCATAAAGGGTTGTGTAGTTTGCTATGAGCCAACACTGGTCCCCTCTCTTGTACTAAAACTTTATAGTTTGTGTCAATTATAATCAAAAATGTCAGACACTTGATCTCAGCTTTCATTAGTATGTTAGCTCCTGCACTATTTGCTGCCCATAAGTATGCACAGAGGATGAATTAAATGTTATGCTGTAATTAAAGCAATGGTTAGGTCTAGATCTAAAATAGAAGGTGACAGATAAATGGGTTATGCAATAACGATTCACCTTTTAATCCCACACAGGACAGACAATAACTGGGAGGTGATTTAACAGAGCAGAGCACAATAGCAGCTATTAAGGATAAAGATAATGTTGCTAACACTATTTCAATTATACATGGTAATTTAATATCAAAGCACAATTATATTGATTTAACACTTCACCTCCGATCTTCCTTTTACCCCCTCTTTTTTATTATCTTTCAAATTCTCTCTTAACCTTGTTTGATTTCTCCTTGGACTTAAAGGTCTTGACACAGCTGGGGAACCTTGGCTTATCTCCAGGACCGGCAAAGTAGCCCCAAGTGTTTTCACTTTCATGCATGCCCTATCAAACCAGAAAGCTGTAATACAGAATCCATGAGTCCATTTTGTAAATGAAAAAAAAAAAAAAAAAAAACGCTTTCAGGTAAGGGAATCATCAAAAGGTCCTTAATTATCTAATCAACAGAAAGGCAGCAATCTCTTAGTTTAAAATCATCAAATTTTAAATGGTTGAGCTGTGCACCATGATTATCACAATTCCTGCAGAGTCAGAATAACAGTAGAGGCTTGAGTATGCCATGTTTTTGTCCCAGATAAAAAAAAAAAAAAGGATTTAAATTCTTAAGCTGTTTCCTACTGGCCAGGCACAGCCCTTCTAACCAGATTACAGCTGTAGCCGATGGTGCTAGCAAAATAACTACATGACTATTAAATTAGGCTTAATCGAGAGCTGAGCACTGATTACACAGCAGGAGGTGGCATTAGGCTTTTAAGGAAACCTCATGAAAAACACATACTGTACTGCAGTTAAGAAAGCATGACATATTTCACACCAGAGGCACAGCCACAGACTCATCTCATTGTCTGCTTGACTGTTTGCATTTGTTTTAGGCTGTCAATCTGTCCAGACACAAACGCAAACTGACAGGAGAGCTGATGTGTGCACATGATAACGATTACAAATAAATAAGGCCATTTCCCTTTTGGTCACTGTCCATTCTCCCAGTTGTTTGCACAACACTTGTCATGACTAAATTGAAGATTTTCCCTGGAATGCTGACCAGCTTATTGCTGCTTGGCTGTTGTGTTACTTGCTGCCCATTTACATCCTTTGTCAATGCTGGCAGCTGTCAGCTGAAGTTGCAGCAACATTATGGCAACTGTCTCATGTGAATAGGCGCAACTTTTAATTCTTGTTTACCAGTTACAAGGAAAAATATGAGTTTGATTAAAAGATACAATAGCACACATTTCAAACACTTAGCTGCAGTTTGAATTTATCCAAGAAAGGAGCTAAATTATAGACAAAAAGGATATCTTTCCCCTTTATGCATTCCTAACAACATGATATATGTGGTAAACACTCAACTTTCAGATTGTGCCACAGGGCTTAACAGACTTTAAACTTAATGCCTCAGGCCAGAATCCACGATAACAAGTTTGTGAAACATAAAACGTGATCTCCATCCATCAACTTCTTAACTTCCCATCACATAATGACCAACTAAAGCAGCAATTAGGGACGATAAAGAGGAGATGCTTTCAACTGAACATTTAAGTTTCCTGGTTGTTGGTATGCACAGTGTCATGCAAATGCTTCTGCAACCCTGGTTAAAGCTCCACTACCCTAAAAAGCTGCATGAGGTGAAAATAAATGCTTTCGAGTACTGAGTTTAAGAGTGGAAGATTTTGCAATTTTAGAAAGAGAGAAGGTTGGGAAAGTAAAGGAACAGCAAGCGAAAACTAGGGCACCATGAGAGATTTAAGCTCTCAGACTTTTTTGTTTCCTGTTTCAGAGCCATGGCTCGTTCACAGGGAACTCAAAAGGTGTAAAGTACAGGTTGTACCACAGCTCTCACCATGTCATGACCTTGAACCCATCAAATATCTTCGGAAAGCACTGAAAGAAAGATTAATAATAATAATAATAACAAAAAGCCTTTTAAATTGTTAAAATCCCATGAACTCAAAACTCATAGCTGATTGCAACACATGTTTTGAAGCTCTCAAACTCAACAGAAGATACTGTTTTAAGCATTGACCACATGGGATGCCCAAAATTCAGTTTCTATTTTATTTAATTAAAATTATGAAGTGGATCCTGTGTAATTTCTTACTCATCCATTCTACAAACCAATGGTTCTTTGGATGCACTGTTAAAGTAAAACAAGGAAGAATAAATATTTATAGAACAAGCTGGAGCAGTTTGATGATGGCAGCTTTTTGTTTTGTTTATACCCTGTTTCTTCAGTATTAGCTGAGGATGAGAAAATTACAAAAATGTCAGCCAAGAGGGCAAACGGGAGAAATATTATTGTGGAATATAATGCTCTTAAGTATTGCAAAGGCTTCATTTTGCTTCTGCAGTGACTGTAATCTTATTTGTTTTGGAGTATTATGGGCAGACTTACTGCACAACTGGATATTAGTCAAATTAACCTTTACTTTTATAACAGAAAACAGAATTTTATACAGTCACAGTATGGTTTGGGTCCATTTTGACCTGGGTCAAACATTTCCAAATAGGGATTGTTTAGACAAAATTTTAAACTTTGGATCTATTCCGAATGCCTAAGATTAATTCTAAACAATTTGTTTGGAAAGTCATAACATAAAACCAAAAAAGCCATGATGATTGGTATATATTTTAATGTTTTAAAAACTGCAGGAAATTTTTCAAACTTTTGGAAGTTAAATACTATTAGAATCCTAAAATGGAAGATCAGATTCAAGGACTAGATGTGCATTAAACCTTCCTGTCATGATGCCATTTACCCAAATGCCAACTGAGGTACCTTTTCAACGTTATAAACCATACACCACCAACCACCCAATCAAAATTAAGTTAAATGTAAATTTTCTTTCTTTCGTTCTTTTTTTTTTTACAATCCAGGTGCAGATTTTTTTTTTTTTTTTCTGTTTAGACACCCACTGACTTCTGGATCACATTATACATGATGATTCCTATTTTTTATACTGTTACACTGTTTCAAGATTACCCCTCAAACCTTCAAAAATCAGCAGGTATCCATCTCTGCGAGAAACTGGGCTAATGTGGTCAGAATTCAGAGTCAGAGACTCCCTTTGAACCACTGCCGCATATAAAATAGAAACAAACATGATTTGTATAGTGTTACAGGTTCAATATTCCTTAAAACAACCATTTCCTTTGATCAAGCCAACAAAAATCCATCCAAATAGACTATTTCCCAAACAGCAGTAGTGTGCAAAAAATTTTAACACCTGAATAAAATTGTAACATGTAGAAGTATTTTATTATTTTTTGTACATTCGGGTTTTTGAAAATGTTAGATGTAGAATTTATTTGAAGGATTTTGCTCCTCGTTGAAAATTACTGTTACCTCAAGAAAAGCCATAAATGATGAAAGAAACGTTTCTCCATATTTTGTTTTTGAGCCACAAATATGCCTTTTTTGTAAAAGACGTCGCTCCTGTAATTAGAACTATTTAAAAGGCCCTTCTCCGAATCCTGGATGGTGCAACATCATCTTTTTTGCCCAACACTTTTTTATCTCTGCTGGTGGGAATCAACCATGCAAGGATAGAGAGAATAAATTATCTCTAAAGCTATTTGCAAGATCATAAAGTGGAGAAGCCAAGTACATGTTATCTTGCAAACGGGACCAAGCATCAAGTCCTTGGAATTGCTTAAAGGTCCCATATTATACATTTTTTCAATAATTTCATATGGGTGTCAGAGGTCCAACAACATTGTTTCCAAAGTGTATTACACCATAGTCAGTCATGGTCCTTAACTTCAGCCAGTCCAAAAGTAGCTCTTGTGAGCTCTAATGAGAATGGGCTGTTTCTGTGTCTGACCCTTTAACTGTTCATGATTGGTGCCTGTCCATGCCCCTCTCTGGAAGAGGACCTGGCTTTTGCAGGTGCGTGCTCTGTAATTGTAAAGGGCAGGCTCTTCTAGCTGGTGGGAGCGGGTCAATGATAGTATCCACTACCGCAGGTAGTGGTTATTTCTCTTATTGAGGTCACAAAGGGAAATATCTCAGACACATCTGTATGAGCACACATTCCTAAAAAGTCGAGCAAGCATGTGAGAGAGGAGAGAATTTTCTAATTTTGGGGCCTCATACACAGGCTATGAGGACACATATGACTGTTAGAAAATCTTTAGAAAGTGGATTTTGCATAATATTGGATATATCAGTGGGAAGAAGATTAGGCTAAACAAAAAGCTCAACACTGACAAAGCTTAAACTGATCAGCTAGTCTCCAAATACAGATTTATTTTCTGAATTACAACCTGTCTTTTAACCCGATTGAAGAATTTGTTTAGCACAAAGGACGACATCTCATTTTCTTTGTACGTTTTGTAAGTTGTAAGTTCTTCATTATAGTGTTTTAATAACCTTTAAGGTAGAGGCACCATCTAGTGGACATTTGACCTTTTTAGTCAGGCCTATGGCTGAATTATTTATTTAATCATTTTAAGGATATTTTTTTGTTTGTTTCGTTATTCAGTCATATACTTTCTATTTTAAATACCACCCATTTATGTGGCTCTCTTAATTTTCTTTATTTCTCCTAAGTACTTTTTATTTTTTACTCCTTTGTTTATACCTGTTGCTCTTATTTGGTCTTATTGACATGTTTATGTCTAAAGTTTTTCTCATGGGGATTCTTCATGCCAGGAGCTATGTCTGCTCGGTCTGCAAAGCTGTTGCCGTAGGAATTGCCCACGGCTAGGTGGCTGGGGGTCCTGCACCACAGCCCTATGGCAGTGGTGCGGACCTCTGCCTGTCCTGATCTGGATGGTTTCCAGTGGTGGTGGCCTCTGTGGTCTTCTGGTGGCTGGCTTCTGGTGTGAAAGGATCCTCAAGATATTGTTTTCTCACAACAATAAGCCTGATTTTTATTTCTATAATAATATTTAGTTGGAGAGACAAGATCAGGGGTCAGTGCATGTTGCCTGTGTGTGTGACTGAATGTGAAAGAAATTATGATCAAGAGGGTGTTTTTTTAATTGTTAGTTGTGTGTTCTATGTAGAGCACTTTGTGCTACTTTTTGTATTAAAACTGAATTAAAAATTAAATTTGATTTGATCATGAAGGGGCTTGGAGCAGAGCCACTGCTCCTCCTCATTCAGAGGAGACAGATGAGGTGGCTCGATCATCTGGTTAGGAGGCCTCCTGGACACCTTCTTGGTGAGTTGTTTTAAGCCCATTCCTACTAGGAGGATGCGTCGGGGAAGATCCAGGACATGCCGGAGAGACTGTGTCTCTCAGATGGCCACGGAATGTGTTAGGATCCCCCAGAATGAACCTTTTGAAATGGCTGGGGAAAACAAGGGCTTGGTTTCTCTACTCATCCTCCTGTCCCTACAAAATGATTTTGGATAAGTGGAAGAAAACGATTGCATGGATGGATGGATGTTTTTTTTTTGTTGTTTTTTTTTTCAGAAAGGGTAGGTGATTGTTCCTTTTCTATCTGTTTCATTCATACGCAAATGACTGTATTTTCTGTCCTGTTTGTTCTTCTTAATATTATATTATCTTCTTTTGTTTTATGACTCACAAACATGAAAATGTCAAATTGTTGGCATAACATCTCCATGGTAATTTTTTTTTTTTTTTTTTTCTCTAAATCTCAGAAATTGTCTGCTGCTGCAGCCAAAAAAATGCCACAAATTGCCCTGAAGTTAATGTACTGTTTTCTTGGCAACATTACAGCAAGACCATCAGTATTTTACAGATGCATCTTATCATCAATTTGGATGTTTTGACATCTAACAGCATCACTCTTATGGTGGCGGTGAGTCACTGTCACTCCGCTGCATGGCTATTATTAATAATCTAGGAACTGAGTTAAGATAAATCTTTCAAGTTAAAAGATTGAGTTTGTTTCCCCATTAGGGGATTAGTAAAGTCTTAGGCTATGTTCAGACTGCAGGCTGAAGTGCCCCAAATCTGATTTTTTTTTGTCCCTATACGACCTGTATTTGATCTTTTCATAACAGTCTGAACGACACAGATCTGATTTTTTCAAATGCGACCCAGGCCACTTGGATATGTGATCCTAAATCTGATACGTATCTGATTTTTTGCCATGCGACTTCAGTCTGAAAGACCAGGTCACATTAACCCGACTTACACTCATTTAGCGCTCATATCACTCTCCCGCCACTCCTGGCTGTACCCCACGTTTCTCTGTACAGACGTTGCTGCCACTGCCCGAAAAAAAGCCATGGCCACAAATCCGGCTCTCCTCTTTTGTAATCTCCTCTTTAAAACGAAATGTGCTGGCTACGGTTGGACAATAACTTTAAAATTGCAACATACGCTCTGCTGTTACATGGATGGTAACAGCACACTTATGCTCACACACAGACTCACTGTCACGTCATCATGTTTTCTACACTTGCGGGACACTTTTGGTGCACATAAGGTTCATACAGAAGATCACATGAATGAATAAACATTATTGCAATGGGTGCAAAAAAGTTTTTTTTTTTTTTTTTTTTTTTTTTCGTACAAACTCGCCCAAGAGAAGAAAACAACAACAGCGGAAAAAATAGGTTGAGGCAGACTAAGGCAGCAGCCGCCAAGCTGCACGCCATTTTCACATTTTCTATCCAACATACAAGTCGCATTTAATTGGAAATGTGAATGGACTCTCAAAAAAATCGGATTTCACAAAAAATCCAAATTGAGCATTATGCCCTGCATTCTCAATGCAGCCTTAGTCATTTCAGTCCAATTTAATTCAGTCAGTGCAAATAATGTTAAATTTTAAATTAACTCCTCAATAATTTGGTTGAATAAGTCTATTCTTTCTGAACACTCCTTGCTGAAAGAAGTTGAGGTGACTTTTGCACAGCATACTGTCAAGATATCTACAAGGCAAAGTTTTTTAGACATACCTGAACAACTGGAGGCCTCGGGGCAGATTTTTGTCCCACTGGGGTACATCTCCAGGCTGACGTGAGAACTATTCTGAATCCTTTTAACTGGAAGAAGTGGGAGTCGAAAAGAAGGACGTGGGATCTCCAATCAGTCAAAATTAACATCAAAAGTTCCTTGAATCTAAAAGGAAAAGAAAATGTACACTTCAAGATGGCTTGTTTTTCCAACAGTTGTATATTTCAGAGATTCACTGGCAAAATATTTAGTTGCAGCATTTTCTAAATGAAAAGAAAAAAAAGAACACCAGATATCACGATATCTCAAGAAAAAAATATATGTTGTTTAAAAGACAAATGTGAGAACACTTCTCATAACTTGTAATAGATGTGAAAATCTTGGATAGATGTTATATTGACAGCTTTTTGATGCGGTTGTACAAAAGCATTGGGTCGCTTAGCCAAACACGGTTAAAGGAATTGGATCGAGTAAGCAGGGCAGAGCCATTCATCTATTCCCTCTTCTCCTGTAGCAGAAAGCATGGATCAATACAAGTGAGAGCTGCATCAGGCAAAACTAATTGTGGAGGTAGAGGTCGGGCACATCACCTGTTCTTTAAAGTGCTTTACAATTTGTGGTGTGCTCTCTCTGGTACTTTTAAAGTAGTCTCCTCTCTGAACAAAAAATTATTTGAGAAAATATCTGTTGGTTACCAGAGAATAAAGGGACAGTAAAATTCATCAGGTGCTAAAGCCAAAATAATTCAGTTTTTAACAGCAGGTGGTGGCTCACTGGTTGGTCTTGCCACCTCACAGGAACTAGTACTATTTCTGGCCTTTCTGAGAAATTTGATTAGTCTTCCTGGGCTCCTTCCTCTATTCCAAACTCAGATTGATTGGAAACAGTAGGGACTAATACAAGTGCTGAGGACGACTTCCTGTTAATATATGCTGGAGCAGATTCAAGTCACTGTTTCAGAAAAGATATGTGCAGCAAAAGTGTCCCAGAGCTCCTGATGTGTGACTTTTATATTTCATCACAGTATTTTATAGTGCACCAAGGTCAACATGACAAGTGAAAGAGAAGAAAAAAGCAACATGTTGTGTTGAAGATTTTGGATGGATTAGTGAAACTATATTTAGGAGTAAAACACCATTCTTAAACAGATTTAATTCCACTGCATTTTAGATTAGCAAACAGTGGGGAAAGGCTGCATGATATGACCAAGGATGATTTTCATGCAATGCATTCAGCTCGAGGGGACTGCCATTAAGTCAGTATAGCTTCTTTGTAGAACAACCTCTGTTATAATGGCACTTCTTTCTTTTATCTAAACATGTTCAGTCATTAAGGTTGAACATCAGGGATCAATGTAAAAATGAAAATTAAAGAGGCTCCTATGCCAACAAAAAAGCTTATTTATCATAACATTATAAAAAGACTGTGGCTTTCTCACATCTGCTGTGTTGTTTTAGTGAGAAATAATTATGTTATAGTAGAGGAATCCAGTTTCCAAAATGAAATAAATCGTTATTATTGGTTAAATATTTAATGATATAAGTAATCCTGTTTTACTTACTGCCTCTGATTGGCACATGGAACTGAATCTATCAACTATTTTGCACCTCTTTAAAGGGGTGATTGAGACCTCAGAGAACATCCATGATTATTGTTAATAAAACATTCAATCTTCAAACCATTTAATTCAGCCAAGTTTAAGTTCATTATAGCACTAGTTAATTAGACATTTTAAAAATGCAACACAGAACCCACTTTTAATTGCAGTCTTTGGGAGAGCACCTCCCTGCAGTGAGACCTGGGTAAAAAGTACAGTCCCCACACCCTCAGTCAGAGGGTGCCCAGAATATAATCCAGCAAGTAGGAGCGTTGATGTAGAACATCATACAGAACAAAATATAGATGCAAATGATGTGCTGTATTTACTTGTATCTGGGAATTTGAGGTTTATTAGGTAAAGGTCAGTTTATACTGAATATTTGTTAGAATTTGATTGTTTATACTTGGGGTGGCCTGTACCACTCAGACCACCCCTCTGGCTCCGGCCCTGATTAGCTTTAGATATTTATAGCTTAAATCAATTATGGAAACACTTCTAATTGTTGCCTGTTTCAACATATTTTGTTTGGCTTATTTCAATAATAGAGGAGAGACATATATTGTAAATAATTTTAGAGAATGTGGTTTCAGAATGGATTGAAATTTGATACTTGACTGTCACCCTATATCACACCACTACAGGGAAGTTTTATCAGATTGAATGGTGGCAACAGGAAACATAAAAAAAAAAAATCTATTTAAACAACAAAGCAAAACTTAGAGACACTGAAAGATAGATATAATGTATAAATGAAATATGATAGATTTCATATGTAAAGTGATTGTTCTGCATGACTTTTTACCCCAGTGCATTTATTTACATTTTCGTTACTATCTAATCTGAAAATGGCAGGAGTAAACATACAAAATAAATAACTATTCATATTTATCAAAACAGAACACATTATGCAAGCTGTCTGAATGACTGACTGGAAATTTCTAACATCAACCTGCATGTTAACTTCACATTTCTCCTTTATATTTTTTGCCAATGAAAGGACCTTTGAAACATCTGGTGTAGTATAACACCTCGGTGGCTCTACTGATGGGTGATGGGTTTACTGATTATGACCATTGAGATCAGCTTGTTTCCTGGCAATTATCCACTGCATAATACTACAAGCATTAAGGAAAGTATGTTTCTATAT
>JBAJHZ010000027.1:14453625-14469464 GCA_037177175.1 Melanotaenia australis | reverse complement strand
TATTATCATTGACTACAAGATTTTCAGAAATAATCCCTATGATGCCTGATAGAGTCAAAGCATTCACATTTCTGTAAACCTTTGGTAGATTATTCACTTTTGATTACATTTTTGTAACTGAGGCTGACAGTTTGTCAGTACATATAATTTCTCATTTAAACATACATACCTTAAGAGATAAACCATACATCTGCACAATTTGGAAGGGATTCACTTTGTTGATTGAATGGATTTGTCTTTTGCTGCTATTTACAGATACTGTAAATGACCACATTTATGTGTTATGACATGAAAAAAATAAACATTTGAAGAGCCAATACTTTTTGTTTGCTGTTATAGATGAGCCAGAGCTTCTTAAATATCAGTTTTTCATCGCTGCATCCAGCAAAAACTGCAGATTATAATATAAACATAAAAATATGAACTTATTGGTTATTGGTATTGGCCACGAGAATCAGAAAATTATCGGTTATAGGTATCGTTGAAATTATTCATATTGTGCATCAGTAGAAACGAGTCCAGCCCACTTCAGCTTCCTGAGAAAGAAAAGCCTTTGTTGTGCTTTCTTTACGAGATGTGTACATAAGGTGCATAGGGGGATTCCATTTCTGTCACTATTACTATTACCATTACTAATACTATTACTATTACTATTCCTATTACTGTTACTATATATGTATCCATGTTAATAAAACCTAGTAATATGATACAATTGTACAATTTTGAAAAAGACAGATGTAGCAACAGATGTAATCTTTATCAAATCTGCAAAATACTATGGGAGCTAGAAAAGCATTTTCAGTAGTCATTCCATTTTGTTTTTCAGTAGATACTCAGCACAGGAGCACCACAAGGCAGTGTGCTGAGCCCATTCTTTTACTCTCTGTACAACCTTCTCACAAAAGGGGAGAAGTCTGCATATAGAAAGGAGGTAAAGAGACTCAAATTGGTGCACAGAAAATAACACAACTGTTAATATCAAAAAAGAAAAAATCCGCTTCACAACTTCACATACCTGAGCTACATCGTCACAATGTTGACTCATCAACATACATCAACGGGCAAAGCGGAAAAATTGTGTCCAGCTTAAAATTCCTGGGCATGCACATCTTTGAAGACGTCTCATGGACCAAAAAAAAAAAAAAAAAAAACACCACAACCCCTTTCAAAAAGGCACACAAGTGTTTTCAGAAAGGTAAACTTGTCACAGCAGCCTTTAACATCTTCCTACCACTGCTCCATAAAGAGTGTCTTCGCATATGATGTGTGCAGCAGACAACAAGGTCCTGCTGAAAAGTGTAAAAACTGCACAAAACATCATAAACCAATAGCTTCCAGCCTTGGATTACATCAACATCTTCTGCTGCTTGCCAAATCATGCCCATCATCTGTTTGAAGTGATGTTCATTGGAAAATGCTTCAGGTCCATCAAAACACGCACTACAAGATTAATGAGCAGTTTCTTAACCAAAGCCATTACCACACTGAACCACACTGAACTCTGAACTTAAAGCACACCCATCGATCACACTCATTAACATTAAGCATTTATAGAGTTTACAGTACAACCCCTAACCCTGTACAATGAATATGTCGTGATGTGTGCTGAATGAACTTTTACTATTTATTTTTACTGTAATGAGTCATGCTTTGTTCCTTGGTTTACTTTTATGTTCTTTCATGTTCTGGGTTTTTTTCATGTTTTTGTTATTTTCTGGTATTTAGGGTCATATTCAGTTCTGTGTTGCTCTTGGTTTCTGCTAGTTAGTTCATTCACCTCAACTGTGTCTAGTTTGTCCTTCTGTGTGTTTAAGTCCATTGATTTCAGTACCTACTTGCCAGTTCATTGCTTTCTGCTTTCTGTTTGCCATGTCAGTTTTTTGTGAGAGTTTAAGTTTATATCATGCCAGAGTTTTGCCACTGGAACCTTTTTGTTTTCACCTTTCACCTTCACCAGTCTGCCTCTCACCTCTTAACCCACAAGAGCCTGAAAAAATCATTTTTTGTTACATTTTGTTAAATGGCCAAATAAAGACCTCATATTAAAAAAAAAAAAAAATGGACTTACCATTTTTTCATGGGTCATTCCTTTATGGGTTAAGCCTGCATTGGGTCTATTTAGTGAGTATTGGGTGTGTGGTATGTATGGATTGCTATTTATTACCTTGTCATTATCTACTGGTTTTAAAATTGAATCTGGTTCTTCAGTGCACTGAATTGTGTTTTATGTTTTAACAATACAGAATCTAAATACAGTATCAATACAGAATTTAAATTAATCCACGTGGAATGATGGAGGTCAAAACTCAGGTCTGAACTACCAAGAAGGATTTCCAACATAACTTCTTTTAGAATTGCTGGGGAATTAATTTTGTGAACCCTCACAACAGAATAAAGAGTCAGACATTTGAAATTATCAATGAATGAGCATAATGCAGGAAATGAGGCCTGTGGGCTAAATGAGGTAAGATTTTTTGGGGTGCCATGAGCAAAGACCAAGGGTTAAAAAATTTAAGGAAGTAAGTATATTCCCAAAAACTAAAAGAAAAAATGACAGGTCTATACAACAGGTTAATTTTCTACAACAAATCTCAACATAATAGGTGCATAGTAGATTATTTGCAATATTTCTCACAATCCTCTGAGCCCAAACTGAAAATTGCCGTGCGGGAACATTTTTTTTTTTAATTGAATTGAATTTAATTGGCTATACTGTACACATGTGGTAAATTGGCTAATTTCTAAGGCCTCTCTCTGTTTTGAGGACTTAGAACCATTCAGTCCATTGGAGAGTTCTCTGAACAATTACTCCCTTTAAAGGCCTTTTTTTTATTTGCATTCACATCAGAGAATAAAGTGACTTAATGAACATTGTGTGGGTGGGCAGAAGAGTAAAATCAAGCTGTAATTCCCCTGTAGGCACGATTAACCCAAGGTTGCACCACTTCTTTGTTTTATTTATTTTATTCTAAGATAACACTAAGACCTAAGGATGAATAAATCTAATACCAGAACCAACAGATAATCAGCTTGTTATCTACAACATTAAGTTGACTATAATAAGACTATAATGAATGTCTTTTGGTATATTTGAATGAAAAATAGGGTGATTAAGAACTGAAATACTGTTAAACTGTTGTTATGTATAAATATATATATATGTATATATATAAATATTATTTGAGCCTTCTTTGAGTTACTTTTCCTCACTTAAAAATGTAATAGAGGAGATCTCAGTTGGCTAGGGCTGACATTGCAACTGTCTCACACTATCTTACAGGTTAACATTAAAAGTCAATGTTACTTGAGGCTTTGTATCACTCAAATTAAAAAAAGAACCAACTTTTCTATTTATCTGCTCTAAACATAAACAAGTATAAAACATGAAACAAAAGTAATAAAGAGGACCTGCCTCACTTGGAAGGAAAATAAATAGTTTCTTGCACATTGTAAGAGCCTAATGATGGCATTAAGATTATTTACAGGATAAAACCCCAGCTTGTCTTTATCCTAATATCTTTGGATAAGTAGCCAAAAACAAACTGTAAAATGAATTGTTTTCTTAGCAGCCTGTTGACATTTGGGTTTAATGAACCTTCCAACTCCATATCTCATTAGAGTTCAGAAACTTTACTGTGTAAGCTCTGTATTTGGGAAATTGCCCGCAGAAACTTATTTAGTGTATGAAAATTTTTACAGGACACTTTCTTTGACATTTAGGAGTTAAGGACTGCATGAAAAAAATGAAAATAATATATGTTTCTAGTTGAAATTACTGCAGCTATGTTGAACAGAGTGCACAAAGGATAGACTAATCCAAGCAAATACCAGGAGTAGTCGTCCGCCATTTTTGAAGTGGCACTTGTGTGTCTGTCAGAAGAAATTGTGAGGAGAATCTGACCATTTCTTAATGCAACTGCATACTTCTTAATGATGTCATGGAAAAATGGGTGGATATGTGTGGTGCTTGGTTCTTCTAACAGCAGTGGAGAACTTAAGTTGTGGGCTGAGACACAAAAAGATTCTGCTGTGGATGACGTGGTGATCATGTTGACGTAGGACCCTTAAATCAGACACGTCGATAACATTATTCTCTCCACAATTCATATAATTTTATTCTAGTTTTCAGGAGACAGTTATGAAATTGGCGTCACCACCGGTACATGTTAATCAAGATCAACACACACATGGATGCGCCATTTCACTGCATGCAGACAGGTGACAGGCAGGTGACATAACTGTCCCTCTACGAAAGACCTGGAGGCATGTTGTTGCACAAGCTATATGACTGATGAAATTATCTTGAATACCTAGTGAAGTGACAAAAAATAAATCATTTATTAGGATCATTGGTCTGCAATGGTTGACTACAACTACACAATCTAGCTAGTAGAGTAGTATTACAGTACTTGAACTGTGATGGGGAGTAATGTATACTGGACTTTATTTTCCTATGTTTCTCCTTTCTCTGTTCTGGTTATTGTGGTAACTAATGCCTAACTAATGCCTAACTTTAAGATAGGTAGATAAGATACCTCCATCATGTGGGCCAATGTGTAGCATCATCAGCATCATCAGTCCAGATATCCATTCTGCGTTCATTGTCAGCAGGTGGCAGCTGATACGAGGTTGCCACCTAAAAAATGGTGGCGCTCCAAGATGGCGCAACATGCAAAACAACGACCGGATTTGTCTAGTAGGGGTTTGAAGAAATAATAATATTGATGAAACCAACTAGCTAAGTTGTTCCTATAGCTGATAATAGTCCAGTTTTTGCTGAAACATTAAGGTTAGGGCTCCTAGTAAATCATATTCAAGTACCTCCTTAAATTTGCTATAAATCTCATGTGTCATTCAAACTAACTTTATGCACTTATTCACTTTAAAAGATGAAATGACCTGTTTACCTCACTTCACTTTTGTTAGAAGAATTCTGAGCAGTTTTAGTGTCACACCTTGAAGTCCCACTTAAAATCCAGCCGCAGCACAGTGCAAGTAAAAGCAGCAAAGTTCTCCACTGAACTTTTAATGGTGAGTTTTGGGGTCACTGCACTTTGAAGGCAGAGGCAATGTGTCACAGTTGGCTCTTTAAGTTGGGCTGCGTCCCAGAGGATTCAATATTCCATTAGGACTATTATTTCTAAAGTAGATTAATCCCTGTCATTTAACGCTTGGCTGATGTCCATTTGAAGTCATTATGAAGAGGGACTGACGATGTTTCATAAATTATTCACAGCATTATCTGGGACGCTCTCCACTCATCATGCGGGACCTTAAGGCTGGATCAGTTGTCACTAGAGACACACTTGTTCACCTTGATGAATTCAATGGAAGGGATCAATTTCAACATGCATGCATGCATGCTGGAGCAGTGAAGGACATCGTGGGGTCATTGATGGGTATCCTGCAATTAGTATGTGTTGATTAATTACTCAGTCCTACTTTTATAGTAATATATTTTAAATCGGGATCATGTCTTAAAAACAGAAAAAAGACTATAGCAAAAAATATGGTAAGCTAAAGTTGTAGATTGTAGATAATAGAAATGCTGTATCATTATTCGCATCTCCATATTTGTTAACTAATACTCAGTATGTTCTTTTGCTGGATCCATTTGTGGCATTAACCCAAATACACCATATTTGATCTATTCTTATGTGTGACTGTTCCCTTCTGCAGCAGTAACCCAGTTTCCCCATAGGGATAATTAAAGTTTCATCCCATCTAATTAGAGAGAAGCCTTTTCTTTAAAATTCTGAACACACACATACGTTTTAATGTGAGGCAGAAAAAGGAAGTGTGAAGTAATATGTGGTGTAGTGTCTTTATGATGGAGGATGCATTAAGGTTGAGTTGTAACTTGCTTGCTGTAGAACAAATAGGCGTATGTTTTACTGAATCAGGGTTAGTGTAGTAGCATAGTCCATTTTACATAATCCTGGTTCTTAGTACCTGTTACGACCCACTTTAGGGATATGAGAGGGCATAACAAAAAAGTAAGTAGTGGACAGATTATAAAGTGAAATCAACCAGTTTTTATTGTTGTGAGCGAAAATAAAGATTAATCAAACAGGTGGCAAACACAAACCAGTGTTTGGGTTTGTGAAACTGCTGAAAGAAACTCAAAATGTTATCACTAAAGCCTAACTCATACCCCCCCGGATAAACAAAACCAAGATTATACAAACAAAAGAGTGAACATAAACCAACGTACTTATCTAGATAGCAAACGTTCAGCAGTTCCAACAATCTGAGTAACATAAATTCACAACCAAATACCCTAGGCTAGCCCAACACAAACTACAATTAACCTCTAAAGTTTAAACATAGTAACAGTACCGTTGCTCTGCATGTTTTCAATGTTTTCCTACTCTGAGACACCTGATTCAGATAAATGTACCTCCAAATCAACATTTTTACAAGCTTGAATTAATTTAATTTTAGCTTGGTTTGTTAAAGTGCAGAAACATGTGCAGGGCAGAGGTACCTGAGGATCACTATTGAGAAGCACTGGCTTTGTCCATTTATCCATCCATTCAGGTTGAGGAAGAAAGACATCCCAGACATCCCTCAAACTGGCAACAGTCTTGAATTTCCCCTCAGGAACTGTTTCCAGGATATGTGAAAGGATTTTTCCAGCATATACATGGTCTCCCTGTCCCAAGAGCCAGTTTTTGCTGCCCAGATTTAATCAGTGGAATCAACAACTCCCTGCAGGTGTATGGTGTTATAGCTTCTTTGGGCTGAACCCAACCAAGCTCCAGGACCTAAGGCTCAGCCATCAGCCTACATACCAACACTAAAAGTAGTCTTTGCTAGATGCAGCATTTATTCCCTGTTAGATAAAATAAGCTAAGCAACATTACTGCATTTGATTTTTTTATGGGGTTTCAATGAGGAAACTCAAGTAAGAAACAACGGATTATCCACAGTAAGAATATAATAACACAGAGAGCAATGAGTGACATGAAACTGATACATCAAGAGTCAATTAAAAACCAACAGCCTATAAAAACAGAAGTGGGTGAGGCAATTGTTAGAAGAACAGGAAATAAACGGAACAAAATACCGAAAGCGATAATCTCCAAAATAAAGCAGGAAACAAGACCAGTAACTAAAGAACAGACTACACAAAAACCCACACTGAAGCTCATTTACCATGACACCATGAAATTAAATATTTTTATCAAGCATTTGAACATTCTGTGGTAGGATTAAATAGTTTTGGCACTCATTCCAAAGTATGAGTAGATGTGCAAAGTTATTGCTACATCAATATTTTTGGTTGGTTTTCACCTTGTTCTCCACACTTGTGTGTACTTATTTTTTTTTTTTAAATTCCATCTGACACAGGTACTATCTCTAATGCCCGTTGTAAAAATAAACATTTCTTTTGGAGGGAGGAAAACTTTACTGCAGTGGTGGAATGATCAAATGCTAGAACTTTTCTGTTATTATGTTAAACAACATAAAAGCCACTCTGCAGACATTTGTTATTTGGTTGTATATGTTTTAAATAGTTTTCACTTGACTGTTTTTAAAATATAGTGCTGCAGTAGACAGCTAGCAGGCTAACAAGCTACTTATTAGCCCATTAGCTACTTAATTTACCCAGCCTTTTGTCAAACAGTGTAGCTGCTTTTTTCAAATTGACCACAAAAGTTTAATCATTTCAAAGCAATCTAGATAAATCATTAAGAAAACAAATAATGTAGATGGAAATCTACTTCTCTTTTGGAAATTAAAAGTGAAACTAAGGGACTGCTTGTTGACTAGCATGCTAGTGCGTGTGGAAACAAGACCATCTTTTAAAGTCATTTCATAATATTTAAAGTTACAGTGTAGTGGACTAGATGCATTGTGTACATATATGTTTCAGTAAAACTGAATGAAAAAATATATTTATTAAACGAATAATATTGGACATTGAGATAGTTACATTAAAGAGCAGATAGTTAAAAGAGAATTTTCTTAATGACCACTTTAAGAATCTCATTGATATTCTCAACTCTGTGGAGTAAAAATGACTAAATAAAAAGTATGTTTTAAATTACATATGTGATGAGAAGACAACTCTAAAGGTGCATCATCAAATATTGATTTTCCTGTCTTTTGTTCATGTTTGACAAGACAGGGCATCCTGTGGAAGACCAAGAGCCCGCTGGAGAAATAATTTATCCCAGCTGGCCTTGGACTCCCTGAAAATCCTCTAGGAGAAGCTATAGGATGTTCCTAGAGCTGATCTGTTAAGTCTGCTGGCCCTGCATGCTCTTCTGTCCTGAATACGCTGCCAAAAGTGAACAGAAAGATGGATTTCTGCCAAGTGCCTCAAATGCACTGGGGTGTTTTGTATTGGCATGGTGTATTCTGCTGACAAGTACAGCATAAAATGAAAAACAGCGTACTGCAACCCCAACAAAACAAACATCTCATACTTGAAATATTTTCGTTTCATTTTCTGTTTTCCTTTTGTCATTGAAGAGCTGCAGGGTTTTGATATGTTTGATGTTTTTGAGTGACATGTTTCATATTTGGGCAGCCTTCCAAGATATGCTGCAGGTTGCCTCCACGTCTTGGCAGCCGTCCAGCGACTTGACATACTGGAAATGATTACACTAACTAAAACACTGATTAAGTATGCTCATTCTACCAGGATGCTTTGAAGCCTTGACGTAGATGTAAATATCACAATCTGCTGATGTGTTTTTACATTCTGCATTCCCATCTTTTTTGTGATCACCATTGATCACTGAGCGGGTGGTATCATTTTCATGTCAACCACAAAAATCATATTATATTAATGAGAACATATACATATATTATTAAAACCTCTCATGACTATTCATTCAAGCATACCATTTTCTTCTAGCATCCTGCATAAAAAATATCCATACTCAGGGTCATGGAAATAATTAGCTTTATAAGACTGTTCTGGCATACTATTGATACTGCATATGGTTAACATTCCTAAACATGTCTTTTATCTCAGGGCTGGTTTTAATTTCAAGTAAGGAGATTCATCAGTCTCATTAAATGAAGCTAATATCCTAAGTTATGATACTTGGGGTAGTGCACAAGAAGTCTTAAGTGTACTTTACCCTTGAAAGCATAGAAAAAAGATGCAATTATTAGGTTTTATTCCCTCAAAGGGGTGGTAAAAACGATCTTATAGACATTAAAATAAATGGGGATCAGTATGGAAGACAAAACATAAACAGCTAAGGCATTACAAGAGTCTATCTGGCTTTTACACACTGCACAATGAAGTAATTTAAACAAAATTAGGCACTCCATTTGTAAGCTAGAGCAACAAATTCCAAAACCCCAGTTGGAGATAGCATCTATCATGACAGCAGATAGTAACTCTGTATAAACTTTTTTTTTATTGAACTTATTTGCTTTCTTCTGCCAGATCCCATAAAAAATAGAGCATTTTGCATATCCCTAAGAGCTTCATCTACAATCCTCCAGCCTTTAAAACTTAATACTCCAGAAGTACTCTGAAGTTGCCCTGTAAATATAATAGTACTGCAATGTTCTAAACAAGCAGTGAATTGAGAAGTTGCAAGTACAAAATACAAGAATGCATTCAAATGCATGTCAGAAGAAAAAGCCAAATAATCTTGCAAACAGCAAGGGAATGTTTAAATGAAAGCATAAAATATAAAAAATGATTGTTCATACAGACAAAGAAATGCCATTAAAAGCTTGAAAACTTGACAGCAGTGAAGATGAACAGGTTTTTGGCCAGAGTAATGCCAATTATAGTAATGCAGATGTTGAGCAATCAAATAACGGAATAGAGTGTGGAAAAAAAAAATGTTCATGAGTTTTATTCACATCGCAAATTGCCCTTGAAATAAAGATATTAATGCACACAGTACAAATGGGTAGGAGGCAGTAAGTGTTGGTATCGAAACCAATTAAAAAGTACCATAATGGTATCGCATCACAATGGGTGCACAAAGGTTGAAGGGTCGAAGTGCATGATGATGAGGCAGGCAGACATCAGAACAAATGCTATTTAATGAAACAAAAGCACTGCACTAGCAAGAAAGACTAACAAGAACCATTACCAAGAGAACAAGAACTTATAAGCAACCACTGGAAGTAAGACAGATGAAGATCTGGCAGCGAACAAAAGAAACCAAGGGAAAAGTGGAGGACTAATCAAATGAGAACCAGGTGTTGCAGAAAATTGAGACCAGGTGTGCACTAAGTGAGAAGAAAAAATAAATAAAAATAAAAAGGCAACCAAATCACTGGGCTTAAAGACAGGACAAGAAATTATGGATAAGGAACAACAGGCAAGAACTAAATCAAAAAACACCAAAATCATGACACTTTGACTCCTAAAGCTTGCCAAGTTTAATTAGCAATGCAGGGATTTTTCACAAAAGACACAAGCAGCTACAGAAACAGATGTTCTTTTTACTGTAGCACTGTATTCTCTGTATTAAAAGCAAAACAATGGCCCTCATTTACCAGCCACTCAAGCGTAACATGCAGTTATGATCCTATAGGTCCACTTTACAGCACTAGGAAGCCACCAGAGTTGTACTAGAGCAAATATAGTCAAAACTGAAAATGAAATAAGCATGGAGTGTTTTAATAACTTGTAGTAGAAGATAAGTGTGTGTGGCTGAATCTGTCATCGGTTTGTACACACATACATGCACATTCAGGCCCCCTCTAGTTTCAAAAAGCAATGAGCTCCTCCTCAATAAATGTGCCTCTCTTCTGCAACTGCATGCAAACTCCTATAGCCTTTGCCATTCTACTTAAAGAAGGCACTGCTCACTGGTGCACTTCTTTGGGTAATTATCAGATGAAACAGGAGGTCAGTTTGTATAAAGACTTGTTTTATTAGGGGATCAGGGTTAAAGCCTGGCCAGCCTCTCTTGTTAATGACTCCACTAACCAGCCTGGAGTCTCCCTGGATGTTGTTCAATCAGTTTAACGCCTCTACTGGCTCTGTTATCACATAAAAGGCCATTGGATGTGTTTGAAGACAGCAGGGGAGGAGGCGATTTCCTATACAACACAGAGAAAAGTATAAAAAAGTACAACTGATTGTCTTCTTCTCTTGCAAAACTTTATGGACCTTATGGACCATCTGACTTTTAATCTTATTTTCATTAAGTGTCTGTTCTTTTTATATTTTTTCTTCTTTTTTTTTTTTTGCCCACTGCAAAACCCATTATTATGAGACAGAAATATCCTTGTCAACATTTGCAAAGGTAGCGTAGACCTTTTGGAATGTCAGCCCTGGTGGAATTCAACCATTACTGTGTGAGGAGTAGTAGACCCAGAGAAAGACAGTAGCACTCAGATAAGTTTAATCTAAGATACTGCAGACTATTTCTCTATTCACCCAGCAACTGGACAACACTGATGTAGGCTGATTAATGTGGTTAAATGTTGACAAAGAGGGGGAATTGGAAAATGTTTGTGCCCATATTTTAATCCAAAGGACTGTCACAGCTTGTCAAAACTCATTATTGACAAAAGAGCAAGAAACTGCGGCGAGAGCAACTGTATCTAATCAATGGATGTCTTGAATTTTGTATTCAAACAATAAAATCTTGGTCTTTTAGAGTTAGAAATTATCAACCTTGGACAAAACAATGGAGCTAAATGATCCTTGAAGGCTGATAGGACACTGATCAGATATAAACCTTGCAGGAACTTGTGGCAAAGATTTATGGAATTTTTTTCATTTATGTGTTTTCAATGGTAGGGTTGGTGAAACAATAATAATAAAAACACATAAATATATAAACAAGTTTATCTTTTATTCCCAAAACCATTAGAAAACATCATGAGTCCAGGAAAGACAGTGGGGGATATTTTTAAAGATGACCCTAAAGACACCCTTGGTGTTGAAAGAACTTGAATCTCCTTTCATTTGGCTGTGCAACTTTGCAACTGTTATTGAAGCTAAAAAACTTTGGCCAGTATGGCCTTACTACATTTGTCAGATTGGCATTGCAACTTAAGAAAACTCATAAGTAAATTTCATATCCATTTTTCTTATTTACTTTGTGAAATGTGAATGATCAGTATCATGGGAAATATGTTCTTTATGAGCCTCTTGTAACCCAGTGCACATGACACCTTAGGAAGCATCAACTGAGGAAAGATAATGACATAGAATTGATTGTGCAAATATTCCTGACCGATAAAGCCTGTGCCTGTGCAATGTGCTGATCTACCCCCGAGATTCCTAATGTGACGATCAAGGGCCCAACACAGCTGAAATAAATGAATGCCTAATTATCTATCTACCCAGCTGAATAACACATATCCTGATAAGCTTATCTTCGATTAGTGGCCTATAAAAGGGAAGCCCCAGAGTGTTACTGTTGTGGAGGAAAATGTGAGATGAGCTTGCTCATCTTGTTTTCTGCTGTGTGGCTCACCTTGCAGCAAAACTATAAGTTAATTCTGAAAAGGAGGCTGCAGCTGCTGATCCATTGTGCTCACAAATGGTAAGCAGATACTGATAAATGCCTAAATTTCCATTAACATAAAATCCTGACTAAAACTTTTCCGTCATACTGTAATGTATTCCCATGTGGCTTTATAGCAATTGTTTAGCTATTTCTCATCACTTTAAAAGTGAAAATAGGGCAAACATGCACGCTTACATGAGTTTTAAAAGGTCTTGGATGTGAAACAGGGAAACATATTCTAATGTATTAATGCAGTTGTGTTTGGATCCAACTAAGGGCATGCATTTCCACTACCATCCATCCAGGCTATCCATTATGGTAGAAAACTGAAGACTCATGACTAGGAGAAGTCTGGGATCTCAAAATAACGTCATTTAGAGCCCTTATTCTGCTGCTAAGTGTTTCCTTTCTTCAACATATCTGATTTAAATGAATGGGTCATTACAAAATTTATCAACAAGCTGCTTGATATATTCTATTTGAAACAGGTGGGTTGGAGCAGGGAAACATCTAAATCTAGTGGCCCTCAATGACCAGAGTTTGAGATCCCTTATTCAAGTTCTCCTGGTGGTCTCCTGGTTGCCACTTGTATTGTCATACGCTGTTGTCTCCCATTCCTTTCACAATATCCAAAGACAGCAGTGGTTGTATTAGGACAGTGTTCTGCAGTTGATCATGGCATCGGACAACTTGCTAGCAGCCACTGGTAGCTCTTGATGGCTGCCTTATCTGAATCAAGGCTTCCCATTTTCCACAAGCACAGAAGCGGAAACGATTACACTCAATCCAACTTCAGGCCATCTGTCTGGCAATAGCCAACTTCTGGACATATTTGTTGGACACATAGTCCATGACGCTAGCATTCTCAGAAACAGTCAAGCACTTCTCAGTGACTCCTTACCTACCAGTTGGATGCTCTGTCATGGAGATAAGTCATCATAAGTCCCCCTCATTACTCCATACCAAGAGCCAGTTAAAGGAAGACTAGAGGTGCTGTTGAACATTCATCATGCTTGATCCATCGTAGAAAGGGCCTTTACAATAAGGATGCAGTTGAATATGATCTTTTTTAAAGCCCTAGAGGTTTATCACATCTTTGCTCTGAAATTAATTGGAGTATGTATGGCACTCCACAACATCTGCATCACTGCAGGGGGACATCCTAAAGCGAGCTAAGGGCCATCACCTGTACATGAATATGAAAAAGGAGGTCAGCATCACAGGGACATCATCAGCAGCATCAATGTCAGCTCTAAACAGATGTCCCTAACCTTTTACTTTGAATATGATAATGCAAATTAGATTGATGCAATGGCCATGCCATTCAAAGAACTTAACTTTTCAAAGCATGTTGGAAAGGTCAAACTATCCTACAATAGTTTACCTAAAGCTCAAGTACTTCTACTCACATCTTTGAACCCAGAATCCTGAAACTTTATTTTCATTACTTAGGCAGCATTGTGCATGTGCACATTCTTCACACCAGATTTTTCAGACTATACAAACGTGTGGTCCTCCTATGAATTTCAAGTATTGTGACATGAAAGAAAGTTAATTTCCTTTCCTATTTTTTTAGCCTGGAATGGAAGCAGATACTCCCCTGATTAGTCATTTGCATATATATATATATTTTGTCTGTCTGCACCTAGTGGACATGGTAATGAAAGCAACCTTAAAAAAGATCAAATTTACACAAAAGCATGCTGAGGCACTCCTCAGCAAGAAACAGAAAATGTCTTTTTTTCCCCTTTTTTACATTTAAACAAAAGACAACAGAAACCAAAAAATCAAAAAGTCGACTGAAGTCAAGGCAGAGGGGTTAAAAAAAGAAATGGTAGCATAAACTAGAGGCAAAAAAGACATCAGGAAATCGGGGAGAAGCACAGAAGACCAGCAGCTGGTAGACCTGCCCTCTGGTTAATGTATGTACTGTAAAATAATCATTTTGAGCCAACATTTTCAGGTATTGCCCCTAACAATGCAGTGAATGATCAAACTGACAAAAGGGAAAGGCTTGTTGTGATTGTGGACTGATCCTCCACTTGTAAGCAACTACATAAATTCATTCTTAATAACCACAAGATTCAACTTTTTATTTATCTTTCTTCATTAATTCTATAAATACTTAAAGGAATCACTTATTTTGCTTAAACTGAGCTTGGAAAAGGCCAGTCTTCCTCCACCTCTCTTTGGACTTTTAGAGAATTCTTGCCGGGGGATGGATGCTATGAATTCCTTCTCATTTACTCTGGCACGTGTGTGGAGGTTGTTAACAACAAGTTGAGGCTTCCACAGCAGTTTTGCCGTAGTTTGCAAATGTGCATGAAGCAAATGAGAATGGGAGAGTGGATTGAAGGCCTTTTTATAAGTATATCATGCATGGCATTAAACCACAGCCCAGAAGCTGCTGTGTCCTCTCTGCCCTCTGTGCTTTTCAACTCCCATTTACACGAGAAAATACTGACAGGGCTTTTGGAACAGAATGCACAGTGGTAGTCAATAAAATGATCAATTACAAGAATTCCAATTCATGCTTATGGCTAAATGATTTAACTGTCAAATGCTATTAAAAGAGTTTAATGACATGTACTGTACAGCATAATGGATATGAACGTTACCATACAGAGAAATGGGATAACTGGTGGATAAGTTCTCACTTTACAAATAAGACAGCAAATTTAAGGGTCAAAATAAAACACAGCCAAGGTAGTTTTATACAACATATCCTACCACATTTCTTTTTGTGCTCTAAATCCAATAATGTCAACAGGATTTTTATTTTTTATTTATTTTACACAGAGCTGTCACTGTATCTTGTCACCTTGTATATTTAATCACCAGTTCACTAGCAAAGAGCAAAACCCAACAATAGAATTTCACTGGTTTAATGAAAGGTATGGATGAAAGTTTGGATGAGGGAAATGATAGATTTGAAAGTTCTCTGACTGGCTCATCTGAACAGTCTTTTAATTGAAGGCTGGGGGGAGGAGACAGAGGGTGGGGGTTCCGTCTCAGACTTTGTTAATTGACCTTGGTACCTAAGAAGAGAAACAAATTAAAGATAGGAGGAGAGACAGAAAGAGTTGAGATGAGGTAAGGGATGAGGAGGATGAATGGATAGATGGACTGATGAGGGAGATAGGATGAATGAAGGAATGAATTAATGGGGGAAGGATGGGAGTATAAAAAGAATGAATGAATGAAGGAGGGTGAGGAGGGAAAGGTAACATACAGTAAGTGGAAGAATAACTAGATGAGGGGTGATGAATGAGGACAGTGATATGGACTTGCCTTGATTTAGACGTTTTATTTAAAGGTCCCATATTATACACTTTATTCCCAATCTGAGACCATTCATTAATATCTAAATGAAATATTTCCGCC
>JBAJHZ010000027.1:14369592-14384580 GCA_037177175.1 Melanotaenia australis | reverse complement strand
CAGCAATCTTAGTAGATCACGTACTAACCACGGTCCCGCCCCACACGCTAGAGTCTACATTCCAGACGCTAATTAGTGCACGCAAATTGAGATCTTGATAGATTCGGGCCTTAGACATTTAATCATAAGCAGCTTTTACACCTCAAAGTAAAAGACTTTAGAAAATGAAATTGAGAGAAGCATGACAGCTCTCCAATTCAAAACAGACGTCCATGCTTAAACACTCAAAGATGAAAGCTGAAAGTGACATGTCTTTTGAAATCTACGATCAATGATTTACAATATGGTTTCAGTCAAACACATTTTTTTCTGAGCTACGATGGAACAGAAATACTTATTCATCTTTCTAAACGTGTACAAGGTGTTAACAGAGCATCACAAAAGTACTGACATGATGAAAGCTTTGTGGTATTTTGGAGATTTTGTGTACCCTATAGAGAACTTGTCAGTGAAAGAGACATTTAATTATTGTTAGGTTTTTCAAAACAATATCTTTAAACAAAGAATAGTGACACAGCAGCTCATATAATCACTGAGAAAATGGGCAAAGGGGGCTTTGATCAGGAAAGTTTAACACAAGAAGTTGCATCTAAATGCAGCCGGGATAGACATTGACACATCCAGACACGTTTTGACCACATGAATAAAATCAAAACACCTATTTGCATCTGGGTTAAGATCAATCACATCAAACGCTGCTGTTGTGCACTATCTGGAATTGTAGAACAGAAACAGTTCTTTATAATTCCTCATCTGGCATGCCTTTAAAGTTACAAGCAAACATTAAGTTTCCCTTACCCTAACTAAATAAATATCAAAGCCTAAACATAACCAAATGATAAAGAAATTGTACCTAAGTGACAAAAACAGAGAAGCATAAAACTAATGAGAGTTGGACCAGAATGGAGACACGTTGGGCCTTTAAATAAGGACTTTTCTAGTCTTCTAGTGGTCATTCTTAAAACAATTGTATTTTAAAGATATTAAGAGAGAGAAAAAAAAATAGGGAGCCAAGCAGAGAAGGAAAAGAGTAGTCAAGTAAAGGACCTGATAAAGAACAAATTATTAAGATAATGCACAAGGAATCAAAGTCTTAATAAATAAAGGAAGTAAATTTAGAAATAAATGCATCAATCAAGTAGCTTTACCGAATCGTTTCAATACAGGGTTACAAGCAGGGCTCCAATTACATTAGGGCTTTTGGGGAGCCCTTATTTTCGGGTGTGCACCACTACTTTACAAGTCAAATGCACCTGGATATGTATTAGTGCAGATAGTGTGGTCAGGTTACTACCGCAAAACCCCTCTGCTACTACTATATGCAGCTTGTTTAATCAGAAAAAGGGACGGAAAGTTCTTTTAACCACCACAAAAGGAAGCATGTCAATGGGTCGTTGTATGGATGTTAACAGCACACAACAAACAATGCTACTGTCCACAGTGCTCAAGGACACAGAACAGATAACCTGCGTCGTTTGAAAGATTTAATAAAATGAAATAAATAAATGAATAAAAACACACAACACTAACAAATTAATGCTATTCTTTTCAAAGAAAATCAGGAACCTTTCTGAAAAATTATATGTAATCTAAAAGTGCACTAATTTATTCAGTTCATCTTAAGGCAGATTTATACTCGCGCAGCATCTGCATCACCGCTGTAGGCTGGGCAAAGCTCCACAGAGGATCGAAGCGCACCTCTTTCAGACCTGATGTGCACCCTGCTATGCAGGCGGTTACGTGGAGGTACTCCCTTGTGATTGCTTAGTTTAGGATTACGTGTTGCTGGATATCTGAATGCTCTCACTGAATTTGTGTGGTAACCACCATTTTTAAAAACAATAACCAGAGAATCAAGTTGACGAGAGGCTGATCAAATTATTTCCTTGTTCTCTTCCACAAGCTAATAAAGACACTGAACCATACTGGACCTCATTGTTGTTTTAAAACAACAACCAAACTGAAATGAAGCATCAAAAGAACTCCAACCTGGTGAGTTTACCGGCCGATTCCACCCCTGCTGCCACCTTCAAATTAGGTGGAAAAACTGCAACATGACACCGAAATGAAGTGCACCCCTATGCTGGAGTGTGAGAGTCTACGCAATATCACCAACCGCACGCAGACGCTGTGCGAGTATAAATCTGTCTTAAGATGAGCTGAATAAAATAGTTTGGCAGCTAAAAGTATAGGAATATATTTTTCTTTAAGGGAATGGTAGAGGGCAAAAGTTAAAAGTTTCATTTTAAATCTAGATCAGTTTAGATTAGATTCTTTTAAACTCTTTTTACTTCTGGTACGGCGTGAGTGTCAGCCTGTAACAGCAGCTCCTGCTCACCGCTGAGCTTTTTCTTATTTTTTACAAATTCTATTCTTCCTGCTTGTTTTTTTTTTTTGTTTTTTTTTTTTTCCATCATGCACACGAGACAAGTGGAGTTTGCACTCTACTGACTCTGCTTGTTTTCTCACTCTTTGTTACCGTGTCCAGAGACCTCACGTGGGGCCTCGGCTCCGTTTGTTTACCGCAGGGATCAACTGTTAGCCCTGCATAGCACAGCGGTGCTACCTAAGGAGCAACTCAGTGTTACCCACGAGCTGAAGAGGAGGAAACAGGAACACCATGCCAGGGGGGTCGAGCACCACGCCAGGAGGTGGCTAACCACGCTAACTCCAGACACAGCGGCCAAAATGGACGGCTTCACACTCCTACAGGTGGAAAGAAACAAGGAGAGTGGTAAGAGGAAAGGAGGAGGGCTGGCAGTGTTTGTTAATGATAGATGGTGTAACCTGGGGCACATCATTGTCAAGGAGCAGCACTGCTGCAAGGACACTGAAATGTTGGCCATCAGCATGAGACCTGCGGAGTGAGTTCACTCATGCTGTCGCAGTAGTAGTGTACGTCCCCTCCTCTGTTAACGCCGATGCAGCCTGTGATGTTCTGCTCTCAGCAATAAGCAAGCTGCAGACCGAGCACCCTGACCCCTCCTTATCTCTGGAGACTTCAATCATGCCTTTCCATCTTCCTCTCTGTCCAAATTCACCCAATATGTCACATACCAAATATTATTACAAATAAATACTAGACCAGTTTTATTCCAATGCCAAGGAAGCATACCACTCACTTCCACTTCATCCCCTGGGCCGAGTCGACCAGAACATTGTGCACCTCCTGCCTGTGTACAAACCTCTTGTTCGCAGGCGCAAGTAAACTGTTTATAAGGTGAAATATGAAGGCAAATTCAGAAGTAGTAAAAAACAGACAATTATATTTGCCTTTTGGAAAATGGATTAAAAATTCTCAGTGATTTTAAACAGCGTTTTTGCTTAAAACATCCATCCCAGGAAGATTCTTTTCAGCTGTTGAAAAAGACGATGACATGTCTTCCTGTCATGAATTAGCAGGTATATTACATACCTTACTATGATAGTGGGTTTTCATGTTTAACCTGTCACTGTGAGATGTGTAAATAAACACTGTTTAAGAAAATTAACTTAAAAGGTTAATTTGGCCTTGATGCCACTTTGTGACATAACCAGTTCTGTTCAGTGCCGGTTTGATACCCTAATTTTCCCACTAGTTTATCCACAAAGACATTGTTTCCTTTGATGAAAGAATTCTGACAACCTAATTGCTGCTGTTAAAACTAATTATGCTAATTTAAGCAAGTTGTCAACTTCATAGCGTTTTACCGGTGCAGCTTTTGTCAGCTTGTGATGTTTCATGTCATGATTATGAGATGTGTGTGTATGTGGGTTATGTTTATGTTTAGTCCATCTTGTTTTTCCGTCTTTTGTTTCTTGTAGTCGAGTCCTTGTTTTGGTGATTATGGGGTGTATAAGGCTTTTGTTTAGATTATGGCGGTAGGGTTTTTGGTTTATGTTATTCTTGTGTTAGAGGTTTGTTATGTTATGTTAAGATAATGTTTTTGTTTCTTGTTCTAGGTTTTAGTGGTATTAAGAATTCATGTTATTCAGGTTATGCTTTCACTTTGTATGTAGGTCATGGGATTCTGTTTTGGCTCCAGGTTCATTAGGACGCCTGGGCTGATTGCCGATTTCTTTTACCTGTTTGAGTTTGTATTTTTACTCCTGGGTTTGTGTTATCCCTTGTTGGGTCCTCATGATTTCTACATCGTTTTACTGGGTTTCCCTGCCACAGTTTGTCTGAGTTTTACATGTTTCTTTTTCAGTCTTAGTCTTAGTTTGAACTTTTGTTATATCAAGTCATCTGCACAACTGCCTGCGAGTGGATCTGCACTCTTCCTTCCCCCCCGGAAATCATAAAAGTTTCCATCAGTTTGGAAAGCAGACATCTCTCATATACACTGTCTCAGTCTGTCCATGATGAATCTTTGTAGTCACGATTCATGTGGACTGGATTTAGATTTATTGTACCACACTTTATTCTTTAACTTTTAAGCATGTGGGTGTTCAAGTTCTTATTGCCTGATTTAGGGGCATTATATAATGCTAACTTCATGTGCTATTTTAAAACATCACCATCACTATCAGGAGCCAAGGATTCTGCTTTTGTAAACTTAGGAAATTCATTTTAGAGTTCATTTTCAGGGGCCAAAAAGAGTTTTACCCATGTAGCTTGTACAGTTCAAGCTATGCATCAATGTGCCATCACAAAATGCAATTCTGGTTGTCTGCCCTCCAGCTCTGAAAATTAAATATTACTCTTTCCACTGTGCCAGCCAATGAAAAAGCAAATTGAGAGTCTCAAGTGGCATACCTTTTCACCGTGACCTCACTTGGCCTCACAGAGCTCAGACGGCAGCTGTAAAATAAACATTTAAATCTACAAACCTCCCACATAAGTGCTTCTCTTTAATCTGTCTGAATCCCATAGCAGGGGCAGACAGCGCTCCACTAGATCCCCCCACCTTACCTCTTTCACAGAGAAACTCAACCCTCCAAAATTCACTCAAATTTCATCCCTCTCAAGTTTTACCCCTTGGTCTCATTTTCACCATCCTGGGATTGAGAGCAGCCATCTGTCTGGGTCATCCCCACTTGCTGGCAAACTTTTGACTCAGGAGGTCTTTTGATCACACAGTCTTGGCTTGTTGATATTCAAATTGCCTTCACAGGGGACTTTTCACAGCATGCCTCTAAGATGCATTAGATGAAGAGAAAATAAGATTATTTTCTCAATTTTACAACCTTCTGTCTCATTCTGCAGGTCTTTGGATCAGAGCGACACTCTGATTAGCTTTGCATCATCATTTATGCAAGAACTGTAAAGGTTCTTATGGCACTTGGCTTTATTCAATAAGTAAACAGAAAGGGGAAACTTGCAGATCTTTGATTTCTGCTTTTGTATTTTTTTTTTTTTTTTTGCCTTTGCTTTATTTATTTATTTAGATACCCCTTTTAATCTTTGTGGATGTCTTGTGATGATTCCAGCAGCCTGATGGAAAATGACAGGCTTAAGATTATTAAATGTTGGGGAAAGGTATTTGAAACTTTAATGAGATAAAAATCGCTCTACTGAACTGAAATAGCTTTTATGACTGTACTTTTTTGTAACCATTGTTCCAAATGTAGTGGCGGTACTTCACTCCAAGCCACAAATATTCAAGCCTCTTTCGGGACTAGAGGAAATTTCATTGGAGCCCTTAAAGCCTGGTAAGGAATACTGAAGGGAATAAATGGAATTCTTAAACTGTTAGAAGAAGAAGAGGAAAATGAAGTTGAAAGGATGTGCCAGTTGTCCCTAATTTGCAGTTAAATGTCCAAAAATGCCCATAAAAGGTCAAGAGAGTGAGTCTGGAGTTTTAAAGTATGAATGCATCAGGATGCATATCCTTGTGACATAGAGACTAAATGGGAATTGGTTCAATGTAGAATAAATTTTCACCTCTTTACGTAATTACTAAGGTTTGTAAAGCTAATTACCACCTGCAGTGTCCAAATACCTTCAGCATCCTCTTAAGATGCGGGGCACCGATAGAGTGAGTGATGCATCTGATTAATAAAAAACTCCAAGTAAGTCTGAAGTGTGGTTGGTAGTGTTATTAACCAGGCTGCTATGACCTCCATCTTCTGATAAAACAAATCATTATAAATACAAAACAACTTGATGGAGATTTTAATTAGAAGTCATGCATCATCAGTTGTTGGAGGTGCATGCCCACATCACTGCTTTAATAGAATGCTTTTTACCCGTAAAATGTGTAATTAAGTAAACAAATGCCACGGTAATTGCATATTCCTCAATACAATACAATAAAAAAATATTTACTTTTCCCATTAAGGAATTAATAATGTTAGCACATTATAATGTTAGCAATTTTGTTATTTTAGATGAAACAGCAATATTTTTCTGTTTCATCTAAAATAACAAAATTGTTTTTAACTAATTATTCTAAATATCTGAGAGAAATATCAATGTTTTTTTCATTAAATGAACTGAACAACAGAAAACAGCACAAATATAGCAGTACTCAAATGTTCATAAGATATTTCCTGGGTGATTTCTGGGATTTGTGGATACCAAGATTTTCGTAAATGCCACATTTGTTGAAAGTTTGTAAGTAGGAATAAAGAACAAATTTGTTCGTATGAACTTTAGGTAAATGATGCCCATTGTTTGTTTTTTAAAAGTCATGTGGGAATATTGAACATATGTATCTATTGTGTTTTAAAATCCAACATTTATTAGTGAAAAACAAAAATGTCTAGAGACATACTGTCTAGGGAGGCTAGAAAATAGCATTTTTTTTCTCCAAAAGCATAAAAAAAGAAAAATGAGAAATAAATGTGCAAACACTGAATAAATACAAACACCCCTAATTATTCGGGCTTTGTACAGTGCCTTGTTGCATCTTAGTCATTTACAGCATCACAGCAAAGATTACTCCTGCTGATATAATAGGTGTTATTACAATTAAAGACATGATATTTCACTTGGGAATGAACATCTTTGTATTTTGCTACTATCAAGCCTTGCACATAATACATTTTATAGTTATCAGGACACAGACATGATACTGCTCTTTTATTTCAGAGCCATTATTATAATGGATTTTAAAATTTAGCCCATTTGGACCTGTAATCAAAGACGCTGTAGTGTGTCTTCAATCTCATATCCATCATTAAATGCAATACTTTTCGGATCAGCAAATAGCCTGAATGACTTTTAGGATACAACACTTCTACTTCAACTTTCCACTGCTATGTGGTTCTGTGATGAATTTGCTAACCATAAAAAATAAATGCAAGTTTTTAGTAATGAGCTGTTTCACTCTGTACACTTCTTTATTCCCCATCCTACTCTCCCTGAATCCTGCAGAGATCTTTTTAATCATATCCTGTAAAAGAGAAGTTAAAATACAATCTTCTGTGCATGCTACAAAGTAATCATTATTTAAGTTTTGTTTACCTTAAAAAGTTAATGTTTAGTATATCAGCAATTTTATATAAAATATTTAGGTCCAACATGTAATGTGGCACAATGTACTCATAGCTTAGTTGAATATTCCCCAGGGTTATGGACAATGTGTTATCTTCAACTAGAACATGTAAAAGCAGATTTTTTAAATTGGAACATCCATCCATCTATCCACTGTCAACCGCTTATCGGGAGTCGGATCGCAGAGGCAGCCGCCTAATCAGAGAAAACCAGACTTCCCTCTCCCCGGCCACATTCACCGGCTCATCCGGGGGGATCCCACGGCATTCCCGGGCCAACCGAGAGATGTAGTCCATCCAGCATGTCCTGGGTCTTCCCCGGAACCTCTTTCTGGTGGGACGTGCCCCGAACACCTCACCAGGGAGGTGTCCAGGACCAGCCCGAGCCACCTCATCTGGCTCCTCTCGATGCGGAGGAGCAGCAACTATACTCCGTGCCCCTCCTGGATCACTGAGCTTCTCAGCCTATCCCTAAGGGAGAGCCTGGCCATGCTACAGAGAAAACTCATTTCGGCCGGTTGTATTCGCAATCTTGTTCTTTCAGTCACTTCCCACATCTCGTGACCATAGGTGAGGGTAGGAACATAGATTCACCGGTAAATCGTGAGCTTTGCCTTTTGGCTCAGCTCCTTCTTCACCACGACAGACCGATGCAGAGTCCACATCACTGCAGATGCCACACTGATCCGCCTGTCAATCTCCCGTTCCATCCTTCCCTCACTTGTGAACAATACTCTGAGATACGTCAACTCCTCCACTTGGGGCAGAACCTCATTGCCAAACCAAAGAGGGCACTGCACCCTTTCCCAGCTGAGGACCATGGTCTCGGATTTGGAGGTGCTGATTCTCATCCCAGCTGCTTCACACTCAGCTGCGAATCACTCCAGTGAGAGCTGAAGATCGCGGCCCTATGAAGCCAACAGAACCACATCATCCGCAAAGAGCAGAAACCCGATCATGAGGCCACCAAACCTGATCCCCTCAACACCTTGGCTGTGCCCTGAAATTCTGTCCATAAAAGTTATGAACAAAATCTGTGAAAAAGGGCAGCTTTGGCGGAGTCCAGTCCTCATCGGAAACAATTCTGATTTATTGCCGGCAAAGTGGGCAAAGCTTTGACACCGGTCAGACAGGGACCGGACAGCTTAAACAATGGGGTCCGGGCCTCCATACTCCCAGAGTACCCCCAAGGGAGTTTCCAGGGGACACAGTTGAATGACTTCTCCAAGTACACAAAGCACATGTAGACTGGTTGAGCGAACTCCGATGCCCCCTTTAAGCCCCTGAAGAGAGTGTAGAGCTGGTCCACTGTTCCACGACGGGATGAAAACAACACTGCTACTCCTCAATCTGAGTTTCGACTATCCGACGGACCCTCATCTCCAGCACCCCTGAATAGACCTTACCAGGGAGGCTGAGGAGTGTGATTCCACTGTAGTTGGAGCACACCCTCCGATCAACCTTTTTGAAGAGGGGGACCACCACCCCAGTCTGCCACTCCAGGGGAACTGTCCCCGATGTCCACGCAATGCTGCAGAGGCGTGTCAGCCAAGACAGCCTTCCAGCATCTAGAGCCCTAAGGAACTCTGGCCGGACCTCATCCACCCCCGGGGACCTGCCAATGAGAAGCTTTTTAACTACCTCAGCGACCTCGGCCCCAGAGATGGAAGAGCCAACATCACGGTTCCCAGACTCTGCTTCCTCAACAGAAGATGTGTTGGTGGGTTTGAGAAGGTCTTCGAAGTATTTCCTCCACCATCTCACAACATCCTCAGTCGAGGTCAGCAGCCCCCCATCCCCACTGTACACAGTGTTGATTTAGCACTGCTTTCTGACAGCCGAAGCTGCGTTCTGCTTAGCCAACCCATACCCATCAGCTGCCTCTGGAGTCCCACAGGTCAAAAAGGCCCAATAGGACTCCGTCTTCAGCTTCACGGCATCCCTCTTTCTGTTGGTGTCCACCAACGAGCTTGAGGGCTACCGCCACGACAGGCACTAATGTCCTAGCACCCACAGCTGCGGCTGGCCACCTTGACAATAGAGGCATGAAAACAGCCCACTTGGACTCAATGTTCCCTGCCTCACCCGGGACATGGTTGAAGCTCTGATGGAGATGGGAGTTGAGACTCTGACAGGGGACCCAGACATTCCTAGAAGACCCCTATAACACGCTTGGGTCTGCCAGGCCTGACTGGCGTCATCCCCTACCATCTAAGTCAACTCATCACAAGTCAACTCATCACCAGGTGGTGACAAAACACCATTTCGGTTTAAATCAGGGGGGGGCATTCCTCCCAATCATGCCCCTCCAGGTCCCCGGAAGCAGTGCACTCCAACAGCCCCTCCAAGGACTCCAAAAAGGGTGGGTACTCTGAAGTGCTGTTTGGTGCATAAGCACAAACAACAGTCAGGACCTGTCCCTCCACCTGAATGTGGAGGGAGGCTACCATTTCATCCACCGGGGTAAACCTCAACTTACAGGCGCCAAGTCATGGGGCAATGCGTTAAGGTGAGTCCAACTATAACTAGCCAAAACCGCTCAACCCGCGCACCAGCTCAGGCTCCTTCTCTGCCAGAGAGATGACATTTCACGTCCCTAGAGCAAGCTTCTGTAGCTGAGGATCAGACAACCAGGGTCCCCGCCTCTGGCAGCCACCCAGCTCACATTGCATCCGACCCCTATAGCCCCTCCTGCAGGTGGTGAGCCCACGGGAGTGGGGGCCCATGTCACCCTTGAACTGAGCCCAACAGAGCCCCATGGGTAAAGGCCCGGCTACCACTTGTGCTCTGGCTTCAGAGGGTGGCCCCAGTGATCCATGTCCAGGCAAGGGAAACCTGGCTCCATGGTTTGTTGTCATCATAAGGGTGTTTTGAGCCGCACTGGGTCTGGCCCATCCCCTAGACACCTGTTTGCCATGCGTGACCTTACCAGGAGTATAAAGCCCCCATCAACATAGCTACTAGGATCATCAGGACATGCAAACTCCTCCACCATGGTAAAGTGGCGGCTCAGGGAGGAGTAAAAAATGGAACAGAAGAAGAAAAATGATCTAGCATCATATTTTGTGGAAACCGAGACCATGCTGAAGCTATAAAGCCTCTAAATAAAGATTTTGTAAGGAATCTTAAATTAATATTTGATATTACCTTTTTATTTTGAAAACACAAAGTTTCTTCTTGCTGTTTCAAGGTCTAGATTAAAGCAAATACGGGACTGAGCTTTTTTAGCTGTTGCTCCCAATTTGTAGAAGAGGCTCCCTCTGCACAAGACGACCTCACAATCAATTAGCATTTTTAAAACCTGCTTAAATCCCATTTTTTACCTCTTGATATTAAACCAGACTGAATGTTGGAATTATTTATAATTATTATATGAGCTGCTGTCAAATTAATATTTATATATGTCATAATTTCTTTCAGCTCATTAAATATTAAACTTCAGTCAACTTCAGTCAGCAAAGTTGAAATCAAAAGATCAAACCACAAATCTTTGCCTCAACTTCAACAGCCGTTTTAAGGCAGTAACCAAATCAGCCATTAACCTGGTGAAATTTAAATTTATTTATATAGCTTTTCAAATTCAAGTTTATTCATATAGCACATTTAAACAACTTCAGTTGGCCAAAGTGCTTCACAATACAAACTGTAATAAAAGAAATGCACAAAAAAACTTAATTTCCCACTGCTTATAATTAACCCATAGGAGCCCGACATGACACATGTGTCATATACAGATATTTTGCTTCAATTTATGGTATAAACTTTGCTCAAAATCCTGTTGAACACAATCTGATACATGTCTTCTCTCCCCTAATTGATACCCAAAAGCAGAAAACCACTTTATAATATTTTTAAACTATCACATGGTAATAAATACCACCCCCCTGCCAAAAAAAAACAAACAAAAAAGCCGGATAAAGACCTCATATTTAAAAATGGACTTTTCTTACCATTTTTTTCATGGGTTGGGCCTTAATGGGTTAAGGTGGAGAGTTTTTCTTTTTCTATTGCATAGATTTTCTACCATTTGTACACTGACAGTGACAATGGCATTTATGGTGATGATGATGCCCATTGATGTCTGTATCATATGCAACTCACTTTATGTGTGCTGTTGTTTCTCATCTTAATTCTTTTTCTATTCAATTTTTATTTTTAATTATACATAAATTCTTTCATTTAATGTTATTTTTGCACTTTGCTTTAATGCTTTTAATATCTAATGTGAAGCATATAAATTGTTCTTGAAAATAAAGGTGCTATACAAATAAACCTGCTTTACCTTTCATTTGGACCAAATTGATATACATTAAAAAAACAGTCTCGAATCAAGCATATTTTTATTAATCATATTTACAAAGGCTTTTATATTTATTCTACTCTGTTATGTCTGGGGGAAAAAACAAAACAAAAAAAAAAAAACAAAAAAAAAAAAAAAAAAAAACAATAAAAAAACAGTTTCCAATAGTGTCAATCCTCTAATCTCCAGGATTCTGCCCATTTACATTTGCATCCAAGTTACAATTCCTATTTACAACCTATTCACCTTGTTGTATTTTTTCACATATGTGCACTTTTGTTTTTGTTCCCAACTCTGACTCTTATATGTTTTAAATTAGGAGCCTGAGGTGATGTCAAGGTCTATTAAGTGTATGTGTTGCAAGACTTTTGCCATTTATGCCCACGCTGCACAAACTCTGCGACCTGTCTCCCAGCATTATTACCCAGGGATTTCTGTTGTGGGATGGGTACATATAAAATAGCAAACAATAGACTTTGTGAGAACTCACTTACGAGCAGGGTCAGGTACAGTGAGGTAACAGCAGATGGGCTATTAAATGAGTTCTCTAGCCATAAACTGCTACAGTAGCTCATGGAATATCTCTGGATGGTGTGCTGTTGCTGTTAGGCACTAGGTGGATTGGATCATTAATCAAAATAATTACTTATAAGTGGGGTTTATTGCTGCAATGAAAGCTAATGAATGTCTCAATTAAAATGACTAAATGTTAATTTTTTGGTGATACACCTTTGCTCCCATGTGGTTTCAATTACTGCAAGTATTTTTTTTTCCTCAAGGTGCACCATTTTTAACTAATTTAAAATTATTCTTAGTATGGTCAGGTTCAGTTTTCCATAATAGCACGTGTTTATATCAAACTTTAAACTGCAGATCTATTTAGAATGTCTAAATAGCTTTTGTCACATCAATAAATATAAAATTTGTCCTTAATGCTATAGAGACTTTATTATTTAGGTTTTATGACACTCAATTTTGGGAAAAAAAAAAACAAAAACAAAAGCATATATTACTACATGGCATCATGTCCTGGTTTACAGAAAATACAAAAACACAAATGCCACATATATTTTATTTCATTTAAAAATTCTAAATATAATCCTGTTTTTCCATTTGAACCACTGAACACTTTCCTATAGCTATATCATAAGAAATGACAAGATTTTCTTGGCTCTAATGGTCTTTATTATACAGTTAATGGACAGAAAAGGTATTCAGAGAAACAGAGTTAGACATGCAACAAAAGGTCACCATGTGAGCCACATTTCCATGAACTGGCTGTTCAACAACTCCCCCAATATCAATACTATTTCAACATTTATCACTAAGAAGACAAAACAAATAATAATATGCTGCTAGCCTCTGCAGTTTTGCAGGTTTTGAATAAGAGAAGTTATTCTTCTCTGCGGACTCTTGCGTTGACTTCTTGTGTAAAGACCAACAGAGAGTATTGGTTTTTTTGTGTGCATAAACATCTGCTCTGCTGCTTGCTCGTCATCGTCACTCATCTTCAACAGGTGGTTTTCTCCCATGTTGTCTTCCTACTCTGACACTTTCTCCTCCAAATCACTATCATCCGCCTCATCTTGAAAAAATAGACCATGGGTTTGTTGCACATTATGCTTTGTTGCCATGATATCGGGTACCGAAATGCCAGCTAATATACCTTCATAGTGTTATGACGAAACATCCTCAATGTCCAAAACTTCGCAGCATCTATATAGAAAATAAACAATTATGATTTTCTTTCTATGTTTTTAATGTCACTTTAAATAATGTAATCAAATTTCAGGACAAAATAATGATATTTAAGGTCATAAGATCATAGGTCAAATTTGACATGAACAGTTTTGTTAGGATTAAGTATGGCCTGTGAAACATTCAAGCATAAGAAAGATATTGAACTCAAAAGATGAAGCAACATTTTCTGTACACATACCAGACTTCTCTGTAAAGCTTTGAAATTGTACCTTTAGGCATTTTTTTAAATCAGCAGCCTTTCACCTATTTTAAAATTGTATTTATAAGAAACTGTTAACAATAAATAAACCTTAAATAAATAGAAAAAAAAAAAAAAAAACTACAGCAAAGGCCAGACACAGGAGCTGAGATGCATGTGACCATTAAACTGATTATGTTCTCAGTGAAACTATATCAGATATGGTCTCAGTGGACTTGTGGCTGTCAAGAAGCCATTCTTAAGGAAGGGAAAATGGGTAGAAAAAGATGGGAAATGTTATATTTCTCAAGAACTGGTCTGAAAATCAGAGGAAACATGTCTTACAGAGTGATGGATCCTCCCCAGAGCCCAAACCTCATCATTATTGAACTAGTGTGGGATCATTGTCACAGAGAACAGAACAAAAGGCAACTGAAATCCAAAGAAGAGCAAAGAAAAGACCCTCAAGACTAATCTGGAAGAACCCTTACAGAAGTGACAAGATACAGTAGCTGGTGTAAGAAGGTTCAGATTGTGTTGAAGAACAAAGATGATCATATTAAAAATTTACTTTAAAGCTTGTTAGAGCTGAATAAATAAATTACATTTCCCTTGAACATAAGAGTAATAGAAAAGAAGTAATAGAATAGATTTTTTGACAGAAGTAGGCTGTGCAAAGCTAGCATCATGTTTAGTTTAACTTTAAGATGTGATCAATCTTCTGCAATGTAACATGCTGCTTATACTGTGTTGCCATCTCCTTTAATTTATTGTTGCTAATTATCTATTAAGTCTTATAACGACAAGTCATTTTTTATTGGTTTTATTTTGTTTTGTTTTTTTTGCTTTTATGTAAAATACATGTAGAACATCAACACTTTTCAGCACAGTCAACAAACAGATTATTTTTCTTTGAGGGCAGCCTTGGTTGGCAGATTTTGAGGCTAAAATGATGTAAAACTGACTGAATCTTTAGATAACATCATCTATTGAGTCCAACCACAGATAAACAAAACAGAATCCATTACTGAACTTTGTACAAATACCACACAGATCAACAGTGACCAAGCCTTTTTTCATCTGCACATCATCCTCTCAAGTCTTGTCATTCAGGAGAAGAAATACGGGCATTGAAACAAACCCACAACATAATGTTACACTTGCTCCTCAAACGGATTTTTTTTTGTACAACCTTGCATGAAAAATGTCTTCTTGGCTTTATTCCAGCCATTGAGGACCATTATTTTTGTTCATTTGATACAGATAAGAACGTTCTTGCGACTTAATGAGCTTTGGCTGCTCCTGATTGGACACTACTATCAATTTAAGT
>JBAJHZ010000027.1:14282088-14294284 GCA_037177175.1 Melanotaenia australis | reverse complement strand
CCCCCCCCCCCCCCCCCACGCTCTTATGGATCAATTCATTTGGCTGCTGCAACATTATGCAAATTTAATCGCATGTGAAAAAGCTGATTGAGTGGATTTTCAGTCATCTGCTCGACAAACTCACAACAGCTTTTTCCAAGTTACATTTGGCTGAAAACATGACACCCTTCACCAGCTACATAGCATGGCTGTTGACAGATGAAAGGTAAAAGAACAAACCATTACATTCTGTGCTACAGTTAAAGAGATGTGCCCATGATATATATATATATAAATATATATATATATATATATATATTTAAATTTTTTTAATATATATTTATATGTCACACTGTGGAACGTACAAGAGGGCAAACAGGACAAGGCACTTGGTTCAAACATAACAAATGTTGTCGTCTTTTTCTGCTTGAGCTCAGTTCAATGCAGTCTGATGCTCCAGAACCTCTAAGTAGTCTGGCTCAGTGTGCAGGTTAGCTTTAAGTTCAAAGTACTCATTCTTAGTTTGCTCAAGCATGACCTTGCGTGGTCTTGTGTACATAATAGTCTCCATTAGCTTCAACTCCTCCTGGTGCCCAGGGGCCTGCATCTCTACAGCGGCCTGAAGCTGGGGCATGTTTTTCCTGAAGTACTCTGATATTCCCAGCTGCTGCAGCTCATCTCTCTCCAGAATGTTCCTGTACAAGGAGTTGGGGTTCCCGAGAGTGACAAACTCTGCAGGGCACTCTCCAGCCATGGTTCTGAATTTCCCGGGGATTCCCGTGAGGGGGGAGGTGTTCTCCTTCTCCATGATGCTCCGGCAGAGGTGATGCTTGCCGCTGGATTCCTCGAGGCCATAATCCAAATCTGCGTCATGCTCTTTGTGCTGGGAACAGTAGGTGGGGTTGCGGCAGATCTGCACAATCGGGCTGTGAGACCGGTCCTCGTACAGAGTGGCCGACCCCGCTCTTTGAGTCAGGGTGTGGTGTGTGGTCTTCTGCCCGTACATGCTGTAATGTAAGTGAAGTGGGGAACTGCTGCTGGTATTTTCACGTGGCTGCTCCTCTGCTGCTTTTTTCTTGGCCCGCCGCCGTCGCCGATGCACCACAAACACCACCAGCCCGGCCGAACAGAAAATAATCATGAGGACAAAAATGAGAAGGCTTAAGATGAGCACGGAGAGGGGGATGGTGTCGGTGAGAGAGATGAAAATACCCCTATCACTGCCATCAGGCCCCAGGGTGGTTGTTACACTATCCTCACCTTGAGATACAGGGTGGTAGGTCCCTAAACCTGGACATAGCGTCTCATGATGGAGGGTTCTCAGCTCAATCTGCATCACTTTCTTTGGGGTGTGACACAATATGGAGCCCACCACTGTGTCCTTTCTCAGCTTCTCAACCCATTGTTTAAGGCTGAGCAAGTCACAGCTGCAGTCCCAGGGGTTGTCCTCTAAATAAATTTGCTCTAGCGAATCGAGTTGATCGAGCACATTGCTCACTGGCAGGTGCATGAGCAGGTTTTTTCTCAAGTTTAATTTGGCCAAGGGAACATTGCGGAATATCTGCGCTGGAAGTGAGCTGAGCATGTTGTTGTTTAATGACAAAAGCTTCAGGTTTGGCAGGGGATTAAATGTACCTGGAGCAATCTCTTTGATGAGGTTGTATTCCAGATACAGATATTCGAGGTTATGGAGGCCCACAAACATTGTGGAGACAAGTTTTTCCATTCTGTTGCCGTTCAGATAGAGCTTTTTCAGACTGCTCAAGCTGAGAAAAGTTTCATTGTCGATGTAATCAATTCTGTTATTCGCCAAATTGAGCAATTCCAAACTGTCATATGTAACAAAGTCGTATTTTAGTAGTTTCTGAATCATATTTCCTGTCATGAGGAGTTTAGTGGGGCTTTGCGGAACTATTCCGATATCTGAGACCTTTTGAATCCCTCTGTCCTGACAATGCATCAAAAACCCAGCAACGGGGTGATTGTGACAAGAACAGTGCTCCACACAGGAATTGTCGGGGCTGTGAGTTGGTGTCGGCACCGTGGTGTCATCTTTGGCATTGATCAGCTTGGGAATCTGAGACACTTTGGACGAAGGAGTGACAACCAGATCCATTGATTTGGATGGCTCCTCCAGGTTAATGTCTGCATGGGATGGACACAGGATATCCCGCTTCACTTTGGCCAGAATTGTCCCCTTAAGGTGCTGCGGCGTGCTGCAGATGACATCCCCGATGACCGACTGGGCCCGCATGTTCTCCATCCAGATTTTTAAATGTAAAATATCACAGTCACAGAGCCAGTCGTTATCCTCCAGGAGAAGCTCCATTATACGTCCAATGTGCTCCAAAAACCCCACATAAGGGAGCGTCTGGAGCTTGTTGCCACGTAGGTCCAAGTGTGTGAGGGGTACAAAGCGGAAAATGTTGCTGGGTAAAAACTCAATGGAATTATCATTAAGGATGAGGACTTTGAGGCGGATGAGTTTGTTGAAGGCTCCTGGTTCAATGACCCGAATGAAATTTGTGTCAGCTTGGAGGAACTCTAAATTTACCAGGCCTTGGAAAGTATCCTCTTTCAGAGTGACAAGGAAATTGCTATTTATGTGGAGTTTTTTCAGTGAACCAAGAGCGCTAAAGACCCCTGGCTCCAGCTCTTGTATGCTATTACCCCCGATGTGCAGCGAAAGGCAACTCTTAAGCCCTTCCATTTCCTCAGCAAGCAGTTCCACCAAGTCATTTTTGTAAAGGTTCAGGTGGAAGGGGACACCTGACGGGATTTTGATTTGGGAGATTTTGCTGATGTTCCTCTGTTCGCAGTTAAGATGAAGGATGCCATCTTTCACCTCGCAGGAGCACAGGGAGTCACAAGATTCGCTAATAGAGGATGATGCCTGTGAGGGATGAATATCTTGGGATCCGGCTGCAGTGAGAAAGAAGCCGATGAAAATGACACAGGGCTGCATTTCGGTCTGAGATATCTGTGGAGAAGGAACAAAGGCAGAGGCAGAGAGAGGGTGGGAAGGAGAAAAGAGAACTTTAAGTGTACTTGTTTTAAAAAACACAAATCAAATTAATCAACCTGAATAATCATTCTACTTCTGTAGGTTAAATAATAAAAAAATATGCTGTGTGATGCTGTTTTCCCTGATTCTTCTGTCCCTATATAGTGAATATTATAAATCTTAATGATTTAGGCCTCAGTTTCTATATTTACACAGTTCACATGCGAAGAGATGAGACTAAGATGCCATCTTTCCACTGACTCACAGTGGGATAATACTAGATTTAAAAGAATGCCTCTCATTTGACTGATTTCGCTGCCCTTTATACATACTGACTCATCTAACTCCAGCCTTTTGTTGCTGTGAGTCATGCAATGCAAAAGTCACTTCAGTCCTTATCAAAACAACATTATTATAGGTATTCTATATGACTGATAAATGCCCTCATCCTCATAGTTAACCCTGAGAGTGAAGCTGAAACTCTACACTTCTCTTGAACCTTTAGCGCAAAAAATCAGGTTCAAACAGATTTATAATTAAGCAATTCTTGTAAATCGTAAATTGTTGCCATCACTTAGCATGTATTTTCTGTTCCAGTTGCCCTTTACAACCTCTGCTATTATACACTGTTTAATTATTGAGCCAAAATTCAAATCAAACTGCTCTCTCCTTCAGGTTTTGACATTTGTCCCTAGTCACGCAGTGGATTTGAAAAGTGGTTCAATCTGGAGAAATGGGTGTGTGGCATGACAGAGAAAGTGAAAATTCTAAAACACTTCCAAACACCGCTTTTCAGATTATCTGAAATTGTGATTATCTTTTATCAGAAAGCTTTGCTCGAAAGTTTCTTCTACATCTAACAGACAGGTTTCCAGACCATGAATTAGGTCAAGCTGGATTACAAAGCAAAACAGTTAAGATCTTAGATGTGTGTCTATACAGCCTACAGTCTGTAATCTTTGAACTCAAACTGGTAACTGAGTTTCCAAGTCTCCTCACTGACATCTGAACTTCAAAGTAAAAGTGATGATGAACCAAGTCATAATGGGCCTGTCCATGAAGACAGTTCCAGTTTTACTGTTAGCTAGAATTACTCTCAACACCAATGGGAAGCTAAGAAGTCATTTTAATAATTAGCAGCCTTAGCAGAGAATCTAAATTCATTATATCAAGCTGATTAAAATCACCATGGATCAAAGGCTCGATCGGTCTCAGGGGACCGGTAGAGATGTGGAGTCATCTTCCCAAGATCAAGGATGAGCTAGATTATTCACTGTTAACTAACAGGATTCTTTAAAGAGGAAAGATGTAGAAAGATGACAGCACTTCTTGTTAACGGATCTGATTAGCATCTGGAAAGGTTCTTTCTAGCAGACCGGGCTAGCCTGGTTTCAGCTGATCCAGTCAGTGTTTTTCAGAGAATGAATCCTCTGACTCATGATGCATCATTTGACCCTTATTTGGATTGAGCTCAGGTAAATACTTCCTCGCTCTTCAAAATCAATGAGACAGTCACATTTTCAAATGCGTGCTTGCGGTTGCTCATGCCTGGCGAATAGTGAGGCCCACACATTTTAGAAGTGTGAACTACAGGCCAAATGAAAATTTACCTCTTGTTGCACATAGTCTTTAAAATCCCTGATACAACCAGTTACAAACAAAAAGAGAGTCGAAGAGTTCTACCAAAAAAGGTTTAATTAGAAGCATTCTGTAAAACTCTGAATAGTCTTTCACTTTCACGTTTTTGCCTCTCACTACATGACTCGATGGATTCTTGTACTGTTAAGTCATAATTTTTGACTGAAACCAAGTCGTCACTGTAACGTGTTGAGGGATATGATTGAAGATCACTCAAAGCCGTTACTGATCTCGATTTGCACCCATCTCCACACCAGGGACTCAAAGTTTTTCTATCAGATAATCTTTTAACCAACTGTAGGCCTCTTCTCTTGCCAAAATACTAATAGATCATATTTAAATACTAATAGATCATATTTAACTACAGCCCACCACCTACAGCTAAAGGTCTAACTAAATGTACTAATAATCTCTCCACACCTTCCTCACTGTGTTCTACAGGGAATCACCAACAACATCAGATGAAGTACACCAGCGCAATTAGTTGTATGTTCTTGCCTCAGGGGACATCCAGTCCTCCGAGTCAGTCTGCATGGCCTGCATGTAAAAACAAAAAAAACACTCCCACTATCAAGCTCATTATGGACCATTTGCAAAGCCAGTATTTTCACACATGAAAGAAAAGACCTGAAGGCATTTCTCAGGTGGTGAAGCAGTTTTCCAGGTAAATGTTGGAACCTATCGGGACGAAAACCCTTTTCTGGTGTTAAGAATGTTGTATGCAGATGAGGACAGTGTGAAATATGTGGAAAGCTGATTTAAGTCTTCCAGAACTCACATTAAGCAAAAAAAAACTATCCCTATCTTCAACAAATAACATGCAGGAAATTGAGAGATGTGATTTTCTTTGGGCTCCAACGTCCCATGTTTATGGATGAAAAATAAAAATCTAATTTGTCAAACCTATTAAATATGCATTGTTTATACAGAGCTTGCGCTCACACAACTGCTGTGATACTAGCCCCCAAAACATCTTTGGCCATTTTCATTTTTTATTGTTTATCTCCATATGATTATTCCGGCATCTTGCACCACCCAAAGCGAACACCACTGTGACCCGGTGTCTTGCAGGACTATATGAAATGGAAAAAAAAAAAAAAGAAAAAGGCTATTAAGAGATGTTATCTGCATGACAACACAGCTGAAGGTAGATATGGAAGACAGTCTGTCTTCTGTATTTCACATAGACTCCTCTGATCCATTTTTCAGGCAATCAGTGTTGCGTGGAAGTCAGTGTGACATTCGCAGGAGATGAAACATTCTTCCGGTGCCAGTCCTCCACTGATTCAAATGTACATCTCTTTCCTTTCCAACAATTCAATTAGATTTACAGTTGCACTACAGCCCTACGAGATCTCTCATCATGCATGTACGCAAGGCCAAGTCATTGTCCTGACATCGAATGTTGCACGGGAGTGAAGAGGGCAAGGGAGCAGAGGGTAAGTCAAGAGGAATCTGCTCATAGAATTCATAGAATATTTATCACACGCTGATCCTCTGCAGTCCCCATACCAAAAGCAGCAGGCTTTGCCCACTTAGGGACCCATAAATAGCTTGTTCACACTTGGTTTGAGCCAGCTGTAAACTATTGTTCCAATGCTGTGAGGTGTTCCATTATATCATGAGACTCCCTTCATGAGTGCTTTGCCACTTCCTGAGAATGTGTCACAGCGACAGGGCCTCCTCTACGCAGTTGTAGCAAGTCCACACAGACAAGTCATGAGTACACACGTTTATATGCAGCTGTCTTTTGTTTTTAAACTTATCATCAGTCTACATCAGTGTGTATAAATACAGAAAAAAAATGACGTTTTGTTGATGCCAGAGGTCAGGTGTAGCAACAGACAAGTCAAGTTTAACTTGTCAGTGATTTAAAGATAAACACCCCGACCATGACGAGTATAATTAAATGGATTGATATACATTTTCTTTTGATTTCATTTCATTTTCTATCTGAGATGATTAAACTGGATACATTGGTGTCAGGGCTGTAAATGAGCTATTACTGAGGATTTTTGCTCAGTACTGTACACTATGGATTTATGCTGAGTCACCCTTCATTTCTTCGGAAGGAAAAAGGCAAAATAATAAAAGCAATTTACTGACAGAAATAGAGTTTGAGGCAAAAAGACAGGCTTCAAAATGAATACTTTGTGTTCACCAGGCGAGCTTTCTTGTAATTTCTTACAGCCTTTAGGACTAATTCTTTAAATTTCTTGAAAACTTTTCAAAGCTCTTCCTTGGATGTTGGCTGCCTTTTCTTCCCCGTTTTCGCAAGATGATCTCACACTGCTTTAATAACGTTGAGGTCCGAGCTCTCGGTATGATTCATTACTTCATCAGACCTGCTGCTGATTTTCATTCCAGTTCTTGTGTTTGACATACCTCAGTCTTTCCTCCCACTCTCCCTTCCTTAAAACTTGTATTTTGATAGCCGCCCTTCCATTGAGACCATTTCTGATGAGGCTTAGTAGACAGATCAATCGAAGGTCCAGGTAAATTTCCCAGGTCCTGGGTCAGGTTTCTTCTCAATTTTCTCTTTTTCTTGAAGAGATCAGATTCAGACCTGTTATTCTGCTAAAAGTAGTTTTTTTTTTCTTCTTTTTCTTTTGACATGCCATTTCTTTTGTTAGCTCTCTATTTGTCCAGTTTTCACAACGTTTGAAGGCCACAACATGCTGTGATGTGCCAGGTTTCAGGGAATCACTTATTTAGTGCAAAAGAATACCATTTTCTCCTAGATGTGAATAAAGTAGCCAGAAGAAAGAAAGTGTGTCTTTGTGACAGTCAACTGCCTGAAGATATAAAATCTAAAATATTTTTTTTTGTTCAGTGATGTGTTGACATAATGCTGGTTCATCTCTTAAAGTAGATAACTTTCTATAGGAAGTAACTTACCAAAGCACATCCCTGTTAAAATGGTCAGGTAAAAGAACAGAGCTAAAAATGACTATATTTACTGCATGACTTCCCAAAGCTGAGAACTTTGTCTAATTTATTTCTTTTTACTATGAATTAGACTTTGACCCATTCTGACTGATTAACAGCTAGTAGTCACTGCACATTTGTTGAAAGGATTCATATCCAGTACACATCCATACCGAAGAGCACATACGCCCCTGTGTTCAATTGATTTTGCATGCTTCGTGCACATGATGCTCAGAGCCCTGCAGTAGGACATATTTTTATCATCTGAACATTTGTCAGATGATAACGTGAATTAACACAGAGTAGATGCAGTATGATAAAACAAAATAAACCTAACTTTGAACTGTATTGTGTAGCGTGAGCACGATGCAGGCGACAGTTTAGACTGGAGTAAATGAACAGAGATGAAGTCAAGTTCTCTGCTTGTAACTGTCAAAGTAAGTTAATGCATGCTGGGGCCATGAACAGCCCACAAGGCAGAAGCCTTCTTCCTTTTCCCGTAGTGTAAGGCGAGTTAATGTCCAAGTTGGAAAGAATGACTTCCCAAAGTTGCATCCGACTGAAACATCATTCGTCCAGCTCAGACAGATAAAACTCACTTCATAATTTTTGAACTGACATATTGATGTGTTGTAGATATTACAGAACATTACTTGCTTTAAAAATCTCCTCAGACACCTAAAGCTCAGACTTTTATGACCTTAGTGTTTTTCATTGCTAGGCTACCTGCAGTCAGGGTGATTAATGGATCTTGACAACAATGAGGCTGACAGAGTAATTCACTCAAGTTGCCCAGCCTGACTATATAAATAATGTTAAACAGTTAAAAAAAAAAGAAAGAAAGAAAAGGGTGTGTTATAAACACTGCTTTAGCTACCTGTGTAGGCTCTTTCAGGCATTATTAAATTAAATCAAACATTTTCCATCTGGATAGAAGGCGTAAGGCTGAAGCTGCCAATATTTTCTCCACCAACTGATCTACCATGCAAAAACAAAATTTCTGTTTTGGCTGTGTGTTAAGCACACAGACTTGAAAGGAGTTAGGCTCATACTGCATGTTTTGCAGGCCACTACATGAACTGCATCTTAAGAGGCACCTTCAGTGCTTTGTTCATAAATGTCATCAGCTGTGCAGTGGCAGCTGATTAAATGCCAAGGTATAAGTTGGACACCTATATGGAGAAAAAGATAAGCCAATAAAAGCACAGTTTCACTTTCTTTTGTCTGTGCTGGTGGGCCATAATTTGTGATAGCGAACATATGCATGATAGAACTAATAATAGAAGCACAAGGCCTGTGTGGGATGGGGAGGGGGATGGCTCGCCTCCCCTGGCAAGTGTGATTGAGCAGACTTGCATTGCAAATGGTCTGTTTAACTAATGTGCAGTAATTAGTTCTCCAGAAATGAGCAGGCAGACTACACCAGACTGTAGTGGCATCAAGGTATGTTTTGTAAGGAGACCCATCTGCACCCAGCAGATGTATATTTCTGTGTCACCTAAATGACTTTCCCTTTAAAAGCAACATTTTCTATTCTGGAGTGAGTCACCAGCAGGACTGGCAAACCAGAGAAAAAAATGTTGAGAATACTCCATCCACGGGCAGCTGCATGATGTTATCATGTTGCAATTGTAAAGTACACTTAATGTTTTTCATTTTTAGGTACTTGCCAAGAATAAGATGCCTAACCTTGACTTAATACAAAGTGTAGGTCTGTGCTGGTGTATCCTTTCTCGTATCCTGTGATCTCTCTGCTGTTGGAATCAGCTCATTTTCAGCTTGACTGGTTTTTACTGAATATAAACCTATCGGCCCTGCAAATGCAAATATTTCAAATATATACATAAAAGATGGGACATTCTGAGTGCTTCATGATTTGATTTTTATTCAGAGCTGTGATGAGATTATAAAATGATCATGGTTGCATCATAATGCATCTTATTTTCCATACAGGACTTGCCACCCTGTTACCATGCAACTACGAGGTACTTTCAAGGCAAAGTTGTGTAATGATCCGCAATGAATTCACTTCAAATATCTATTATTAATAAAACAAATAGAAGAGATGTGGTCAGTTAACTGGAAGGTTACATATACAAACACTGAAAAGTGTCCTTGTAGCAGCATGTTTTGTCAGATTCCTCCTGTTATGGACAGTGTAATCATTAATTAATCCATTAATTGATGGAGAAGCCATTATCTGCCATTGCAATCTGTTGTAAAACACTTTGGTCCCTTTGGCAATGTGGCACTCATTATGTTAGAACTATCATACCTGCATTCTGCAAAGACTCCATGGCTCATTATAGATTGTGGGGTCATTAAAATACTGTTAATATGGTATTGCATCTTGGCTCCAAAGTGTGCAACACAGTAAAAAAAAAACCTTACTTCTAACATCCATACTGTTTGTTTAGCTTTTTCTGAGCTTGGATGAGGCATTGAAGTCATTCTCCCAATGTCCCTTTGGTTGGGAGCTGATGTTTTTTTATTTTATTATTATTTTTTTTTCTTATTTTCTTCCAACAAACCATTTTTCATGCTTTGTTATACATTGCAGCTTTCATGAAACCTAATTTAGGTGCTTCCTGATAGCAAACATTCAGTGCAGAGTGTGCAAGCTTGATTTTAGTCTTGTGCATGACATGGATTGTCCACTGCAAATTTGTCATTTTATCTTCCCTCAACATTACCTTCATTCACTTATTTACATTTATGAACTGGTTTATAATCTTTGATATCTGCATCTCAGTGAAACTTAATTTGTTGTATTTAATGACCTTAAGACATATCTACAATATTATATTCATATAATGTTAATATGTTACATGAAGGAGAGCATATTTATTTACACTTAAATTTTAAACAAACTGATATTTAGGAACTTTGAGAATTAAATTTTTGAAGATTTCAGTGTCAAAAAGAAAGTTTTGTAGAACATTAGAAAGTGTGTTTATGGTCAGCCATTTTTACAAGTGAATATTTCGAGAAAAAATTATATATAGTAAAATAAAGTTTTATAATTGCTGAGTATCTCAAAAAAATCACTCAGCTAAGAAAAGGGAAAAACAAACAAATGAAAACGAAAAAAAATGGGAATTTACAATAGGTTATGTGTATCTAGATAATAAATATTCATGTTTTGATTTGCAAAAATAGCTTCAGATCTGCTCACACACAAATATGTGAAGAAAAAGACATCAGCAAAAGTTTTCTACAGTGTCAGCACAATGAGATATATAAATAACGAAACTCTTAAATAGAAAATGCATAATACCAAGAATTTTTGCCAGTTATATCACAATCAACATGTTAAAAAAAAATCCAGAGGTCTTAAACATACAATGTCACATTCCCATCAAACAGAAAATTAAAGGGCAGCAGAGGACAGTCTGGTATGTTCTTTATTTTAAGTATTCAGCAATACGTGCTTAGTAAAAAAAATAAATAAATAAAGTAATGCTTCTCGACATAAAATGAAAATAAAGAAAACCAGCCAACAAACCTGTATTTTCACCCTAAGGCAGTGTTGGTTGGAAAATGACACATGACTGAACAGTTTTTGGGAGGCTTTTGGATTCTGAACCATGACTGGTATAACAAACAGACTGATCAACTGTATACAATAAAAGCTGCAATGTTCCCCTTCCTCTGCAACAACAATAGAATTAACTGCTGGCTTTTAACCCTAATGAGGCAGCAGAGGCACAACGGCCAAGCAAATCAATGTCAGGTTTTCTACATTGCCTGACTGCCTGCTTTTTGGCACAATCAGTTACAGCAGCAATCTGTTTTATTTTAGGAGATTTGAAATTGTCATACTTCCCATCCAGAGTGTAGCTGTACAACCCCATGTGGGAATTTACAAGTTCACAACTAAAGGATAAAACACCTCCCGTAACCACAGACAGATGGATGTTTTACTAACTGGTCAAACTACTACAAAGTCTACCTGCTTGTGGGTGTTATAATTAGAAACAGCTGAGGGCTAGCTGTCTGAGTTACAATTAGCCAAGAAGCCCACTAAAATAAATCCTACATGCCATATGTTCTTGTTCTTCCATCTGTATATGTTTTATATTTCACTTACTGTCATAGTGCCAACATTTAGACTTTTCATTTCATAAGAGGCTGCAACTTAAGCCACATTTTAACACTTTGCATATTTATGAAAATAATGGGAGTGAAATCAACCAAACAGTAGTGTCCCAGCTTTCAGCCCTGTGGGTAAGCTTTTGGCTAGCCTTGCAAAAACATTTCTATCACTCCCTCGCCCTCTGTGTTATGGAAAAAAATAAAAAAGATTAGCACAGATTGACTGATTAGCACTTACTGTTTCAGAAAAATCTGCTTTTTATAGACACATTTGTTCATTTCTGATTCTCTATTTATTCACCAAACACTTCCATATTTCAGTCCAGTGTCATTTTTAGGTTTCTGTAGGATGCAAAGCCAACAGAAGTACCACTAAACCAATGCTCCACTCTGAATAAACTGCTTCAAATTAAAGTAAATCCGATGTGTGGATCGTACACAGACAAAAAATAGAAACATCTCCAGGGACTTAGGTCGACTTTACAAAATCAGACTCGCGACTGCCGCCACAGGCGCTGTGTGCAACTGCAGCCATCAGCCAAGCCGGCACGG
>JBAJHZ010000027.1:14262054-14272703 GCA_037177175.1 Melanotaenia australis | reverse complement strand
TCCTAGTTTTATGTTTTTAAAGTTAAAAATATTGTGTTACTTGAATGGTGAAGAAGGATGCAGTGATGTTGATGGTTTATTAAAAGGAAGGGACAGACTGCAGCTGGCTTCAACCGTACCATGAAAAAAGAGAAGAGAAGAATTAAATTCTGCAGGCAGGCCTTAACAGCTGTAAGATCAGCTCCATATCGACTCACTGCATCCTCTTTCCACACTCAACACAAATAAAAAACAAGCATAGAACTGCCCCCCTCTAACTTCTAGCCAGTCATAGATATTTCATAGATCCAAATGGAAAGTATCCAAATGAATCTTTTGGTTTCAGAGATAACCTCATTTCATTATGGGTGTACAATGTTCTGGGAAGAGGCTGATGAAATAGACAGGGCTCAGAGAGTTAAACCACTTCTTCACCTGTTTTCCAAATAATATTAAACCAGTTAAACAGTTTTATTGTAGTGTTTTACTATTTATGCTCAAGCTAAACTAATTCCGTTTATTCAAGCTGTTTTATCCACCTTTGGTTTTTATTTAGCTCTAATTGCCCCCCCCCCCCGGTGTGATTAGGATGTTCAAAGGCTTTAAGACATTGAGACAAATGCTAGAAGCTGCAATGTTTACATCCTGGCTGAATGATGAAAAGCCTCAGAAACTGAGGGAATGAGGGGAGTTGTTTGGCTGCAATGCAAACATTTCTGTCCTATTTTAAATAAAATTGTGATGTAGTCAAGACTAAAAAAAAACAAAACATTGACTCCATTTCCTGACCTTCTACCACTGCACCTTCAGTAATGAGCACCACCTTACCTTTACACATTGATGGGGACACAGCAGAGAGTGTATCTACAAAATCACATGCCCCCTACTCGTCTGACAAAGCAGCCGATTGGAGTATGTGAGCTGAGTGAGAGCTTGGAGATATTTAAAAGGGCAGGACGGCATCAGTTGCCTGCAACAGCAAGGACTTCATCTATTCTATATTCCATTGGAAGTGGGCTGCACATGGTTATTCAACCAAATATGTGGCTGAATAATAAAACGTGTTTTACTTGGAGGGCGTTCAGTTTATCAGAAGGAAATGCAGATTCAGTTATTCTGCAAGAATCTGGTTTTGTTAGTTTCCAAGTTACAGCAGTTCTTGTGCATAATTTAGAGGCAACTCTCATTTTCTGAAAATCGAGTGCGTATTGAAGAGCTTTCCATTGTTAGACAGTAGAGTTTTACATCATATTTTGCACAGTGGTTCCCTAACATGCACAATTATCACCCATATACCCATGATTTAACATACTCCACATCTGCTTCGTCCATTAACAAGGTTGTATTTTCTGCTGCATTACAGATAATAAAACTAACAGGAGATGTGGCTTTGTTTGGCCCCGAAGGCATATAGATTCATCCAGAGCCATATCCTTCCTGCTCCTACTTTTAGTACTTCTGATGTCACTTGCAGTCATCTTCACAGAAGTAGAACATCATCCAAGAAGCCAAGAGTAAAAAAAAAATCCTGCCAAGAGATGAGATCCCGAAGACAGGGCGACTTTCGCTCATCTGCAGTGAGAATCTCTTCCCAAATAATGGAGGATCTTCTTGCATCTGTGTGTGTGTTTTTGCGGGTTGCCCTCCCACAGTCCACTGCAGAACAGTTTGTGTCTCACATGCTCAGCATCAGGAATTTTTTATGATGCAAAAACAAGTCTTGCCAGGACTCTGTGTATTTATTTAGGCTTGCTCTTTTACCATTCCTTCTGCCAAAAGGGGAGTCATCAGACACAGGCCTTCGACCCAAAACTTTTGAATCCCAAAGACTTTAAATGCACTTCACCTCAAGCTTTCGTTGGAAATAAAAATAAAAAGGTCATGTAAGTACGTCTACAGGCTCGAACTGCGTGGGATTAAGGTCAATAAACACTGCATGCTCAAAATATTTCTAATAAATTTTTTTAAAGTATGTTAAATGTAAGTTTTTGATTGCATAAGAAACTTTATAGTACTTTGGATTAATTGAAATAATTCTTTTTATGTTTTGTTATGTTTTTTTGTACCAGAATACTAGAAAAATTAATGCATATTAATAAGTGTTTCACCCTGACTGATAATATCATATATTTTTGTTTAATTTTGATCCATCTTTATGCTAACACTGAGTCTAAATAGTCAGAAAAAACCCTCCAAGCTAGCTTCATCATTCACTTCTGACACATAGCGCCTGGATTGTGCAATTGTTTATTTAATTATTTTTTTTTTTTCCTGTGATTTTTACCCAGCAGGAGCTTGTGATGATGGCTGGGAGTATTTAATCAGTGGCTTTCAGCCGATAGAATCTGCACAAGACCAGACTGCACTGCACATCAGGCTGAATCATCTTTCAATTATATTCTGTGGAACAACTCTGTTTACCTTTTTCAATCACTCTGAAGTATAGAACATTTTGAACAATCACACCATGTTTTTTTTGTTTTGTTTTTTTGTCAATCACCTTGATAGAGACGATGTGAAGATCCAACAGAGATAGATTTCCAAATTAAAGTGGATGAAAAGCGGTCACAAGTTCAGCAGAATGTCATGCATACAACATGAGGATCAAACAAACACATGCAGCTAAGATAAGCTTTTGTTGGTTAGCATACTATCTTGTTAGCGGCATCTCAACCGCTACTGTAGCCACAACAGTTCAAGTTCATCACAGCAGGGATGAGGCAGAGTACATTTAAGAGGTCACGTTCTTTACATGTTTACACCTTTTGTAGCAGTTTACTGCTAATGTGGGTAAACTAGCTCATTTTGTTGGGCTAGTACTTATCAGGACAGCTGCTACTTTAGCTAGCTACCGTATCTGGTAACTTCCGAGAGCCAATTGACCTTTTGATTAACTTAAATGATACTGAGCATTTTTCCTCTCTCTCTCTCTCTCTCTTTCTCTCTCTTTCTTCCCCCCTTTTTTAACCTTATTTCATCCAGGAAATGATGGTCTGGCTGCCATGTTGTGTTGAATAAATGTACTTTACCAAAGGATATTTTATCAGATTTAAAGGAAATAAAGCTCTGTGGATGAGAGCCTCCCCTTCACACTTGAATTTAGGTTTTCTTTTCTTTTTTATTATTATTCATTGCTGAGTTACATGTTAATACTGGACCTGGAAGGGTGAACAACAAAGGGGAAAGGGTGAAGAAATGATAGAAGGAGAGAGTTAAGAGAGGAAGAAAAAGATAAAACATGTACAACCAAAACAGAGAAACCAGAGAACAGGTTGCTACAACTATAAAGGAGTTTAAAAGAAAATATATATGGCCTCTGTAAGAAAACAAAGCAGAGAACTATCTTGACCAACTGCAGAAGAAAAACTGAGAAAATAAAAAAAAAAAAAAACAAAACATAAATAACATCACCACAACCAGTAAAATACATGAAAACATCTGGTGGGTAAACCTACATGACAACAAAGTGACTAGGTGTGCACATTATAGAACGTGAGTGCAAAGGGGAATAAAGTGTGTTCAAGGGTGAGTGTAATCATGCAACCTCTCCCACTCCAAGGGTCAGACACTGACAAAGAAGGCCCCAAGATCACACAGAGTATGATACCCGGGGATCCCACCACAGGGTCGACCGTGCACCCACCCAGAAGACAGCACAGACCCCAGGTTGCCAGGGGCAACAGCCGCCCAAGGCCAAGCAATGTGCAGCATTTCTTATCTCAACATTGTATAAGTATTTAAGTGGAACCAGCAGCTTTTTTTTTTATAAAAAAAAAAGTACAATGAACGCAACAAAGTGCATCACCAAGGAGACACATGGATGGTTGTCATAGTCTTATCACTTGTCCATTTCCACAGTTTTCTAACTAGAGGAGAAAGAGAGACACAACAGAATGAATAAAAAATAGACACCACATGCTTCCAATTAAGATAAAAAAATTATTTAATTGGGATTCAGTGTGAACAGTGTGATGAGAATTCTGCCAAATTAAAAAAAATCTGAGGTACAAAAAGATTTTAGACATTTTATTCCTGGCCAGGTGGTCAGTTTTTCAAGATGATTGCAAGGCAGAGACCCTGCATTGTGTTAATAAATACAATTTTTACATTTGACCCAATTTTTCAAAGGACAAAATGAGAGCACCTCTGAAAAAGGAATATATTTTGCAGTTTTGGCACAGTACAGTTAATCTTGGGTGACGGCGCACAGACAAAAAAAAAAAAAAAAAAAAAAAGCAAACCCATGTGCATCTTGGTTGATGTTAACACAAGCCAGCACTCAAACTTTACGATGACAGCCCCTTTCATCTAGCAAAGCATAATCAGCTGCTTTTGCACTTTGCTGGCAGATTCCATGTTATTAGAAAACTGCTTCCTGTAACCTCGTTCCAAACCTCTGCCTTTTGGACAAACAGCATGTGTGACGAGAGAAGCATGCCAGTTTTCTTCCCTGACTCAGGTCCAGGCTTGCAAGTTATTTAATCCCGACAGTAGCGGTCCAACCTGTTATTGTAGTGTTGAGCAATAACTGCAAGATTGTTACTGAAAGCCACTTGAAATATGTATGTTCCATTTAGAGCCTCCAACATCAGGATAGTTCAAGAGTTCATACTGCAGAAAGAACTTCACTAGAAAAATCTTAAAACAAATGATAATTAATACTCTCTTGTATTGGATTAGTTTTAATAGTTTTGTGGTACATACTGTTCTAAAGCCTGTATGTTCAAATAAAAACTGCTATTAAGTTAGAAATAGGTTTCACTAGCCTGTAATTACCAGGTTCAGTTCTCTACCTCATTGCTCTCTGAGGCATAAGCAATGTAAATATTAGTGTTGCTCAAACATATTTGTCATTTGTCAGAAGTCGCTTATTTAACTTTAACCCTCTACGTACAGGTAGAGTAAAGCGCAATATAAATACAGATCATTTACCATTTTCCAAATAGTTCTTGTTTCCAGGTGTCAAATACACCTGTTCTCTTAAAACCCTGTAGCAGTCTAAGATACACATTGTTGTTTTTTCCACCTGTGAAAGTCCTCTACAGTGTCACCTGCTGTTTCTTTAGGTTTAGGCTCTAAAACCACGTTGTGACAGTCAGGAAGAAGATTGTTGTTTGCCTTAAGATGGACCCTTATACAATCTAATGTAAATGGTCCTGACAACGCAGTGTTGTGGTAGGAATTGGATCAGGCTTGCTTTTCACATCCCTGCTTTAGCAATTTTTCTGCAATCTCAACAAATCCTTCAAAACCGTTTTGTGACTATATTAATTTTGGCAAGGCTTTGTTATTTTCAAAGTGTGTGTGTTCCTTTATTTTCAATTTTGTTTGTGATAAGGGGGCAAGGGGCGCATTCATGGCAGCCAGATGCGAAAGGCGCAGCAGGATGGGGAACATGGCAGGTGTCATATTTGATCCTGTACCCCCTCAGGGCAACACGCTTCAAGTGTATGACAGAGTGAAAAAACAGGCGCCATCGGCTACATGACCAAGTACAAAGATGTGACAGGTAAGGACGGAAAGCTTCAAGTAGTCCTTTATTTCCCATGTGAGCCTGAGGTGAAGCATTGTTGTGCATTTTAAACAAAAAGGCAATTGCTTCAAGGCAAGAGCAAAAGAAACGTTTATGGCAACTTTGGTCCATTGTAATAAAACAAAAAAGGTCTGACAATCTCAGGCTCTTAGATGCACTCACTGAAAGAATTGTCACATGGGAGTCCTACATTTTTGAAGGACATTGGAAATTTGAAAGTTCTTAAAACTATAGCAGATTTCATAATACAAGTCCATCAAGTTGTCTGAGCAGCCATCAAAAGAATCCCAAATGCACAGAGTAGCACATTTTGCGCAGATCATCAAACTTACTAAAATCACTTGAAGGTTAAAGGCTGTATTATAATGGGGTATAATAGGGTACATACTGTGCCATGTTGTGCAATGGCAACTAAGAATGTGTTGCTCTGACAGCCAATCGCATCCTTTTTAACAAGAGGGACAAGGAAGTTTCTGCTAAACCATCCAAACATACAATAATAATGAACTTGATCTATGACAAAGTACAACGACATCCTATGATTAGAAGTGTTAAGCCATTTTAATTTATATTAACTCAAGTTCTGTTCTTGTTTTCGGGACAAGCTAACTCACCTCACACAGGCATTACTCATGCCACCTGAACCCAATGAGCTAAACTCTTACAGACAATCCGGTCCTATTTGTCATACGCTGTCCTTCCAATCAGCCCCGAGTCATAACACAAAATAAAAGATGCTGATAACCTTCTAATTTTCCATCCCATTAACACCTGTTGTCTCTCATGAGATGTTTATTTGACACCATGCCAGTCATCCTCATGTGAGATGCTGCGCCACTCCCCCCTCTGCAAACTGCCACAAAAGATGACTACCTGAGCAATATCCTGCTTATTGTTCGCCTGGGACAACTTTTAATTAAAAACCCAACGCTGCTTTTGTGTTTTCAACAAAAAGAACCAGCACAATTGGGATCAGGTTGAAGGGTTGGGGGCAGGGGTCCTGTGCTTTTGTGTCCAACTCCCCATTTTTCTTTATTGACTGATCTATGAGCTGCTTTCAGGTAAGAAAGTAAACGATGAACCCATCTTGAACCAAGAGCACAGCTGATGTGAAATCTGCTGAAAGAGGACAGCTTGTTTTGTTGATGAAGTAGCTTGGCGATATTAGAATAGCCCCAGGGTACGAGCCTTCTGCCACATGGTCCCTCGGTCCATTGCTCTGATTTGTTAGTTTCTTTTGCTCGTGGCATTACTTTGCTCTCTGTGACTGTGTCTGGCCCGAAATTCTTGATTGTTTTGCAGCACTATCGTGCAGACTCTTCAGACAGCAGCGGCCACTTCGTTATACTTCTCTCTTCTATCCCTTGTCTTTTAAACTAATCTGTTGCTCCAAAATATGCTGAAATTTTGTGTACATTAACCTCAGTAATTACTTTGTTGGCTAAAAATATGTTTTTTGAGAGATTTTATTAAAGAAAAAGATCAGAAGAAAGTAATTTAATTTTACTTCAACCCCCATGTTTAGTTTCAACAAACCATTGCAGATGAGAGAAACAGTGTCTCAAATTGTTGGGTTCTGTCGCCCTCTGCTGGCATTTTAATAGAACAACATGTGGCCCAAAAATCCACCGATTGACTGAAAATGCTTAATCAGGAATCTCCAATGAAAGATTTATCTACACACAACAAGAAAAATAAATAAATAAATAAAAAACAATTACATACATTAAACAGGCTGCAAGCACTCCATAAATGTTTCCCTGGCAGAATTTAGTTGGAAGGACTTGAATTGGGGTTAAAGCAAAAAAGCAATGCACTCAAATGTGTAGTTTTCTATACTAAAACTAAATAAATAAATAAAATGAAATGAATAAATTCAATAAAAAAGATGCAAATGTCTTTTTTTTTTTGTACTCCACAAGACACCATCTGCTTATATAACTGTGCCCTTGAAGAAGGTGATTACAGCTGAGGTGCCCACATTTTTACTGTACATCAATGACTGTGCTTTATTAACACTTTGTATTTGTATTAGGATATTCAACTGTCTGAAAGCATTTCGCTGTCTGTCCTTTTGACTGTTCATTTTTACCCTGCAAACACCTTCAGCTTGAATTCATATGGGCTTTCTAGCTCTTAAAGATGAGCAAAGAGTTCTACCTCCCTGTCATCTGTGGACAAGACGAAGTCATCCATGAAAACTGTTTTGCGCTGAGATGACCTGTTCACGCCCACTCTGACCCAGTCTGGCCGACTATCTGCCGACTCCATGTCAGTGTTGGCATTTACACATCATTTACCACAGGAGGACTTTTACAGACAAGAAAAAAAGAGCTTATCCCTCAGCAGCAGCATGACTCAATATTACATGTTAAGCATTTGGGGCAGTTTGGCTACTGTACTAGAAACTTACATTGTATTAAAAAAAATAAAATTGCAATTCACTGAAGCTTTGTACTCTAAGACCACTTTATTAGGTCCATTGTGCTAGTAACCGTCAGAACTGCTTTAATTCTTCATGCCATAGATTCAATAAAGTGTTGGGAACATTCCTCAGAGATTTTGCTGCATATTAACATGAAAGCACCACTCAGTTGTTGCAGATTTGTCGGCTGTGTCCATGATGAGAATCTCCCATTCCACCGCATCACGAAGATGCTCTATTGGATTGAGATCTGGTGACTGAGGAGGCCGTTGCAGTACAGTGAGCTTTGTGACATGGTGCATTAGTCCGCTGGAAGTAGTTATGTTAAGCTCGAGCCGAGCATGTGTTGAGCATTGTTCCGATATTTTGATTTGGTATCACAAAAGCCACACCAACTCAGGACTCATTATGATGTCAGTGCGTGTCGAGTTGTTCCTGGGGATTTCGAAGGGACTAAAGTTGCTAATCAGTCAATTCCTTTGAAATTGAATAAATCACATTGTAAATCGAATGTTTTTGAGAAGAGATTTTGCAAGTAACCATCATTTCGGATTGAAGGAAAGCCTCACGTTAAAATGATATTAGCTTTTGGGAAACAAACGTCTGCACTAGACACCGTTGCCATGGTAACTGCTGAATAAGCTAGGAGAGTGTGAGTGTGAGAATGGAGCAGGCGGTGCCTTCAACATCACAGGTAAGCTATATTTCCCTTTCTTGTGTGTGTGTGTTTTTTAAATAGCCTTGCAGAAAGCAGACTTTAAAGTTAAAAATATAAAATTCATCCAGAAGCATCAAAAGAAACGTCTCAGTCTGCAGCTGAAGAGGAGCGCCACAACCTGTGGAACAAACAAAATCATATTTCATGTTACCTAACAGCTCCCTTTTATCATTTATATGAATGACAGAAGTAGATATTGCCACATAGTAGAAAATTTATCCTTTATGGAACACTTAGTCGAAGAGACAGGGATGACAGACGTCCGGAAAGGAAACCTTAACGCTGTCCCTCTGATGCATCAGACACCAACCAGTCCTCTTTGACCGTGCCAAAGGTTGATATTTGCATTTATTGACAGTATGGGGGTCAAAGTGTCCCAAGAAAATATTAAGCACACCATTACACCACCAGCAGCACCCTTAAATGTCGAAACACGGCAGGATGGAGCCATGCTTTTATGTTGTTTATGTCAAAGTCTGACCCTGCCATCTGCATGTCGCAGTTGTTATTTGAGTTCCTGTTGCGTTTCTATCATGTTTGTCTCCCCTGACATTTTGGTTAAGACAACTGCTTGACTGGGGATTTTTCTCTGTAAACCCTAGAGATGGTTGAGCCTGAAAATCCCAGTAGAGCAGCAGGTTCTGAAATACTCAGACCAGTCCATCTGGCATTCGTCCCAATTCTGATGCTCAGTATGTACTTGATCATTTCTGCATGACTTTTGATTAAGTTACTGCCATGTGATTGGCTGATTACCCACATTGGTTGACAAGCAATTGAGCAGATTAACCAAATCAAGTGGTCAGTGAGTCTATTAGTAAGAAATTACAAAGACAGAAGAACTATAGTCTTTTAAACAAATGAGTCATATGTGTATAAAAACAGCATCTTAAAGTGTCTTACAAAAATGAAAATGAGGAATATGACAACCAGAACTTACTTTTCCATTGAGACACATTAATTATTGGAAGAAATGCAACAATGAAGGGAAATGCTGAACAAGCAATGAGGTGGATTTCCTTTTTAATCCTTTGAGCTCTGTACCTGTTCTTTAAAACATCTGCTAGTAAATATTATCCCCATTATGAAATAAATATATCTCTGCAACCACACGGTTGTTTGAATACTTAAAAGAGGTGTACAAATAAGTGTATGTTAATGGTGAACAATAAATGAATTAGGCACACAGCACACATGAAAAAAGTCTCAGGCTAGCCTAAAAAAATAAAACACTCAGGATAATTCGGAATATCTCTGGAATGATGCAGCTGGAGCTCTAAACTATCAGATCATAGAACAAAATGTTAACATCTTATAAAGTGAAGTCAGAGATGTTTTAGTCCAGGCAGCTCAGGAGATGTCTCCAAAATGGACAGTTCGACCATCTGTTCTCAATGTCACCCAATTAGAAAATCTCAGGTTTAAAAAGGTTAACTTCTAAACCAAAATACAATGACAATCTAAACTAAAGCCCTGCCTCTGGCAGTTCATTGTCACAAAGCAGTGGATGCGCGGACCCAAATGCAGAGAGAGTTTTAGAACTGAGGGAAAATGGTTTCTTTGATGACAAAAATTGTTCAGTATAACAGCAAGCAGGCACACAGCTGATCCTCAGTCTGAGGGGGCAGAGTAGTGCAGGCGTGGCTCTGGATCTGGAAGGTTTACACGGGATTCTCTGGAAGACAAAACAGATTTACACCAGGAAACAATAGCTTGACAGAATCTCTCAAAACACAGGAGACCAGATACCAAATGGGGTTAGTACAACGCTCTGGCGTCGAGTGAAGGAGGGATGTGGTCTAAATACTCTGGAGGATCAGTAGATGACTGGTAGCCATGATAATTAGATGGGTGGCAGCTGTGATGATTAGATGAAAGGCAGCTGCACCAAAAAGAGCTAACTGTCCATGACATTCATAGTGTTTGGGTAAAATGACATAAAACAGGGTCAGAGAAGCTAAGTTGCACAAGTAGTAAAGGGCAATATATGTATA
>JBAJHZ010000027.1:14224911-14241930 GCA_037177175.1 Melanotaenia australis | reverse complement strand
TACACTAAATAAATATATTAAATCAAGTCTTAATCTTTCTCAGCAGAACCTCATCTAGCCTAAATAAAACCAACATGTTCTGGGTATGTAAGACTGCTCAGAATCAGTGGCAATGAAAGATGTAAACAGAACAGATTAAGTTTTATTAAAATGTCTGAAGGATTAAACCATTGACATGAATTGGCAGCATGAGCTACTGCAGTTAAAGATGCCCTGTGGAGGTTCCAGTGTAAACACTTGTATTTACATACAACATTCATCATTCTTTATCCTTAAGCGCTGTAATAATTAATACCATTTCTTTTTCATGATGTATAAATGTACGTTATTCTTTCTCTTATTAAATTGATGTTTTACTTAAGTTTCTCTCTAAAAGCTGCAGCCATGTAATGAGGGGAATCAAACACTTTTTAGTAGCACTTCAAGAATGGCCGAACAAGATTAATAGTAAAAACAAAGTATTTATTATTGCACAAATATATTACGTGTGAAGGTAATTTAAATTGTACCAGCCCTCCTGTTACCCCAGAGCAAACATTATGTCACAGTCAGAGTTTACAAAACTCCGTTTATGGTGAAGTGAGGATTGAAAGTATAACAGACTATATACCTTCTGTGTGATTCAAACAGAACTGTTTTAACAAGAAATATAATTAATTAGTTTTATAGGTGAGATTTCTTAATCATATCACATAATCACCCCATCCTATATGTATATTTTACATGCTAATTTATCCTAGCTAGCATAAAATATCTATACCTAACATTATTCTAAACAAGTTTGTAGAATAAACTAAGATAAAAATGACTATTTCTGGGGCAAAATCATTATACAACCAAGCTACAAAACAAAAACTTGTGAAAAAGACATTCATCTCACAAATTAGCTAGTTTGTACATAGCATTCGAGCTAGCATAGCATCCTAAGTTTTTATTGAATGACAAAGCAGAATCCAACATAATTATCAGATTTAGAATTACAAATATTAATATAAAGCACACAATTTAACAATAATCTTTAAGTTACACAAACTGTACCTCATCTTTAGATATAATGTAGCCTTTTAATACTTTTTTAATCAAATTATATTTTGATAATTGAGCAATAAACACAAGAGAACAACAAACTAGCTTAAAATATTTATAGATAACACTTGCTATAATGTTGTTTTGTGGAAAATTTTTACAAGGCAACATTTGTATATATTACTTTATTTTGTTTAGCAGATGATTTAGTGGTAAGTACATCTTGTGGACTGAATCTAACTCTAAATTAATTTGAGTTAAATGATTATTTAATGTAAAATTATGTCAAGCTATACTTGATTGTGTGTTTTTAGTTTTTTTTTTTTATTTACTCACATTTTAGCCATTTCTTGCAAATTTTGGAAGATACATTTTTTAATTTACAAGTTGGGATACAATCTCTTTGTTATGGATAAATAAAATATCCTCATGGTCTTCATCTTCATCATCAGCATCCAAGAGACAGAATTCTCACATTCAGTTAAGTTATTTTAAAACATTATCATTTTCATGAGGTCACGTCACAAAAAGATGCTATGAAATAAATAAAATTATTTCTGCAGTATTATATTGATGCTTATCACTGGACTTAGCAAGTTAAAATGTTATTTTTTTCTCATTTTAATGATTAATTTAGATTTGAATGAATGTTAATTAAATAAATTATTTTTTTTAAAACACCTTGATATTTATAACTAATAATTTCTAAACATACTTAGCACAGGTAAAAATAAATACTTTAACTTGAACGTTTTACCAAAACAACAAATTGTCTGCATTTATTTGGAGATTTGAATAAATATGTGACAGTTAACATGTATTTTAATCACATGTTGATTAAATACATTACTATGATTCCCACAGCTCTGAGGTGCTGACAGGAACATAATGTCCTCATTTGCTAGTAGCACATAGCTGCCATATATTACCCACAGTGAGCAGTGTGTCACCGAGGCCTTCTCAAGGCATATTGCTGAGGTGGAGGAGTGTAGAGGCTATGACTTGGCACACAGCTATTGTGACTCCTGCTGGGGTTTTAAGCTTACTCAGTCTCCCTTCAATCCCCTTTTTGTGTGTATTTATGCAATGGTAAAAGCAGAGAAAAAGAAAGGGGGAACTAAATGTGCTGGACTATGTGCGTATGTGTGCGTCACATGCCCAAAGGGAAGCATAATATAGCTCACATGAGCTGTCAGAGGAGGGGAAGGCAGCCATGGCTGCTCGCCCTCGGTCCTCTTCCTTGAGACCTGCCCACATGTTTTCTGTCACCTCATTCATTTATTCATTTTCAATCCATCTGATTTTTACCACATGAGCTTTAGCAGACTAATGTTATACAGGATTCAAAATGGTCTTGTTTACATCTACACACCAACTGCAGGTCAAATAATACAAAAATGCACAAAATATGCAAGAAAGAACTGCATTTTTAAGTTTCCACCACTAAAGCTTATGCCCTTCTTGTGTAACTCTACCCAGGTTTAGATTGCTACCTTTGATTTGCATTTAGATAAGGTAAGTTTAAATATTTGAATGGATAGGAAGTGCCCACTGATGTGCTTAAAAATACATAAATTTTGCTGGATTCAGGTGCTTTTGTAAAGATGCACTACAGAACAAATTGCTAAAGCCCAGTGGACCAAATTGTTCACAGGTGTCTTCAATCAGTACCCTGGAGAGTGACAGCAGCGATGAGTGGCAGGAGTGGGTGTGTCCATGGTGTGTCAGCCAGCAAAAGACAGTCTTATCCTGGCTCTTGCTCTGACCCTTTCTTACTTTTTCTTTCTTCATCTGATAATGTCTTATTGCTTTTCTTTGCTTAATCGGCCACAGTACACATTCAAAATTCACATTGCGTTTATATCTGTTTGCCAGCATGTCAAGCAAAACTCAGCTGCAACGTCAAACTGCAGATGAAAAAGTTGTAACGTTTCCCAGACTTGCAAGGTTGCTGGTCACCAACGGCTCCTAAATGCATGTGATACATGTTTTTGTGCCATCAAACAAGTCCACAATGCAGAGTGTTAAGGTCAAAAAGTTGTGTCTTTAGGAGAGCCTTGCCAAATAGGACTCAATGGGCTAATTATTCATGGAACCTTTGGTGGCGGTTTTAATTGTATGCAGCACTTTGTTCAGCTGTGGTTGTTTTAAAGAGCATTATAAATAAAGTTTGGTATTGTATGGTAAATTGTAAAGAGCTCCATTAGGGTAACAGCTGCATTGTAAAAAGAATGTATTTTAATCTTTACCGTATTTGTTTTCCAAGCCAAGGTGGGTAGTATTGATTTCTAACTCAAATGCTATTGGCTAAGTCCAAACAGTTTATGAAGTGAACATAACTCAAAAGTGAAAAAAAAAAAAAAAGAAATAAAAAATAAGAAAAAAGTTAAAACTTCAAGCCATAAATAGCTATTTTTGGTCCAATTTTGTTTTTTGCCTCACACAGCAAGAAGGTTGCTGGTTTGAGCCTCGGTTGGGGGGAGGTTCCAACCTGGGGAGCAGTGGCCTTTTTATCTGGAGTTTGCTTGTTCTCCCCGTGTATGCGTGAGTTCTCTCTGGGTAATCCAGCTTCCTCCCACCATCCAAAAACATGCATGTTAGGTTAATTGGTTACTCAAATTCTCCCTAGGAATGAGTTTGTGTGTGAATGGTTGTTTGTCCCTATCTGTGTTGGCCCTGCGATTGACTGGTGACCTATCCAGGGTGTACCCTGCCTCTCTATTAAATGATGGGATAGGCTCCTTTTTTTTTCTTTTTTTCATGACAGCTTAGTTCGACTTTTTTAGTGTGATTATGAGTGAATGATTAGCACCACATAGGTCGGCCAAAAAAAAAAAATTACATACAGATCTATATAAATATATATTTGGAGCACCAGCGATCTAGTGGAGTTTTAAGGGTTATTGGGAGGAGACATAGCAGTCCACGTTGTATATTCAGTTGCATTCAATTCCAAGTCAGCTTGGATGTGTCAAAGCAAGATGTGCGGAAACAAGCATATAGATGGAGTCCATCTGAAAATGTCTAGGCATACTTGCTTGCCAGTTTTGGCCATAAAAAATATTTCAGTATAAAAGTTATGCAATCCTTCAGACATGAGGCCCTTGGTTCTGAACAGCTCTTAAAACTACAACCGTAATCTAACTCTTAAATTTAACATTATCCATTTACTTACTTCATTACTTTTTTTAAGTTAACCATTTTATCTATGTTACAAATTTTAAGTGTCTGTGATACAAAATAAAAGGATTATATTTATTTTTATAACCGCTGAGGGAGTCATTTTTATAGAACACCATGTAAAATGCGGCAATTTGATCTAATATTGCACATATTCTTTTCAAGTTAAAAGTTGAAAGTTTCTGAAGAAGCATTTTCTCCATTTTCTCTGGTAGATGTCCACTATAGTTTTTATTTCTCATTGAAGTTTGTTTCTTCAACTGGATTAACAAACATTAACTACATAGCCTATCATCAGGTGACACATTATAGGTTAATTACTAAAACAATCACTCACTGGAAAGTTCCATCATTTAAATTCATATTTTCTGTGGCCTTTCAAAAGATCAATTCAGACAACCTTTGTTAGTTAATAAAATCCCAGGGATGGATTGGGATTTAACAACAAAATAATTGAACTGAAACAAGAATTAAACATAATGTACTGTCAGAGAGCTTGAAAAACAACTGCTTTTTAGCAGTGACTATACTTTACTTCTCTTTTTCCCCTCTAAATCACTCTGCCCCTTGTCATAATCAGTAAGATTAGCTAAATCAAACTGCCTTTTGAGCCAGATCTGATTGTTTGACTGTGGGATAAACTAACTCTTAAGAACTGCAATGCTTCAGCTTGCCAGCTTCAAAGACAGTCGCTTTTGAAGTTGCATGAAGGGTTGGTAAGCTGTTGCTAGCACTGACAAGTAAAAGATTTGTGAGGTGTAGACATGAGAAAGAAGGTAAATTCTTGATTGCATGAGTGGCATTTACTCCCAGTTGTCATCCAGTCCTGTTAAAATAAACCTTAAAAAAGAAGTGAAACATTATGCGGGAGTTCGGTCGGGTCCTTAGTGGAGGACTGACACTCCATCTGGGAGATGCCAAGGGATAAAAACTGCAAGCTGCACTATTGGTGATGAGTAAAAGACCAGCTCTCTGGAATAACACAATTGCGTTGTGAGCCTTGCACTGAAATATGTTTTGTGAACCAGATTTAAAGTAGAAAATATGTTTTTATCAGTGGAAAATAACCCAGAATGCTGTCACAGTGTTGACACAGTTAATCCTCTCTTTATTATCAGTGGAGGATAAAACTGATACACCAAGAGGTGGACTTGCAGCTTATGCATGCATATTAAGTTGTTATCACTTCAAGGATAGATATATGGATATTCAGAGCACACAGAGCTCAGAGGACGGACCATGCAAGAGAAAATAGCACACATTAGCAGCTATTTATTAAACATATGTCCATTTTTTCTGTACATCCTGAAGCCTGAAAAATGTGCAGAGTGCTTAATGCTGCAGACAGTACCATTTTCAATTCTGCTTAATTCAAATGTGGATAATGGTTGCTTTCCATAGGTATAAATCTGCCTCTCTAGGAGATTAACTTAAGCTAGTGTATGAAATAAATAATGGTTCTTAAGCAACAAGATGAATAGCCTAAATAAAACAGTCATGCCCCACAAAAATATGCAATAGCAATAACTTCAGTGCTCAAGTAGTTCTGGACTACTTTTTATGTCTACTTCCTTTGAATACAAATTGAAAGGTATGCAGCCACATGTTTAATGCTCAGACTTGTCTCCCTCTCAAGACTAAGGTTGTTTGAAACAAATTTAGAGCTGTAACATAAGATTATAGAGAATATAATTCAGATTTATCTCTTAGATGTGTCGTTGTCAGGCCTCTATGAGCAGCTCACTATAAATGCACGTCCTACTGCCACATCATTAGCCAGTGGAGACAAGAACTGAACTTGTCATTTGCATTGTCAGATCTGAGAGGAGCTCCAAATTATTTAGAAAGAACAGAAGAGATGGCTGCAGCATCAGCCACGACACTGCAGTATTTCTGGGGAATAGGGGGTACATTATTCCTCATTTAGGAACTGACAGTTCTACAAGTTGGATAAAATTGTGACAGATATTGTGAGGAAAACTGTGCATTCATTTGCAGTCACAACATTGCATTTGTAGTATAATGAGAAACTTGCAAAGCATAAGCACTTTGTGACATCTTGCACTTTTCTGGGTTTCATAATCATTTCGTCTCAGGCAAAATTAGAGAATATATGCCAAAGTCTTGATGTATTTCTGTTTTTTTCATGGATAATGTTAAACGCTCTTAAAAATAAAATCTTTCTTGACTTCTTGAGCAGAGGAACGTCACATTGTAGTTATTGCAGGTTCTGAACATGGTTGATGAAAAACACATACTTTCTTATTGAGGTTGAAATGTTCAAAGGTCATGTTACAAAACTAAAGACTTCTCAAAATATAAAAAGTCATTATTGGATGGTTTAAAGCTCTGAACTGCTTTCATTCCCACTCATGTCAGTCATTTGCAATTCTTAAAGGTGCTATTGGCAGTCAAATTGAGTGCCACCTACTGGCATATCAGTGTCATAGCAAGTGAAATTTATGGGCTAGAAAAACTATTAAATAAATGTTGCTTTGTACTTAATACATATTTTTTTACTTGAGTAGTATACATATTGTCTTATTTATGTAAATTCTGTATACAGATGTTTCATTATTAATCCTGATGCAATTTCTACTAGAGTTTAAATAAAACAGTTATAGTAAAAACAGAATATTATGGGCTCAATATTAAGTAATAAAGATTTTGCCAGTGTTGGGAAAGTTCAATTTGTACATGAACTAGTTAAAAGTTTAGTTGACACATTTTAAAATTAACTAGTTCAGTTCATAGTTCATAATAAAAATTTTTTAATTAATTCAAAGTTCTAAAAATGAGCTAGTTCATAGTTTTTTACCCAATATCTAACTTTAAGCTATTACCCTCAGAAAACTGGCATTTTCAATGCTGCCACCCATTCAGTCCATGCTCGAAGGCAGTTGCAGCTTTCACTCCTAGAGTATAAAAACATGAGGAAAAATTTACTTGAATGGTGTTTTTGTTAATGAGGAATTATTAAACTGTCTGAGGTGGGAACCAGGCTGAGGTAGGAAACAAAGGATGTACCTTAAAGTGCAACATTAAAAGTGCAAAACATTTAAACATTATTTATCTTTTCATTAAGTCACTTTACATTTTTTTGTAAATGCATTTTTTTCTGACTTGTTTGTCCAAAGAAAATTTCTAGAAGTGGGATGATACAAATGCAATATTCAGCCCAAATTAATAAGTAAAAAAACCAAAAACAAAAACAAAAACATGTAAGACCTTATGTCTTGCATAAGTTTGTGAAAGCTGAGGGCTCCTCTTTCCACAAAGGCACGCCGTTGCCACATCTTTAGATTGTGTTTAATAACATTTGGTTCACATACCTTGGCAGGCTAGTCGGGTGCTTTATTTCGATATGCCATTTCAGGTTTGCTGTTGACGTTGTTGTTGGACGGAGTTGCTTCTTGACACCCGGTGGGCAAAGTTTACTCAAAAGGTTTCTCCCTCCTGGATCATCACTGACCTTTTAAAAAAAAAATATTTTAAGTGATCATACAAAGATGCTCTAGTTAACATTGAGGCGGAGGTGTTGCTGCTGGTACAAAAATCCTTTTTAGAATTAATAGGTCAAGTTTACCTTCATGAGGGGGGTGAATTTTTTTCTAACTCATCCATTTGGATGCTATTTAATCTTGAAATTCAGTATAATTAGGGGTGTGTCTTTTTGCTTGACAGGTATACAATATTCGCAGCAAGAAAGGAGAATGTAGCACAAACGCAGGTTTTAGCTAGCTAACCGTACGCGTGCCTTAGCTTTAGCCTGCCTACCGTCATTAGCTGGTTAGCTACTGTCAGCTCCAGGTTAGCGCTTAACTACAGGCAGCTCGGGGTTTGATGAGTGTCAGTCATCCACCTCCACCTTCACAGTCCCCCTCTCATCTCCACCTCTTTGCCCATTTTTGAATTTTCTGGGAATGGCGACACGAGTGACACTGCCAAGATGGTGATGGTGGAAACTGCCCAATGAGCTTCAATTAAGCTTAGAAACTTATGGGTAATATCACAGAGGCTCCATTCATCTTTATATAGTCTATGTTGATGACGCATGCACAGTGTGACTCTGTGGTGGCTGGTGTTGCCAGATTTGGTGTTGTTCACCTATATATTAAGGCTTGTTTATGATATGTTTTAGGCAAGATTTTCCCTGGAAGACTCCATGGAAATCTGCTTCACTTGAACAAAGTTCAACTGTGAGAGAATACCGTTCACAAACGGCAGAATGAATAGGCTCACAGTAGCATTTATCAGCAGAAATACAGTACGTTCAGTTCATGTTCACCTAAAATACAACTGAATTCATGAAGGATCATTCGATGAACCTGTTCAGAAACAACACTGGATTTTGCAGTTGTAAATGAATGTTTGCAAATTATTTCAGAGTTTGCATCTGTAAATCAAGATTGTCTGCAGGGGTACAGGAGGTTGGAAGCCATCTGCTCGCTGGATATTTTTATTTGTTACCATCCAATCAGATAGAAGTGCAATGATACGGACAAAATTCTCAACTGCACAACTTCAGAGTCTCGCACGCAGTTTTGTGGTTTGCATCTATGAACAGGGTTTTTTTTTCACCAATACAAATATTTTTTCAAACCATGCAAACCCCTTTTCTCCACATTTGCAAACTTTTAATTTTTCAGGCAGATTGTTTTTAGAGATGCAAACTGAAATTATTTGCAAACATTAATTTACAACTGTAATAACTTTATGACTTAATGTTGAGCCCAGAGAATTTTCACATTAAACATTTCTTCTCTTAAACATTTTAGTTTTTTTTTTTTTTTGTTAGTTTTTTTTTTTTGTTTGTTTGTTTTTTTAAATAATGGAACCTATTAAAAAACTGATGGGAAGGCATCAAACCTTTCTGGGAATTAAAACTTGACAGTAAGCCATTTTATGTCAATATAAATTATGTGCATAAGCTGCTATAACTTAGAATGCTACAGTATGGTTCACCATTGGTTGACATGCCAGCAGTAGAATATACAAAGAACATTATGTATCTCACAAAAAAACAACAAAAAAAAAAAAAAAAAACTTAGTGTTACTGGAATCACAGATTACAGGTTGTTCTTTTCCCACAATGGAACATTATATTAAAAACCTTTTTTTCTCTTAAAGAAGGATCAGTGACAGTCCTGATGATGGAGCATCCAGTGCTCACTGTGCAGTAGCTGGTTGGTGTCAAACCAATACTTCTTTTTTATTTATATTAGAAAAATAAATAAATAAAAAATTATAAACTGTGCAATCCTAGTTTACATTTTTATTGAACTAGTTTTTAACATTTTTGTAATATCTCTTGGCAGAAATACAATGCAGTTGCTACACTACGTTTTAAACATTGTATAATTATGTGAAAAAAGAATTGCATTATCATTACTCATTTGTGGCAGTTCTGTAGTTGAATAAATATTGAACCAGTCCTTATTTACAGGTATTTAAAGTGGGTTTATTGTTGGTTACAAACATGGGGTGACTTTTGGTTTGTGATTAATGTCCTTGTAAACACACAACAGTTGCATACTGGTCAGGTTTTACAGGCTATTTGGTCAGGTTTATGCATCATAATTCCTTGGCTAAGTTTGGGCAACACAACAAATGGATATTTTTTAGTCAACATAATATTGTGGTTATGTTTAAGTAACACAATATTTTGGTTAGATATATATATACAACAGATAATTTGATTAGGTCAAAGAAACTCTATGTCTTGTTTAGATTGAAGCAACACATTATGATTATTGATTCTGTTTAAGCAACATTATTAATGAACTTGGTATAGGCAAGACAATAGCTTGATTATGTTAATACTATACCTTGATTTTCTTTAGGTAGCATATGTTGTTAAGACAATGTGATGATTTAACTTGGTATAAGTAACAATATTTTCATTAATGTTTAGGCAAGACGATAACTTGATTATCTTTAGCCAACATATCTCAATTAGGCCAATATCTTAATTAAGTTCAGACATGACAATTTCATTTGGTTTGGGCAGCACAGTATCTTGATTATGTTTAGGCAACACAATATCTTGATTATTTTCAGGTGACACAATTACTTGAATATCTTTAGACAATACATATTCCTTAGGTTCAGACAACACAATGTCTTGCTTAAGTTTATACAAAATGATAATTTCATTTGGTATAGGCAGCACATTATCTTCATTGTTTTTAGGCAACACAATATTTTGGTTATGTTTAGGTAACACAAAAATTATCTTTAGACAACTTATCTATCTTAGTTTTAGGCAACACATTATCTTGGTTAAGTCTACGCAGCATAACATCTTGTTTAGTTTAAAGAATATGCTAGCTTGTTTAGGTTTAGAATGTCTGGCAGCTTGGTTAAGTTTTGGACTAAAACCACTGCTTAACAAAGTTTATCAAAATTATTCTGAAATCATCCTAAGTGTTGTCAGGGATACCGACAATGACAAATAGAACGCTGTTGAACTGAGACCTGGCTGGTTTTCCAGAATGGAATCTAGATACTATCTTCTACTTTGACTTGCCAGAATACCAGAATAAGACTCTACTAGAGTGATAGTAGGGAAATCCTGTTTTTTATATGCTCACAGTTGTCAGGTCACTTTTCCATTTAGCTCTACATCTTGGTGTATTTTTGTAGATTATTTTTAGCAGCATATCCAGTGTGCAGGTGCTGAAAGGTCTATGCACAAAGGGTCAAAAGTGATGTATTGTATTCCCGTGTTGATATAAGTGACCCATTTCTTTTTCCATGATGTGCTAGATTCGGAATATAAGGAGGACATGTTTTATAGCTGATCCCTTGAGTTTATGAAAGACAAAAGAACAAACTGTATTCATTGAAACATTTTATATGTGATTTTTTTTCCTCCACCATCTTTTTCATTGTGCTGTATCTAAGAAATATCTACAGTGCCTTTGTTCTTTGAGATCAAACCAATGTCCTCACAACTTTCAGTAATAGCTCTTTTTCTTCACCTCACTGTGCCCCATGTTCCATCCATTAAGAAACCAATTTCACCATGATTTTCATAGTACCAACATCTCAAGTGTACAGCCAGCATCTTGTCAATAATTGCCGCCTTATTAAATCCCATCAAGTCATGAGCATCGTTTGGAAGGCCATTCCAAATTTCATCAACCAAACTTATGATCATGACATTGTAGTAATTTCCAATGCACTTAGGTCTTCATATACTGGACACAAATCAATATGCAATTTTGAAAGGTTCCTGGCATCTCATTAATTGATCCAGAGCAAGTTGCTTTTTCATTTTTTCCTGTTTTCATATATTTTCTTGCACTCAGGAAAGCCTGATAACGTGAGAGATCCAGTATGAATGCTTTCCCACCAATCCGTGGGGACTTCTGACTATGGAAATCCAAGAATAAATGAAAATGTAATGCAAAAGCTTATGGGAAGCAGAGTGGTGGTCTGCTTCATATTTTTTTTTTGTTATATATTTTCATATTTTTAATTTAACACAAGTATCTGAAAACTTTATTCAAATTTTTTTGTACTCATACTGAACTTCAAACAAAAGCTGCATCCAGAACTTGCTGTCCACTTTGCCACCCTGACCTGCCCTGTCTGACTCAGTGAGAGATTTGTCATGTGCCTAATTTAGATATTCTATATTCTGGGTCTCCAGACCCACAGGGAAGGACATAATTGAATAGGCTGTGTCAAAGCCTCCCCCCACTCCAAAAAACCCTCCCAGGGACATGCTAACGTTAATTATCTCCCTATGCAATATGGCCTAGTTTTATAATTACTGGTCCTGCCAAATATACTACAACATACTGAACCTCTCACCAGATGGTTATTAATTTAGTGTGTGTGATCCATAGACATCTGCTCTGTAGTTTGCCTACTTACCTTATTTACAGAGTAGATAACAATATTTGCGCTTGAGGAGCTGATTGGTTTGTATGTCACAATCACAGACTGGGAAAAAACAAATAAAGAGCCTATCCTAGATTTATTTATTTATTAGCTGTGCATATCTTATTAACATTAGTCTGCTCATTTCAACAGCAGAGGAAAACTGTGTGGAGTGTAAACATTAAGAATTATTCACTTGTCACAAGCTTTGTGAAATCAGTGGTTTAATGCCATCTGCAGCTCTGAAAGAGCTGGCTTCCGCCCAGAACAAGATTAGGACGTCACAGTCATAACCTACATTTTTTAAATGTGGTTGAACTTTTCAAAATCTAAATTTTTAAATAAAGTGAACCACAATTGCATTAGGTTTAACAAGAAGCCACAGATGTAAATATGTAATACCTTTTCAAACATAAAAATAAATAAATTTTAAAAATATTAAAATTATCCAATATCAGTTATCAGAGTGTGCTACAAGGAAGTGAAATTTGCAGTTGTGTTACAATCTCCTTATAAAGCAGTGATTTTACTTCACGGGTATTTAATGATGAGCTTGGGTGAGTTTTACCCCACTTTATGAAACAAATGACAAATAGCCAAATGCATTAAGGTCAGATTCTTACAAATTTATTGCAAAAATCAGGAAAATTCTACTTATTTCAACTGTCGAGTGTAGCAGTAGCCAAAAAATGCTAACATTAGCATGCCAAGATTAGCTTGGCTATCTCATTAGTTTTTTTTTTTTGTTTGTTCATTTGTTTTTGTTTTTTGTTTTTTTTTTTTCATTTTACTACTATATAGGTTGAGACACAGAGTCTAATTGTATCTATTTGTGGAAAGGTCAAACTTGGAAGTAAGTTAGTCATGCTAATGTGAAATTTGCTAATCATGCTAGTATTAAGGTACTCACTATAGCTGTGGGTTTAACAAAATCTGTCATTGGTTGAATTATGAAAGGGGAGAGATTCATACAGTTGAAACAGGAATTTCCTTTCCTCTGTCAGTCAATTTCTGGCAAGGTCAGCACCAAAGAGCCAAGGTTACAATACTTGATCCATTTGTGTTATTTAATGGAGTCTAAGCCTTTTTGTTACAAAGCAGCAGCATGGACAATGCCAGGAAAAGCCTTTGATAAACATCAGTAGCATGGGTGCATGGCTTCCAGTTAGCATTAAAAGCATTATGGCAAGATGAGATCACATAAGAGACAATTACCTCTGCTTAAAAAGCAACAATATCGCAACAAAACTATCCAAGCTAAAATATAACAACAAAATATGCTATAATACAAAAAATGCTGCTCTTTAGACCAGTTTTATGTGATGAACTGCATTTGGCATGTAGCATATGGGTGAGAATTTTTTAATTAAAAATTCAGCAGCTGGATGAATTATTCGGTATCTCATCATCTTGGAGGGCCGGAGGTAAAACGGAGAGATGGTGTAATGCTGACCATAGGTGTTCCTGTTAAGCTTCTACTCTTTAGGGCTGCAATAAGATAATTTTTTTCCATTCAAGTGGTTTTAGTCATAAATACCACCAAAAACAACCCTATTAAACATGCACATACAGTCACTGAAGGAACTGAGGTTACAGAAGGTATTTATTATGCTTACGCAGAAAATAATTCTTTCTTCGTCGACTGTTGGCAGCTGCTCTTTTAAAACCATTTGACGAGATCTATAATGTTATAAAAAACAATATGAAAAACTTGCATCAGTTTGCTGAGTTGAAACACTATTAATTGGTTGTGTTTCTACATTCAAGTGCTTATTGACGGAAAGTTAATGAAAATAAATTGCTCTCTACACAAGTGAAAGTAAGTTTTTATTGTTTTGATTCTATTTGACTGAGTGACAGCATTCTTTCATCTGGAACGGTGAATAAAATCCACTGATGCCAGTCCTTAACTGCTGCCCTCCAGCTGCTGTGTGCATGCTGTGCCTCTATGACCGGCCAGAGCCCCCTGGGGCCATTTTTATGACTTCAATTACTCAGTGCTATTCTGAAATTAAGGCTAGCAATTAAAAGACAAACCACTTACCTAAATTATATCATTGACTAAAGGTTAACAGGAAAAGCAGCCAAATTTAGTTCAGTAAAGCAGAGCTCTATAGGTTCTTCCATTCTTTTAGAATAGTCCCCCAGCATTAGCCCTACATGATAAGGCCACAATATATCCAGTTAACCCTCCCACAGATTTTATTTCACTAATCCCTCTAGCTATGATCTATATCAGTGAGACTCCTCACCCCTATTAGCATAAACACTTTCTAAATTAAAGCAAAGAATATGGACTTCATTATGCCCTACTTTTGGAAAATTTGTGTAAGTACAGTAAGTGTTGAAAGATAAAAACAACATAAAACATGCTTACTTGTATTTCTTGTTCTTCCATTTTTAAAGCAGTTCATAGGATGTGAAGTGATGCCTTCAACTTTTAGTTTGCTTTTTTTTATTTTTCATTTTTTGTTTTATCTTCAGGTGTTCTTGGTTAATAAGAGGAAAAATCAATGTCACATTTTGTGGCAGCAAAGAAGTGCAAAATATATAAATCAAAATATATAATCAATCAGAAGCTCCAGACTCTGTACAACATAAAATCTGAACAGAACAAGAAACAAATTACTTTTAAAAAAAATGCTTAAATGAGGAAAATAAAGGTAAGACATTAACATTTCTGGTATATTTTAATAAAATGATAAATATTTCATGCATAAATTATGGAAAAACACGGCCACATTTTTTAATACAATATTTTACTTCTATGTATATTGATGATTTTATATGAACCATATTTCTCTTTTATTTTTTTATTTCGATCAATTCTATCAAAATGTTCATCACATGCAAATATTCCAAAAAAATTTATCTATCATTTTCTTTTCCTGTTCATCATTGAGGTAAGCTTGGCAGTTACAATATATGTAAAGTTATGTATTATTTAAACATATTCTTCAGTGGCAGTGTATTGGAGAACTCATTAATATCCAATAAAATGGTTCATCTTTAAATATACCGTCCTTACATATCCATTTACTAGAAAACAGCTTCACACTATGAATAAAATGGTTTTTAACTTTATTAAAATGAAGTTATATCTGCTGAATACCATATAGAGGTACATCTAAGGATTTATAGTGTAGTGTTTTCTTTCATTTACAGTATTTTGTTTTTTAACTAGTTGGAATTATTTTATCTTACACATTCGATCTGCCACATGTTCCTTTATTTTTTAATGAATTTTCTTCTTTTGTCTCTTTCAGGGAAAGTTGTTTTCCTTTATTCAGACATAACTTATTGGGATGACAGACGTATCAGAATAATAAAGTCATCTCTGAGTGAGTTATTTCAACCTTTTTTGGATCGATGAGGCACTTTGTTTGTAACGAGAAGACAGAAATAAATCACATGATTAAAATAAAGAACATGACCGCTCCTTCCTTTTAGTGTAAAAGTCACTGAAGGTCATTTCTTTTTGTCAAACAACAAAGTCTTTTTCCAGATTTACAGCCTGTGAGTGGACAGTAAATCTAAAGCTGCTGTTGCAACTTGTGCCCGATCTTGAGTCTTGTCACTCCTTATTTGGGTTATTTGTCAACTTTGAGTGCTTTTCAGCCTGGGTAGCCTTTTTTCTCTATTACTAACATTTCTTTTTAGACAAAATGTTATCTTTGTTGGGCAAAAAAAATAATTTCGAACCAGCCTGAAGGTCTTCTGTCATTTCTGTAAATGATTCCTCCCACATATACAAGAATATTGTTCTTGTTTTTATTATATTCAATAAAAAAGCTCAGCTTGACAGCAGTTTTATTTGTAGGCTTTGTTGGATCTTTCAGTTTATGTGAGGCTTCCTTTGACTTTGTAAAGACATGAGAATAAGTGTAATATTTGTGTAAACCATGTGATTGACAGCTCGCTTGCAGGTGATTCCCTGTTGTCTGTCAGGAGCTAAATGCATGCTGGGAAAGACTCCAGCCCTGGGCCAATAAACCAAATAAATCTGTCTTCCCTACTACCGGAGTCTGCATGGCAATCACACACTGACTATGCATGAGTTACTGTATATTTCACAGCAAATGTGTGTTTAGTGTCTGTGAGGTGGTGTGAGCCTGAATGCACCACTATGGACAACAAATTCCACCCACTCTAAGGTGAGATGATGACAGTGAGACGCAGGGTCACAGAGAGCCGTGACAATAATGCATACATATGGGGCATCGACTGTAACATGAGAAATGTGACAAAAATGCCATGCCCTGCTTCTCTGGGAAATATTATTGTCTTAATGGATGTTCTCTGTTTGTCCAAAATGTCAGAGCATGTAAGAGCACTTTTTTATTTCCTAAACAAAACTTGTGTTGAATGATCGGAACTTTGAATAATGCATTGTTTTTGTTTTTTTTGTAACTCTACTCAACAGGATGAGTAGACAGCTCTTGGCTCAACCAAGTACTGACTAAGCTGTGTGCACTTATGCCGGAGATGATATTGTGTGATGAAATTGTGATCTTGTATTCAAGCAAAATGACAAAAAAAAAAGAAAAAAAATTATATGCACAACATGACAGCACCGGGGCCCAACTGGACTCACAGCAGTCTGACTACCACTTAATGATGACGTCCCATCTTGTTTGAATTCTTGCTTGTGTTGTTCTTACTTTCAACTCTAAGTCACTTTGGATAACAGCGTCTGCTAAATGATTGTAGAATAGAATAGCATAGAATAATCTTATACTGTGTTTTATTTTCAGCTTTTATCTTTTTTTTTTATCCTCTAGCTCCGGTGTTCCTTCATGGGGATCCTCCACATCGTGGGCTGTCTCTCCGGCCTGCAGGGTTGTCGCTGCGGGGGTCGACCTGGACGGGATGGCTGACGGGCCCTGCATTGCAGTCCTGTGGCTGTGGTGGGGGCCCTCGCCT
>JBAJHZ010000027.1:14208109-14224811 GCA_037177175.1 Melanotaenia australis | reverse complement strand
TACATTTTTAATATGTTTTTATACTGTAAAGCACTTTGTATTGCATGAATATGTATGAAAAGGGCTATACAAATAAATAAAGTTTGAAATTGAAAAAAAACAGGGTTCAATTTGCTAGGAAGCATAAAGATTGGACTCTGGAGCAATATAGAAGAAGGTTTTGTCGTCTGATGAGTCCAGATTTACCCTGTTCCACAGTTATGGGAGCATCAGACTAAGAAGAGAGGTATAAAGTGATGCAGTAATTATGCCTTGTGTCTACTGTACAAACCTGTTGGGGCAGTCCATGATCTGGGGTTGCAACAGGTCCAAAGAATGAGGTCAGCTGATAACTGAATATAATGAATATAATGAGGATTTTGTTTCTTTACTGATGGCAAGGACATATTCAGAGAAGACAATGCCAGGATTCTGAGAATCTTTGGGATATGATGAAAAAGATTTTGCACAGGGGTTGGACTCTCTCATCATCAATACATCAATACAATACATGTACCCATGGAAGATGCCTATTGAAATGATGCTACAGTGAATATGTGATCTAAATCCAATGGAATTTTTGTGTGTTTTTTTTTTTTTATTATTTTTTATTTTTTTATTGGACAATCAGTGTATATAGCTGTTTCTTTAACCTTCTAACAACCTCAATGGAGAACAAACTATGCCAAAATGGCCAATTTGGGGATTTTTCCTGAACTGTCTGTATTAAAAACCTCCCTAATTTTGTTTTGCTTTACTTCGTCATAGTTGACCTTTACAGAGATAATGTTCACATATTTTTCTATGATCTCATTTAGAGCTACAGCTGCATTATTTCATATCCATTCATAATTTTTTTAAAGCAAGCCTGAAACCTCCTTTCATATACTATGGCTGTTTGCATTTATTCTATACCAGTAACACATTTACTGATATTTATACATCTTAAGCTTTCAAGTGTTCTCTTTGCTATGACATCAAGGGCCTTCAAATGGACCTTATGGATTCAGAAACGCTTATTTCTTTATGGGTATTTTTTATGGGTATTCAATTATCAAGCAGAGGCCTAAGAAATAGACACAGGGTTCAAATTTGTAATTAGTAATGAAAATGCTACATCCAATACATCTCTGATGCTTTCTGGAAACAAGTGTTCTGAACTGACAAAGTCAAAACACAACTTTTTGGTCACAATGAGAGAAGGTATGTTTGGGAAAACGGTGCAGGATTATATGGGAAAAGTACTTGTCCAACAGTTTGGAACAAAAGCTGATCGATTATGCTTTGGGCTTGTGTTGCAGTCAGTAGGATGGGGACGTTTCACTGAGAGAGTGAAGAATGGATTCAATTAACCACCAGCAAATTCACATACCATCTGTAGAAAATGCGATGGCCTCTATTACAGCATAATGATCCTAAACACCCCTAAGTACACAATACACCGCATCATGAGGCACAACTGGCAGATTTGCCTCGACTCACACCACTCCTCAACCTAAAAATTAAAAATGATAGAGATAATCTCACAAAATCAAAAGCAAGGAAGGAGGGAGGCTTGAAAAGTTCCCAAACAAGAAGTTAACTCTTTTCTATTACCAAAAGTTTACACATTCTGTTAAAGAAACAACCAATTTAGCAATTTAGTACTAAAAGTGTTTATTTTCTATTGTGAAATTGCATAAACAGATTATAAATGTGTGACATTTTCCTTTTATTTTATTAGCTTGACTTTCCATATTTACTGATATCTTGATCATTGGAGCTCAAACTTAAGGACATCAGTAAATGTCTGATAGTTCAGTCTGTTTAGACAGGAATTTTTTACTGAATAAAGAAAAGAAAGAAAACACAGAAAGAACAAAAATTTCTAACACTGATTCCGAAAAAAAGTTGGAAGGGTGTATAAAATGTAAATAAGAAGAAAATGCCATGATCTCTAAATTTCATAAACCCATATTTAATTCTTAACAAGAATAAAAACAACACATCAAACGTTCAAGCTAGGACATTTGACCATTTCAAGGAAAATAACTAATTTAGATTTATTTTAAGGCAGCAACACATCATAAAAAGTTGGAGAAGCGGCAGCAACTTCCATGTTGAAGATGGTGCCTAAGGTGGCTGCTGCATCTCAAGCATCTCAAGCTCTCCCCCCTAACTTTATTTATTCCTTATTAATCTTCTTATTATTTATTATTTTCTTAGTTATGCAACCTGCTAAAGTAAGCCCTATCATACAGTATGATAGAGACTTAATCATTCATCACTTCCTCCATCCCAGATTCATTAGAACCACTTCAGTTTGCCTACAGGCCTAATAGCTCAACTAAAGATGCCATCACCTTCACCCTCCATAGTGCCCTTTCCTATCTGGACCAGATGGAAACATATGTGAGAATGCTGTTTATTGACTACAGCTCAGCATTTAACACCACTGTGCCCTCTAATCTTGTCACCAAGCTCAGAGACCTTGGCCTCAGCACCCCCTGTTACTGGATCCTGAACTTCTTGACAGGCAGACCACAGGCTGTGCGGATGGGCGGGACTACATCCTCCACTCTGACTCTGAACACCGTCCACCCACAGGTCCAATACCATCGTTAAATTTGCTGGCGATGTGACCGTCATTGGCCTGATCACCGGTAATGACGAGACAGCCTACAGAGAGAAGGTCTGAGGTCTGACATCTTGGTACCAGGACAACAATCTCCATCTTAATGTCAACAATCTAAGGAATTGATTGTGGACTTCAGGAGGAGGCAGAGGGAGGGACACTCCCCCCTTTCCATCAACGGGGCTATGGTGAAAAGAGTCAACAGCTTCAGGTTCTTTGGGGTCCACATCAGTGAGGACCTCACCTGGACTCATCACACTGACTTTATTTCAAAGTCAGCCAGATAGAGGCTCTTCTTCCTTCACAGGTTACGAGGCTCAACATGGACTCAAGGATACTCTGCAACTTTTATAGTTGCACCATAGAGAGTATCCTGACTGGCTGCATCACCGCTTGGTCCAGCATCTGTCTCTACAGACGGTGGTGAAAACTGCTCAGCACATCACCGGGTAGGAGGAAGACCACCAAAATCATTAAGGACCCCAGCCACAAACTGTTTTGTTTGCTACTGTCTGGCCAACGGTTTTCGCAGCCCTGTACCACCAGGCTCAGGCTCAGGGACAGCTTCATGCTTCATACTTCATACATAAAAATACATAAATTTGTGATTATTAATTTTACAAATGGCAGAATGTGGGCCCATTTTTTATTTTGGGTTGAAGTATGTTGCCCTTTACATATTATGATGTCCAGTGTGCTTAAGCTTCATCACGCTGTGTAATAAATGTGTCACATTCTCATTATACAAAAAGTACTAATTGAATTTTTGAAGAAAAAGCCAAGGAACATGAAAATCATTCATTTCACATGACAGGTAAGGTATGATATTCACAAAGCTTTTTCCTAAAGTATTTGTCATATCATTCATCCTCCCTTGCCATTGATACTCCTAGCTAGCCTTTTCATTGTACCTGGGGACTTGGAACATTATCATTACATCTTTGCGCTGTACTGCTTAAGGCTATAAAAAGCCTTTTTTTTTAATACTCCCAGCTCGTTCATTTTTCCCTGGCCCTTGTTAATTAAAATGCTGTATGGCACACTTTAGGCTGCAAACACAACATTTTGTTGTTTGACCTTTTCTTTCCACCAATATGTGGCGTTGCTGGAGTATGACATGTTGATGAATGGATGATCCAAGCTGACAGGCCTCTTTGGAAAAAATTAATGAGAACATGGAGAGCAAGAAAGAGGAAAAAGAGGGAGGTTCTGTGTTCTTTTTCAAAAGCTTGAGCTTCCCTTCAAGGATTATGTTCGTACAGTAGCTTGAGAGTGGTTAATGATTATAATGTAGTTATTTATCATGTAGACACTAGAGAGTGATAAAAGAGACTGCAGGGGAAGAAAAGTAAGCGGAGACAATCTGAATGGTAAGAGATGGAGATAGCTTGGCAGAGGCAGCCAGTCATAGTGATAACCATCATAGATGTCATCTGTCTTTCCTTCATTAGTGCTAATGTTTGTTACGCCCTGTTTGTTCTGCTGAATGTTGAAACCAAATATGTGAGCTGTGACACAAAATCAATGTGTCTGAAATGAATAGTTGTCAGCCACTGTCATTTTTGCTCCCTCATCTAACAAACAAAACAATGTCATTCATATCGTTTGTGGCAAGGGGCCGAAAGCCAGACAGCGTGCAGCTATAAACTGGGATTTCACTGAATCTCAAACCCATTGTTGAATGAAATAATTCCTTCCGTCTGTCATTCCATCCTTTCTCTGCTTCATTTTGTCAGAGCGCTAGCAAAATGAGCTGCTAAAATGGATAAAATCTATTATCTTGTGCAAATTAGTCAAGCCTTCTTGACTGTCTCACAAGTCATTACAGCAAAGGTGAAAATGATTCTCCAGTAGATTAACACATCTTCCTGAAATGTAATAAATGGTCCTTATCCTCAATGATGACCACATGCGTTGCAGATGAAGACTTTTCTTTAAAGGCCCAGTGGAAATTTGTGGTAAGTACCAGCTCGTGGCACTGATGTGCAGTATTGGATGAGGCCCAGAGTATACTCTAATTAGACAGCTCTTTAATGGATGCTCTTGGAGAGTACTTGATGTTTTATAACTACAGTCTCCATCTGGCTAAATGGACCGTTTTAGCTAGGGGTAAAACTATTTTTTCTCATGTGGGGAGATATGTGGTTTTACAGTTGCCATGGGCACACATGGCAACACATGTACCCATCAGCAAAAGAAAATGTCAAAATATTTTTGTATAAGACCTATTTGACACACTGTAAATAAACTGACTTGCAATGACAAACATCTGCTACTAATCTAGCCGCTAATTGTGATAAGACCTTTTTATAAGATCCTGCTATATAAGAAGATGATATAATATATTAAGATGCCAAGAAAAAGAATAAAATGTAACCATAATATGCAATCTCCAGTCTTTTTAAGAATTATGTTGAAAGGGAGGTGCTTAATATTTTGATGGATTAAAGGATGCATATACATTAATAAAATTATAGATGGAAAATGATCAAATATATTAAGTTATGATGAACAATCAAGAAAAACTAATTCCAACCACTGTCTATTCACATATAAAGACATAATCTTGGCCAATATCCGCACACATGCTGGCATATATAAACAACAGCTTTGCATGGATTTGTGCGCAACACCTTGCAAATTTTCGACCTACACTGAGAATTTTCTTACTCCATGTTAGCTACAAGGTACTGAAAAACCTCTTTATGCACTAAAATATGTACCTCTAAACTTTCTGAGTCAAGATGGATTTAAAATAAAATAAATCATGCATTCATGTGCCAGTGATGTACACCTGCAGAATAAAACCAAACCAAACCGAACCAAAAAGATGGAGATGCTATTCTACCCCGTCTCCAACACCTGACACACAGCTGTGGATGGTGTGTCTATGACACTGCTCTCAGTGTTCACATCTTCTAAAATGTGTTGGCAATATGTCACAAAGATTTTGTGATGATGGAGGAATACTGACCTATTGCAGCAGTTGTAGCTTTTATTTCTTTTTTTGCCATTGGTTAAAGCCAGCAGAAGTCTATGTATTGTATCAATACATGGAATATGCTCATAAGTTCTTTAGAATACAACATTTTTTTTAAATTAATTTGTTTGTTTATTTGGATAGGGCAGTGCATATAAATAAACATGCCATGTATGATGTAAATAGGCTAGATTTAGCAAGGTGCTAATTTCAATGTGCAATTGCACATTGCAACACAATGCACATTGCACATAAGTGCATTTGCTTAAAGTCCTTACATGGTACCACCTATCAAAGTATTATCAGGAAAAAAGTACCTATTTTTAAATGCTGCAGTTTTTTGTTGCAAGGTTCAGTGATCACAGTGCTGATACTGTTCAGACATGGTTAAAGTTGCCTCTTAAAGAAAATGTATGTGGGACAGTCTATAATGGCTACATGCAAAGTATTCCCACCACCAGCAACAGTTGAATAAATTCAGGTCAAAGTGTGTGCCTGCATGTGTCTGATAGAGTGCATGCAGCTAACCTCAAGGGTAAAGCATGCAATCCCTTAGTCACCACTGCTGGGTTAAAAGCAAACTAAACTTTGTCACACAGTGAGAGCGGGTTTGTGACACTGTTTAAGGTCATTTCATCTCCCCATGGCAGAGGAGGTGAAAACAGACTGTGAGGCTGTGGCTATTTCCTGGAGCTGCATGAGTCAGCGTGGACCCTGTTATTTTCCAACCTAAGTAAAAAAAAAATATATTTATACCCAGTTTGTTATTTTTTGTGAAAGCAAAGCACAACCGTGAATGGTGGAAAATGGGGACGCAATGAAAGGACCAATTGCTGCAGTGGTTTGTAAAGTCAACACAACCCGCTGCTCAACCTGGATATGAAAACTGTTAGTGACGTCTCCAAAACTAATTTAAGATCTGGATATCTTGCTTTACCGCAGAAGAAGTATGGAGCGTCCTTTTAAAGTAGAAGTGTCAAAATAATTTTAGTTCAGGGGCCACTTAAAGCAAAATCTTAACGCAAGCGGGTTGAACTCATAAAATATTAACATAAAAAATATAAATCTAGAAAATGCCATATTTTCCCCTTTTGGTGCAAAGAAGTGCATTATCAAGATATTTACAATGAATTATCCTTTCAGGCAATTATATTATAAACAACCTTACATATTTTATTTTTAACATCTATATATATTTGTGCCAAACAAATTGATTGATTTGCCAAGAGGAGCCTTTTGGGTCTGAGGCTCCCCTTTAATCTTTCTTCTTCTTCTTCTTCTTATTCTTCTTCTTCTTATTATTATTATATTCTTTTTTTATTTGGTCATTGCAAAGTTAACACACAATCCCTGGACTAGACCAGAGGAACAGCAGAATAAAAAGGGTGAACATAGGAGAGAAGGGAAGTGTAATTAGAGGAAAGGGGAAAGAAATCACATATAGAAAACCACAGCTGTGCAATCAACTCCAAAGAGAAAAACTGGACAACCAGCTGCTTCACCTGTAAAAAAAACAGTAAACATCCTAAGGCCTCTAAGAAAACACAGCAGACAATTATCATACCAACATCTATACGATAATTTAAATACATATACCAGTTAATTTCCACATCTCTGTAGTAATCGTGACTAAAACATTGTTAAAGTCTTCCAGTCCAGCTTCAGATCATTGCACAGCATAGAGTCATGGTTACTGAGTGTCAGTAATCACATCTTCTTAGCCACTGACGTTGAAGATTATGCGATCTTTGTTTTGTTGGATTTAACATCAGCATTCTACAAAGTGGACCACAGGAGTTTAATGCCTATAGGCTCCATATTGAGGAGGACCAGACCTGGACTGTGAACACCTCTGAGCTACTGAAGAAGACTTAACAGAGACTGCACTTTCTCCAGATGCTCGGGCAGAATAACATCACCCAGAGACTGCTGGTATCCGTCTACAGGTGCACTACGAAGAGCATGTATGCATGGTACACCAGCTGCATGGTGACTTAGAGGACGTCACTGCCATGGCCCAAAAGATCTTAAACTATCATCTCCTCATACTGGAAGAACTGCCCTGTTCCCGATACCTCTGGAAGACTGACAAAATTATCCAGGACTCCTCTCACCCCGGTCATCACATGTTTGATCTGTTACCATCAGGCAGGTGGTACAGATCAATCATTGAGAGGACAAACCGGTTCAGGGACAGTTTTAACCGGACAGCGGTAAGAGCCCTGAAGAAATGGTTAACAAGTACTTGAAATTTTAAACTCGTGCCTTAGTAAGCTACCTCAGTTTTTTTCTTTTTTGTCCTTCATGTTAGACTAAACACCTGTGCCTTAATTAAATAAGGGGGCGTTACAAAAACTGTTATAAACTATTTTATATATTAGATATTACATATTATATGTTATGTGCTTTGGGTTTTGTACATTATACTCTGGGAGCTGTTATTACTTTATTTTATCTTATTTACTATGTTCTAGCTGTGTTGTATTTTGTCTTATTTTTGTTGTTGCAATTATTCGTCTTTGATTAAGACGTTAAAAAAAGTTAAAAAACCTCTTTGATTCGCTCCCTGGTGTTGAAATACCTCCAGGTGTATGGAGAGCAGTTTTATTCATATTTAAATAAATAAATTGTGAAATTAATAAATATTATATTAAGTAAATACAAAATAAATTAATAAAATGTAAAATTTATTTAATGTTTGATTTATTTGTTTTTGCATTAACATTTATCTGTTTGTTATCTATTTATAAATACTTGTATTTACTTATATATAATTTTATATTTATACCTACTTATTTATTTATATATTTGTTTATCACTTTTATTTTATGGTGGCATTTCATTTAAAGTGCGACTTTTATTTTGCAGTCCCATTTTTAATTCACTATTTTAGGTTCTTATATTCAGATGAAGGGGTGTGGTTATCTCACTGGGTTTGGTTGCTGAAGAAGTCAACTGTACATTTTGAAACCCGACTGACCAATCACAGCAAAGTGTTCCTCCCACTAGGCAATGTTTTGTCCAATCCAGCGTTATATCAGGAATCAACCAGGTTACTGAGGAATGTCAAAGTGCACACGGACCCAGTGGTAATGCTGCAACATCAAAATGGAAAGTTCTCTGGATGCGCTGCAACCTTCACTGAAGCCCACAGATACCCTTCGTATCCCTTCGTATCGTAAGAGCCATTTTATAAATAATAAAAACTTTAAAAGACACTACTTTCCTACTTTGTTTTAGATTAGTTGCTAAAAATACAGTTGAATGAATGAATGTTTGAGTGCACCTGGTTTGAATTTGCAATCTCACTGGATCTATGTCACTTAAAGCATCAGCGTCACCTACCTGCGTCACTTACCACACCTGCGTCATGTCGACGCCTTTTGAGTTTAATAAACACTAGTAAATTTAAGCAGTTGCAGCTCCACAAATCCCACTCATGCATTCTGGACTATAATTAATCACCAGAGATCTAGTCACTTCCTACCATTTTTCTCCAGTCAATACACTAACTTTCACAAAACACTTTCATTCATTACCACACAATTTGTCCTCAGAAAAAGTAATTGCCTGTTTTCATTGAGTCGAGAGGGGCGGAGCATTTGAACGGTAATGGCCATTAGCTTCCTCTCAGTCTGTAGCTCCGTCACCCAGTTGTGCCATTTGCTTCAGGCAGTACTGCATGTGCTAATTGGCTTAACAAGTTTGAATGCCAGTTTTAAAGATAACAGTCTTCTAGTACTTCACTGTAATGCATTTATACTGCCCTAGCCCACATTTATGTAGTTTTATCTGCTCTTAAAAATGCTAATCTATTCGACATTTGCAATTCTAAGAAGAGTTTGAATCTATATTTAATATTGGCTAAGATTAAAAGATCCCTCTTTCATTCTCACTGTAGTATCAAAACAGCATAAGTGAATATATTTGACATAAAAAAAAAATGTTTGGGATCTCCATTATATGGAAAATGAGCATTGCAAATTTGGCAGTATCAATCAAATTGTTGTTCACTCCTGTGTGTGTGCTTTTTAAAGATCATCGGTGTTCCCATGGAAGAATGAAGTTGTTTTTTTTTTTTGTTTTTTTTATTTTTTTAATTTGCCTCCTTAGACGCCCTCTGTGTAATTTGAAATATCACTTGTTTGTACAAGGAAGACAAAAGAGCACTAAGGGGACAAAAAGAAGAGAATGCAGCTCAAGTCGGTAGGAGAAGCGTCATATTGATTTACCATTATGGGGCAGGTTGACCCTGACAAAACCAATAGAGTACATTTATGCTACCAAAAATGAGTTGTGTTGATAGTGGTCCATTACCACCAGGACTACTTTATTTTTTTTAAAGCGACAATGCTGACCAGACACAAGGAACTCAGTGGAAAATTGTTCCTTCCCCGTTGTTTGCACTTCTTATCTGAATATTAAATATGTGTTAAATACCTTTATTGCATTGCAGATTTGTTGAAAACTTCAAATCAGATTTGCTAAGATTTTGTATGGAAAGTGTTGCATTAATTCCAAAATGCTTATCAGACAATTAATTGTATAACATTTATAAGAGCGAAAAATACTGATTATGCCCATCATCTCACATAAGTGCCACCAGTTAAAACAACATCCAGAAGGCATGAAGGTTTGGGGATGAATTGTTTCTGTGTTTAAGGAAATGTGAGCATTCTGATTTCTGATTTCCTGAACCTAAACGCAGCACTGCTACAGCAAGTCTCCAGAACACGAACCAAAAGTAAAGAATTAATAAATCGACTGGACTGAGGGAAACATGCTGACTAACAAAGAAAAAGGGGCAAAGCAATGACAATGATCAGTCAGCTAAAAAAAGCAAACACTGGTTATTTATACACTGAGGTGTAGCAGGGTTTGGATTTGAGGATGAATTCAGAGATGGTTTGGACAGAAAGAAGAATAAACCTGGAGAATGTGGTTATGGGTGAGAGTAGGGGGTGTTGAAGTCCACTCCAGAGACTGCAGCTCCCCATGAGGCCATGTGTCAGCAATTTTGAAAACAAATAAAGACATGAGTGAGTTACAGAAGTCAGTGGATTGCATGTGGTGGGGAAGAGAGACAGGCGGTTTTGTAATATTGATGAGGAGAGAGAAGAGTTTTGGAGTTGTGATGATTGGACTGAATTAAACCAGAGTAGTAAGTGGAGAGACTGTCCTTATATAGAATTACATGGTTATTGTACATTTCTTTGTGCATAGGGAGTCCAGTTTTGTTATAGAGTCGTTCCAGTTGTCATCCTTGGGATTTGAGGTGAAGGAGGGCAGGAGTGAACCAGGGTGCAGAGTTGGTGAAAGAGACTGATCTGGTTTTCAGTGGAGCATGAGTATTCAGAAGAGTATTGAGATTATTGTTGTAGTGGGAAACCAGGTCATCAGGTGAGCAGTCGGCATGTGGACTGGGAAAATTAATGATATCAAAAGAAAAAGTCTCAGTGTTGATGTCCTTAACATTGCGGAATGAGATGGTATGGGGAGAATGATTCAAGATTCAGTTAAGCACAAGAAGTCTAGCTTTTGATCGACAAGAACATCTTGGATCAGATGCCCTTTGCTGCTGAGAGAGCAGATGTTAAGGAGGCCGAAGCTGACAGTAGTGGAATTGTTCTTGGCTGCAAATTAGCCAACCTAGGCAGGCTGGCCAGGACACTGTGATTAACAGCCCGGCCAGCATTACGGGGATGACAGTGTGTAGTGGACCAAGGTGATTTTATGGAGTAAGAGTCATTGTAATGGAGCTTACCGCGTGATCCACGGTGAATGTTTCTGACGGGGTTGAAAGGCAATGTCCGGGTGGATGTCAACCCCAGGTGGTGGCTGTGGAGTGCACATGTGGCACTGAAGTTTTAAAAGTTCAGCAGCAGAATACTGGAGGAGTGCGCCTGCTTGCAGGTGGACAAGAGACACAAGAAACCAGCCAACTGCAAACCAGCGTATGGTCTGGAGAATCCACATAGCCTCTTGTGAAGAAAAAAGTGAGCCAGAGGTCCCAGGTAAGAATTTGTCGAAAAATTAGCCACAGGTAGGGTTGCCTACAGAAAGCCATTGTCGGTATGTCATGAAGACTGATAATTCTGTAGTTGCCGGCCATTAACACCATCCAATGCTGTCCAAAAAACATTTTGCTTTATTTATATTTTAAATTTTACCGGTGAGCAGCGGGGACAGACATGCCAGGGTTCACTCAACCGGAGAGTTAGGGTTAGGTTGTGGCTGTCAGGCCAAAATTTTTCCAGAAATAAATATTTTATCTCTTCGAGTAGATTTAGTGGCCTCTGGACACTGGAATGATGGAGTGGTAGTGATGACTGCACTACAGGTAACTACTTTAAAACTGTTTACATGTTTACAGTCTTCTTCTGTGTGCCTTAAAAGGCTGCAGTAGTTTTACAGCTCAGAGGTTTCTCACTTCACACTCTAAGAAAAATGTCAGTAGAAAAACTGATAAAGTCCTGGCAGAAAATTACCAGGACATTTTACCGTTAGCTCTATGGACACTTCCATTAATCTAAAAAAAAAAGGAAAAGGCTTACCACATCAGGCTGAACAAAAGGGAGAATAGCTTAACCAAATCAAAATTATTTGCTTCAACTGTTAACAAGTAATTGAATTAAGTTCATCCAGGATAGGCTATGAGCATCATTTCCTCTCCCAGTGAAAATGCACTGAGTAGAGGTAATAGCATCGACTGTATATAAAAGATGGACAGAGGCTCCATGACGTCACCCGTAGGTTTCCGAAGAGCTGAATTGAAGCTCATTGGGGGGTTCCCACTATCGCCATCTTGGCAGCGTTGTGTGTGTTTTCATTCTTGGAAAATAGAAAAATGAGCAAAGAGGTGGAGCTGAGAGGGGAACTGTGAAGGTGGAGGTGGACAAATGACACCTATCAAACTCCAAGCTGCCTCTAACTAAGAGCTAACCGAGCTAACCCAGAGCTAATGGTAGCTAACCAGCTAATGGAGGTAGGCGGGCTAAAGCTAAGGTGTGCTGTTAGTTGGCTAAAAACTGCGGTTGGGCTACACTCTCCCTTCTTGCCATGCATATTGGATACCTGTTAATCAAAAGGACACGCTCCTAATTATGCCAAATTTCAAGATTAAATAACATCCAAACGGCCTTTGCTGTTTTTGTACACTTGGTACTTTGGCTCTGTGAATCTGGAGAAAAGTGCTTGTCATTGGGAAACTAAAGATATGCTAAACTGTTGAATTTTCAAAAAAGAAAACTAATCTTACATTACTCCAGAAAAAAAAAAAGACTCCAGATATGTTTAACTAGATATGTTAATTTTTCCCAAGATGTAACATATATGAATTGAAAAAAAAATACACTGTAAAAAAAAGTAACAATACAAATTCCTTCAAATGTTAATGGTACATTTAGCCACAACTTTATGAACTTTTCTTAGGGTGCAGTGTTTGTCTATTTAGAGACTCCAAAGTACAAATAGTGGCACAAATATGGCAGGTGCCATGTATGTGAACCCACAGAAAGTAGCTATAAATGGCTTCTTGAAAGAGAATAAAAACACAGTTATTTTATAAAGTGATTTGATATCAACAGGAACATGTTTCTTTTCAACGTTCTCTGTCATTGGCTTATGATTTTGTTACACACTGCACTTTAAGAGAATTATATAACTCATTAAAGGAAACATTTAATTATGATACTTTTATGAGCTTATTTAGGGCTCAGACAAATGACTAATTTGGTTGTTTTTATTGGAGGACCTGCAGTCTTCATTGTGAAACTACATGTTGAGATGTGGACATAGATATTAAATGTTGTCATGTGAGATCTGGTTAAAAGTTAATAGAAATCTCCCTCTCTCTGTACTCTGATAACTATGTAATTATGAAGTGAAATGTCAAAATGTAGTGCAAGAGATTCATTTGGTGTTACAAATGTCTTTCCTGTGAATTAAAAGTTTAATTTGATCGTAATTAATTCATAATTAGGTTTTTACATTAGAATTTAATCTAGCACTGAATTAAAACTTACTACACTCTATGGAAATGGATGTTAAACTTGACCATTTTGATTTGAAGAAGGAAACACCCACTAACCCCAGCATCATGTTGCCCCTGTTTGTTGTTTTTGTCAACAAACCTACTTAACAGCATGGGTCATTGTGAGAAGTGTGTGCTAAGTATTTTGCTGTTCTTTGTATGTTTGCACCCATTTGTCTATGTTTTGTGCAAATGTGTGTGAGAGCTGGTTCATCTCAGGCCCAACGGCAACCATCCAATGCTCTCTAGTGTTGTGATCATGGTGACCGAAAGCTTTAACAGTAAGAAAAAATAAACTCATTTGAAGATGGATTGCTGTGTATGCACATGCATGCACGCATCCTCGTCACTATGAATCTGTATATGGGCTCTGCCTGCTTCATCTTCCATCTTCTTATCCTTGTTATTCTTTCCCCTGGGAGGCTGTTTGGGTTTTCATGTCGCTTTTTCCCCCGCTCTTTTTTATGTAGGACACTGCTGCCTGGTTGATGTTCGAGCTGGGGTGGGTGGGGGATTGAGGGGGCTGTAAGACAGTGCTGCTTCTTCTGATTTTGGAGGAGCAGAAACATGATTCAAAGCCCTGACAATCAGATGCTGAGAAGAACAACAACTATTTTGGGTACAACGGTGGCTCAACAAACACAGATTTTAGAATAGATGGTAGAGAACCTCTGTTCGTTAGACAAAATAGTTGGGAACGAGTAAAATTGGACACTAGTGTTTCAGTAAAGAAAAAGGTAAGAGGGTTATGTTTTTTTTAATGTTAAATACTGGTGAAACTCAAAAAATTTAAATATTGGTCAAATCTTAATTTATTTCAGTAAATTCAACTTAAATTCAATTCAACCTAAAAATGGAAACTAATACATATGCAAAGTGAGATATTTCAAGCATTTGTTATAATTTTGATTATGGCTTACAGCTTATAAAAACCTAAAAATCTAAATCTCAGACAATTAGAATATTACATTAAATCAATTTTAAAAAAATATTTTGAATACAGAAATGTTCCATCTGAAGAGAAGAGTAATGCATATGAACTCAGTACTTGGTTTGAGCCCCGTTTTCCTGAATTACTGCCTCAATGCAGTGTGGCATAGTCATCCGCCTGTGGCACTACTAGGATGTAATGAAAGACCAGAATATTTGTGGTGTCTGTGTGTGGTGGCTCTCGAAGCACTGACTCCAGCCTCAGTCCACTCGTTGTGAAGCTCCCCCACATTTTTGAATGGCCTTTTCTTGACGATCCTCTCCAGGATGCAGTCGTCCCTGCTGGTTGTTCCACCTTTTTTTTTCCAAACTTTTCCCTTCCACTCTTTTCTTTATTGATGTGCTTTGATGCAGCACTTTGAGAACATCCAACTTTTTTTTCAATTACCTTTTGAGGCTTTCTCTCCTTGTGGAGGGTGTCAGTAAGGATTTTCTGCAATCATTCCCCATGATTGTGAATTATACTGAAATAGACTGTGAGACAATTGAAATGCTCAGGAATTCTTTGCAAGTTTTTGGATAAATTAGCCGATTAGAGCATGACACTTCGAGTCTACAATATTCTAATTTTCTGAGATTTGGATTTTTTGGGTTTTCATAATCTATAAGCCATAATCATCAAAATTATAACAAATAAATGCTTGAAATATCTAACTTTGCATATAATGAGTCTATATAATATATTAGTTTGCCTTCTTAAGTTAAATTACTGAAAATATTAAGCTTTGTGTGATATTCTAATTTCTTTAGTTTTACCTGTAGGTAAAAAAAAAAAAAAAAAAAAAATACAAACAATAGAAAAGAATATACCTTTACTGATTCCCCATGGGGAAATTCAGGCAATACAGCAGATACTCTTAAAAAACAAAAACCAAAACAAAACAAAAAAAAATAGGAAGGTAAAATGTTAAAAAAAGCAATAAATACACATACACAAATTACACAATACAATAAGACAATAAAAACAAGGGGAGTCATAGCGGACCCTGCAAAAAGACCCTGCAGTCTATAAGTAGCTGATAGAGGCAGAGGAGGAGGTTAGCGGCTGTTAAAACAGTCTTACTCCTGGGTAGGATGAGACTGTGATTGAATTTGGTGTCCAACTGCCACAGCTCATCATGGGGAGAATTCAGGATGACCTAGATCTTGGTCTTCTTCCTTCTCTGAACCACTCCTCACAAGCTTGCTCAGTTTGTTGACATCTTGATGCCACTCCCCTTCTACCATGTCCTTGCAGAGAAGAAGGCACTGACTACCGCAGACTGGTATGCCAGTGCTTTGCATCTCAGGTGGTTGCTGGTGCACCATGTAATAAAGCTCTGAATCAGTCCACTGTACCCTTCCTTGCTGTCACTGGTGATAAATTCTATAATGGAGGAGTCATCAGGTTATAAAGCATGAAGAGGAATGGTGCCAAAATTTTTCCCTGGGGGTCGCCGATGATTCAGGCTATAATCCAGGCTATGGTGTCAGGGTGCAGGTGTACCTTCATTAATTTTTTTTTTTTTAGTTTTTTTTTGTTTTTCAGCACAGATGGTATTAAAAGCAAACACTTTCCTGCTTCTCCTGATGGGGAAGTGCCCCGGTACATCCTCAAGAAACTAGATTAATTTCTATGAAGAAACTGAATTCTCATAGAAGAAGCAACGTGTTAAAGGTGTGAGTAGTATTTCAGGTGCTGCTAAAAATACAACAAAATAAGAGCCTGACAGCAGCAGACAGGAATGACTTCCTGTATCTTTCCTTCAGAGAGAGAGGTTGGAGGAGTCTGCTGTAAAGGCTGCCCATAAAACTGTGCAGTGTGTCATGGAGGGGGTGGGAGTTGTTGTCCATGATTGTTGTCCATGATTGCCAGCAGTTTTGCCAGCATTCAGTCGCCTCCCCAAAAGTAGGGAGCTTTATTCCAATGACAGACTCGGTCTTTTTGATCAGTCTGTTCAGTCTTTTGACTTCTCTCTTCTTTTGTGCTTGTGCCCCAGCACACCACAAAGAAGATGGTGTTCACAAAAAAAAAAAAAAAAAAAAAAAAAAAAAAAAAGAATTTTCCGGTGTAGCAAACCCAATCTCTCAAAGGTCTTCCCTCTGCTTGAAGTCAGGGCAACAGGTC
>JBAJHZ010000027.1:14190348-14208099 GCA_037177175.1 Melanotaenia australis | reverse complement strand
GCCCAGGGAAAGAATCGGTCTTTGTGATTAGGATGTTCAGTCTTTGGACTTCTCTCTTCTTTTGTGCTTTTGACCCCAAAAACCACAAAGAAAATGGTGTTCAAAAAAAAAAAAAAAAAAAAAAAAAAACATAACAGGATTTTCAGGTGTAGCAGACCCAGTCTCTAAAAGGTCTTCATTATGCTTGAAGTCAGGGCCACAGGTCGGTAGTCAATGAAACTACCTGGACAGCTGATCTCCAGCACTTGAACAATGCAGGAGGTCTTCAATAGTGTAGGCACCCTCATCAGCCTTATGGACAGATTGAAAAGGGGCAACAGAGGAGCTGCCCACTGCCCAACCCACACCTTCAGCATTCTGGGGTTTATGTCCTATCTGCTGGCTTTGTTCCTCTGCAGCCTGGAGAGCTCCAGTTGAACCAGGCTGGAGTTAAGGGTAGGAGGGAGTGGTACTCTAAGGAAGCTGGACATACCCTGCCCACCAGGTGCTATTTTTTTGTTTTCCATCCCACTCCACAACTCTCTTTGAAGATATTTTGTTTCATTTGTATTTGTTTTTTGCTTCCTTTTAAAGTCCTCCTGCACCATCCAGAGTTCCTCTATCCTTTATCTTGAATGCACTCTCCTTTCTGGTCACAAGGCTTTTAATTCAATTAGTGATTAATTACTTTAATCATATAACAGTGTCCTCATAGAAGTGAACATTGTCCATGATGCAGTCATACAGGCCCTCAGTGACCTTCATAAAGGCCTCTTGAAACAGTTCCCAGTTGGTGCTTTCAGTCTTGGAGAGCCTCCCCAGCCTCCTTACACCAAGCCTTCACACACTTGGACTCACTTGTAGGTATCTTCATGTTTTATGAGATTCTATGTCCACGTTAACATAACAAAGACAAAAACATTTTGTTCTTTCTTGTGGCACAGCTAACATATTGTTTGAAGTTACTGAGAACAGGAGAAAAAGACACTATTTAAGTTGCCATTGATCATAATGAGGAAACAGGGATTTTGATTCTGCAGTCTTGCAATGATTGAATGGATGATGTTACACAGATTCCTTAACACAGCTGACAGGGGCATGAAAACAACTGAAGTGTCTGATCACCCTGGCATAGGTTATGACTATGTTTGGCTGCAGCTGCAGCAGACTATTTCTGATTTCTGATTTCTGACTGCCATTGCTAAGAGCCAGTGAATTCTGGGCTCCATGTATGGACTGGGGTATAGGTTCCTAGTAGAGGCCCATATATAGTGTTTTGCATTTCCATTTGCAATCCTTTATATGACCATGGGTACAAATGATCACTAGGATTCTCGACATAGGTTTACAGAACTCACAGATCTTTTTTTGATCCCAAACTATGTGTAATAAGCGTTTTATTATTCATCAAGTTGGTGTCCAGAGACCTTTTTGCCAGTAATTCATTTTTTCTGCTGAAAACTCTCTTGGCAGATGGTGAAATCTCAGCCCTGCCACCAACAGTTTGGGGCAAATACACTCCTTCAGCGGGACATGTCTGAGTTTACACCATTTAAAGTTCTAATAGACAGCAGGACCTCCTCCCTTTTTCTTACAACTCAGTTTCACCCTATCTGATACACTAGTGTAAAGCTGGCAAACTTCAAAAGACTCATTGGTATATTCTGATCTAGCGACGTTGTGAAGCAGAATATGGTGCACTCCCTGTAAATCTGCTGATTATTAACTTTTTATTATTAGTGATCTCATGCTCCCCAGGATGACTGAAAGTAGAAATGGTTTGACACTCCGATTCCTCTCTCTTCACCTGTGACTTTGCTCAGGCCTAAATAGCTCTTAGGGTTATGTGTGGAGGGGATACAAGCCTTAAGCTCAGCAGTTCGTTGTGGGTATATCTTATCATATGCACCTCCTTATCTTTATTAGTAGCTTTATTCTGATTTTAAATCAGAATTGAATCATCCCTTGATCTTAATCCACTCCATCTGTGTGTCCGCTGCCCCGGCACGGCGCTCTGTGACCCCTTGGACTCTGCGTTTTGTTTTGTTGGATGATAGCAGGGGTGTTGTGCGAAGAGGGAGGACACTGGACACAGGATTCGGACTTGTGGCTGAAACCTTGGCGGCGGTTTATTTTTCAACGCTTTAGAGTGGTAACACACGATGTCATTAGGAAAACATCTCATTCCAAGGATAAAAGAACGTAGCATAAAATAACTAAACAAAGACGCCCTTTAAAACAAAATAAAATATTATTAGCCTATGTTACATCGCCATTACCTTCCATTTTACTGTGTAGCTTTGCATTACAGACTAAAACATCAAGCAACATTCTTACCCCCAGCGCCATTTCCACACAATAAAACTTAACACAGCAGTTCACAACCGTAAAGTTAATTTCTTGCTATTCACACACCATTTAAAATCAGCCGAACAAACAGTCATTCTGTTAACAAACATTCAGTGAACAGATTACATGCTTTGGTGGGCTTATATGATATGGTGCAGACCCCTAAAAGTGTGGCTTACCTTTAGAGTAGTAACACACAATGTAACTAAAACATGGCATCCTACCCGCTAAGAGTTTTGAGCTACGGTGTCCCTGAATGGACAAACAGCACAAAAGCTAACTCTTTCTGGGGGAGATATACAGTACAATGGTGCCATTTACTGGTGCATTCCTGTCACTACCCTACATATACGTTCATTCCACTTTAAATTAATTTTGGTCATTCTACGCATGCCTGTTCCCATGTCCTGTTGTCCAATGACAGTACAATACTCTTTTTTGTCCTCCTCAGCTGACCAAAGTGAAGTAGTATGTTAGTGTTGAGGTGCTGCTTCGAAGCTTGGTTCCTTTTTTGGTGCTCTTCCATATCGTAGCAGAAAAGACTAGATGTCAATAAGTCAGTTCCCCAACCCTGCCCAATGAGAAACCTTTCCCAACCCTCAGATTTAAAGTGGGATTGAAGAAAGACAATTAGGCATGTTTTCCATGTAAACCTCAATTCAGAATTACCATTTCCATGTTACTACAAAGGAGAGTATTTTAATTCCAAATAATTTCATTCTAAATAATTATTTCTAAAACACACCATGTAATCATGGCAACATGGAGCAAAAACACCTAAAATATGATTTTTAACTGCTTGTTCATGGTTTTGGTTATGCATTTTCATACAGACAGTGACGTGAAAACACAAAGAAGCCAAGTGGGCACAACATTTCCATCAAGAAAAAACTGTTCTCAATAGAAATATCCAAATATTATATATCATACATCACACTCAACTGATTCTGGCTAAGTTTTAGTTATTTTCACAGTTGTCAATTACTTTTACCAGACAACTCATTCTAGTAAAATAGGTAATTCATTCAAAGCCTCAGAAGCCTTAAATTTAACGGCAGAATCTAGCCTGCTTCTACTATGACTAGTATGGGTTAAGAGCAGAGAAGCTATTTCCCAGCTGGGATTAATAAAGTATAATAAATTTAACCCATAGGGATGCCCTCTGAACTACTGCCTTACAGGCCTCAGGAGTGAAATACCACTTATATGAGCATTTCCACATCATACCATCCATCAATCTCAAAAATTCCCATTTTGTACATTATTGTGCCACAAGCTCCTCTTAAAGAAGAAGAAGGTGAGGTGGATGGCACGATTCTCTGCACTTTTGGCTATGAAATGCAATTTTAACACCCTGGATGACAACTGTTTTTTATTTGTTCTGTGTTAAAATTAATCTTTAAACGACCACTTTACTAAAGCACTTATGTATGTTTAGAAAAAGGTTGTTGCAACTTGTAAATTTGTGATGGTAAAGATTTGGTTATTTTGACTTAGCGCCCATAGAAGAGATGGCTCTTTCAGTTCCCAAATGGCTCGTTATTTCTCACTAGGAGCTTCTATTTTATCCTTATTAATGATTATTAATGATAAATTGTGGTTTAAAAATAAGGTGTTTTTAGTGTAGCCTGTTATTGAAACAAATAAAGCAAATTAGAGACCAAAGATTCACTGATTTCTCCACTTTTTCCCATTATACTTGTACTTTAATTTTGCACCTCTTCTGTGTCTGTTACTTTGTGTACCTGGCCTATGCCACTACACTTACTGTCTTTTAAACACCCCACCCTCCTTTCACATAGTAGTATAATTCTAATCTTTAGTTTAATGCCATGATATGCCATTCTAAATTAAGTCCTGCCCCTTTTAAAGATTTCCCCCCAGCTGGAGTTCGCTCTTCTCATTCGGTAAAAAGAATTGGCTCAAAGAGCTGGCTTGTTGTCTGGTGATGGTATGGATTGAAGGGTCGTTGCCTTCTGTCTGTGATGTTTTTTGTCTCCTTTCGTCTTTCTTATTTCCCTTTTGCTTCTTTTTGCCATTTTCCATCTTTTTCTGTCTCCTCCGGTCAGGTCAAGCAAGATTACATAGATTCTGTGATTCAAAGTAAATAAATGAATCAGAGTATCAGGAGGAACCTTACCCATAGGCCTCCCCTTGGCAGAGCAAATTTGTTGAGCACAATACAGCAACCAGAATATCATTTTGCTTGCTATGATGCTGGACAAGACATGTTAAAAAAAGAAAAAAAGAAAAAAGAGCCGGCTTATTCGTGAACACATACAAAAGTACATACTCAGTTATCCAGGTCATGGTAATCCTAAAGGGTTGAATAACTTCTTCTTTTCCTGGTTATTGAATGGCTGAAGCAAAGAAACGAGCGGAAACAAAAGAACTGAAAAAGCCTTTTGGAAGAGAGGTAAGGTATCTTCTGGATCCAGTTAATCTTCTTCAAGCTCTTAGGGTGGTTAGTCAGGATAGTTTCCAGTAACCTTTCACCCACTAAAGAATAAGAAAGTCAAGTAAAAGGTAAGATGGAAGGATAGTTGAGCAACATACCAATATTAGCCCCGGTTGGGAATCATTGCTTTAGAACAGTGATCCCTCACCCTGGTCCTGAAGGCCCACTATACTGCACAAGTCTGCAATTGACCCATTAATTCGAATCAGGTGTGTTGTGGCAGGGAAACACTGAAAGGCTGCAGAACAGTGGGCCTTGAAGACTAGAGTTAGGGATCCCTGATTTAGATAATATTTTTACTTCCTGATAACTAGGGTTTTGTTTACTTTTTCTGCACCATAAAGAGTACAAACAGTCTAACTAGATAGATACATTAGTTTCTGTAAGTCTTAATTTCCTTATCAGAACACTAATGATGGCTAAAGAATGTGGTTAAAAGCGTCCACAAACAGCAAGTGTTTCTCCAGAAACCTTTTCCAACATTTGAATGCAGCTTGCAGCCCACTTTAAGAACACTTCTGCTTCAACCCCTGACTGTTTCACAAGAACTGTTTTAACACTTCATGGCAGATTACCAACCACTGACTCACAGGAGGTGATGCATTTACTGCTATCAAAAATAAAGCAGTGAATGAGTGCACTTATATTTCGTGTGACCACCATCTGCTTGTGATTCAGCACAAGTTCGGTATTCTTATCAGGTTTTTCAGGTTTTCACAGGTATTTTGCAGAGGTGGCCATGGTAATTCTGTATATGATTTGAAAGAGAGGACATTAGTGACTAGATAAAGGAGCAAAGTCTGGATGATATTGAAGGATGTGTAATATAAAGTATGCATAGAAAGATGAGGGGGAGTAAGAGTAAAGAGGATAAGAGGATAAACATCTATCATGCAGGGATTTAGAGTAACAGCAGTAAACTTGCTATCACAATAACTCCTATGCTATAATTTATTTAGTTGTCCAGAAGTTATGCATGACAAAAAATAAAGTCATTAAAATAGTTAAATAATAGGAGGCTCTTTTTGTGGAAAGTAATCATGTTGGTGTGAAGCATTGGTCATGGCTAGCTTGTAGATGTTAAACTACTTAGGGAATTAGTGGATGCTACAATTGTTAAGAAACTGGATTAGCTTTTTAAGATTTTAAGCCTTACCCTGCTGTGTTTCATCTCAGACAAAAACATCTCCATCACCTCATAAAAAATTCAAGGAGCAACATAGTCACTTGCTGGTGGAATCAAACATTGCTTTTACCAACTCTTTCTCCAAACTGCTCACAAACAATAATTAATACATGTAGAAAGTACAGAGGGCAAAAATTGGTTTGAAGGCCAAGGCTATTATAATGAATGAGGAACACTTGTTTCTTATTCTCTTTTTTTATCCACTGTCAAATTTGTCCTTTTGTTTTTGTGGTATTAGTATGCCAAGTATCTATGTTCATTAGTGCCACCACCACCCCTATTTCATCTTTCCCACTGTTTTGCAAGGATACAACTGTTTACAATTTGTTTTCAATGGCTCCTCAGTGTGATATGACCCTGATGACCCACAGTGAGTAATACAAATAACAATATGCTATGGAAATATGCAAACCTAAATCCCAAATAAGCACTTATTCAACATTGGGGATAATAATATACACCCAATGGTTAAATCTCTGAGCTAGTTGAATAGCATAATGAAAGCTTTAAATGAGTTCTACTAAAAAAAAACAAGAACAAAAAGCAAAAAAAAAAAAAAAACAACATATACTGTATATATATATATATATATAACAACATATACATACATATTCTGTAGTGTATTCTTCAGACTTATCTGTTTATAGCTGCTTCAGGAAATGATTCCTGATTTTCAGGCAGTTACATGCAATTTATGTATGCATAAGGTACATGGTAAATTATGCAGACAGTGCTCAAAATAACATGCGTCTTCATGGTTTCTTGTGAATGATGCTTGTTTTTTTTGTTTTTTTTTTTTGTTTGTTTTTTATCAGCAAATATAACATATAGTGCTGTATTTGTTAGTATGTTTTCTAACTTTGCTTCTACTCTGTCTGTTTGAATATATTGGTAATACATTACAAACTAACATGGATACCAAATCAGATTTTAAAACTGGTGGATTAGATATGATTCTCCAGATATACTGTGTGTAGATCATGAATGAATAGTTAAGGGTATACATGTGGTCTATCAGAATTTCTCTTTATGTGTCACATATTTTTTTATATGATTACTTCAAAGTCAACATACCACAATACGAAAAATGGAACATTTTTACTGGATAATTATTTTACATATCAAAGCCTTTATTTTCTTTAAAGGCCTGCTGAACATCCACCCAGTACCAGTAAAATTATTTTAGCAAGGTTGCTACCTCCTGTTCTCATTGCCCATGATACATGATACTTGAAAAGCTAAACATATTGTGGCAGTTATAGATCTGAATCTTAACAATGTCAAAACACTTTTTTGGACTACGTATCTTTAGTTTTGACTTCTGTTAGCAGGTGTTTTGCTTCTTTCTTTTTTTTGCTAACAAAGCTAGTATATCTGTATTACAGTGATGTGAGTTTGTTCAGCTAGCTTTCTTTTAAACCGTGATAACATTTATTTTCTTTTTCTTTTTACCTTTTTCATGTAAACGCTCCAACTTTTGAGGTGCATGGCTCATGTGCTACTTCTTTAATATTAAGACATTAAGAAAAAACAAAATAACTTCTGCTGTTATAGATACTAAAGCTAGTTGACCATGAAAAACATTGTAATTTATAACTGGATATGGCAAATGTATATAATATTTAATTGACACATGTTGGCCTAACAATCATGAGTCCAAGAAATCTGAATGAGAGTGGAGCTGAATTAATTTCCTGCCCTAATGTAAATATTTAAACAAATGTTTTTTGTTAAAATAAACCCCACAAGATACCCATGTCCTCAACATGTTCTACTGCAAAAGACTGCAAAATAACTTTTATCTTTCTTCTTAAAGTGGTAAAAAATTAAGTCTGAGTAAGTTTAAAGGATACACCAGCTAGCCTCATTTTGTATAGGCAAATAAAATATAGATGGAGTTGAGAAAGATATGAAGAAAAATTAAATTTGGAAAATAAATGCATTTAAATTAATAATAATAAAGATGGGCACGAATGGGAAAAGTAAGATGTCTCAGTTTTAATATCTAACATGTTTTTTAATGTTCAGTTGGGGATATAATATTTATAAGATTTGCTGCTCAATTAATTAATTAATTTACAATTTGAAATGGGGGTTTTATACATACATTCAAAACCATGGATAAAATAACCTTTCACTTTAAATCAGTCTTATCATAACAATAATGATGCAGGTATGATATGGCCAGAGTAAGCTTTCATATAGTCCTACATAAAATCTGAGTTGAGTTGGGTTCAGGCAGATGCCAAAAAAATGGTATATCTATATATATAGTTATATTTTATGATCTGATGTTACACTTAAATGCAATATCATGCACATACATCCCATCTCTACTCAGCAGACTGAAGCTCTGTTATGAATAATTCTCTTCAGAAATACAGAACTGAGCAGAAAGAGAAGTCAGAGGTTTGGGGTTGACTGATCTTGCCGTGGTGTGTGTAAGTGTGTCATGCTATTTAAGGACGTGGAGGTGGGAGGGGGACAAACAAATACTCCACTACAAGCATGACTTCTTTAATGCTGACAAGATGACAAATAGTGTGCATTTTTTTGTGTTGGTATTCACTTCTAAAAATCACAAGAAAAAAAAAAAATGTCTCGAGTGATTTGAACAGTAGCAGTGGAGGAAATACTGCTACAGTGATTGCACTTTGAGTTCTAGCTTGTCTCTAGCTTCCACGTGGTCCATTTTGAGATTCAAATCAGTGCTTCCACTGTTTGGGGGTCATATTTGAATTGTCATGTAATCATATGGTAACTGATCGTCATGGCTTCTTTTCACCGGAACAGAAGTTACATTACTGTTTTTTTTTTTTTTTGTTTTTTTTTTGTTTTTTTTCAGAAATCAAGGTTACATTGTTATCGAAATAGGCTCTTGTTGATATTTGCATCAATACACCTTGTTAACCTGAAATGAATGCAAGCTGATTTCTATCATTATAATTGTGTTAAAGAAGCACAAAACCGGAAATTAAAAAGAGAATTGAAAGATAAAAAGTAAACTCTTTAAACAGGCTGCACATTCAGTCACTTATCCGCTGGTCCACTTACTCAAACCCCCCCTCCCAACGTCCACAGGATGACTTGACTCATGTTGCCATAGAAACAAGAATTACCAAAAGCTCAATAATATCTGGAGTGAAAGCAGAGAGAAAAAGAAATGGAAAGATGATGCTTCAACACAGAACCAGTGAATATACTTTATATGTGGGCGGTCTTTTGAAAATGCTCTGCATATGTATGTAATTAATCAGGAATCTGTCAAGATGCGTCATACTTTATCTGAAATTATATCATGAATAAAAGTGGTATTAATCAAAAATGTCTACTTAAAGGTCTTCAGCTTGTGAACATAACTCTAGTTTACTAAAGGCTCCTTTACACACGTTATTGATACGCATCATTCCAAAAATACAATTAGGATTAATCCTTTTTATACATATTTATAAGAATTTTCGTCTGAGTGGAAATAACACCAGTAAAATACTTTTATTGCATATATTTCTACTATTTTAGTATTTTGGTAAAGTTGGAAAAGCAATGCCTGAAACTACTCATGCTCGTCTGTGCTAATAACATCATCAGCAATCAAAAAGCTTTTTTTTCATATATTTCTTGCAAGTCTCCGACACCTCAGTCTTCCAGAAAAAATGTGGCATAAGTACATCCACATTATTCCAAAATATTCTGCATGTAAGATTTGAGTTAATTAAAGAAGCAAGATTCAGTTTTGCTGAATATTTTGCTTGTGTTGTTTCTTCTGTCGGTTTAGATCACTCTTAACAATTTCAGATAGGTTCAATAATTAGTTTCCTCCCCAGGTGGGCTCCATTAAATGGAAACTACTTAAAGCAACTCTACATAACCTTCCGACCTTAAAACTCTGTGCTTTTGACCAGTTTTGTTCACAAACTGACCCTGGGGCTGTCATTCCCCTGCAACATCCTGAAGCTGAGAGATATCACTTTAAATAGGTTTTGTTTTCTCAGCCCAGGGCATTATGTGACACCTGTCATTTGCTTTATGGCAACGTGTTACGCAGGCAACTGGATATCAATACACTGGCTGTTTTTAAACATGAAACATGACTGATTCATGAAAGAAATTTGAGAAGACATTATCAGAGGAAAAAAGCAAATGGCTAAACAAGTGATAGAGAATGAGATAAGACAAGTCAACACTGGACTGACTTTTACTGCCTGGAAAGACCTTAGAGAAGAGAAAGAATGGAAGATGGATGCTGAATTAGCTTTCGTTAGGGGTTGTCAAAATGTTTCTTTAAGGATGTTGTTCCACATTCAACAAGTTCAAAGAAGTCTGGTGATAAAGAAGGATCTTTCAGTAAATGGTAAGTGTGAAATGAAAACACTGGAGATTACACAAACCCATGAGAAATCACTGTCATGGATGGATGATGGAAAGCCGCCATGTCCCAACAAGGCTGCAGCGTCAGCAAGGTGGTGGCAGAGTGAGATTGTAGGCCCCTTTAGGGTGCATGAGGTTTGTCAAAATGACCTCTGCAAAATATAGGCTGTTTCTACACTGACCATTTCCTGCCATGGTATAAAAGGAAGAACCATGCTTGTAAAGTCATTTTCATGCACGACAAAGCACCAGCCCATCCTGAAAAAAGATACCACTGAAACGTTGGCTGCTGTGGGTATATACAAGGAGAAAAACTTATGATTACTCTACATCCGAACCTACCTATGTGCATGATTTCTAACCCTTACCATCACAGAGTAAAAACATATTAAAAAGGGATCAAGAGTGAGAATCAAAAAGTAAAATTGAAAAGACTGCAGAGAACTTGCGAGAAGGGTCTTCCTCTTGTGTTTGGTATCAGATTTAGAGGGATGATTCTAGCCTTCACCTTTCCTCCTTACAGAGGATTGAAATCAATGGTGTCAAAAGCATGTGTTGTCTTCTAACTAGATATGGACGCACCAAGAAGGTCAAGACAAGCTAAATGTATGTGTGATCACATTGCAAGTCTATGGTATCACTGACCTCTTGACTGTAAAAAGTTGGAAAAGGCTCCAAGTTTCTGAACTGAATTAAGGTGCTACAGAAAATAGATGAATGGTTGGGTCATGTAGAAAAAAATGGGTCTCTATATGTTCACAGGAAAAAAAAAAACTATAAAGAAAAAGTGGGTATTATAGAACTTTTGAGTCATTATTGCAAAATTGCTGTAGACTAATGTAACAAATACACTTTACTGTTTGAGGTTTGGAGACTTGCCATTGATTTAGATTTGAGATTCGTCTGATTTTCTTTTATGCACTACTTGACTGCTTTTGTTTGTTAGATAGTGGCTTTTATTAGTTTCCAAAGCAGCTGGATGTTTACAAGATTCATTAGGTCTGGTTTAAATGCAGGTATGGGACAAAAGTCAACAATGGAAGCTCTCGTTAACTGGCTAGCTCCTGCTTTATTCCTGTGATTGGTTGATGTGATATACTTAATTGCAATTAACATCACTTGGAATGCATCTGCTTGGTTGACCCCTCAACCGAGTGTTTTTCACCTCTGCATTCTGTTATATACATTTGAAGCCTTAAAATTCCAAAATAATTAAACATTTGTCAGGGAAAATTATTTGAAATCAGTAATTCAATGGTTTCTATAGAGAACTTTCCAGCTTTCTGGCATGGAAGTTTCCATGGACAATCTTTTCTGTTGATTGTTTTTCTACAGTTTTTTTTTTTTTTTTTTTTTTTTCTCCAGAATAATCCTTTCCACTTATCAATACCAAGAATATCCTGATAGAGGGAGAGGGGAAGATCTAGTTCCAACATGTTATGGCAAAAACGACTGTCTGCAAAAAAAAAAAGGGTCAAATTACTAAAATACCAGCTGAATTGAATTTTCTTTCCTTTTAACTGTCTGCAGAGAATTTCATTCCACATCCATGTAACAACCCGGCCCCGATCTCTAAGACTTTGGCTTTTGTTCCATTCAGCACATCCAGTAAGTCAGTTGCTGGTGGCACATTTCCATCTCTCTCTTCACTACCATCACAGATAATATTACATGCATAGTCACCACGTTAGCAGGAAGACAACCCCCCCCTTCCAAATCCCCATGAATTAATCTGGCAGCAGCAGGATTGCTGTGTTCCTCTCCCTCTGCTTCTTATCGTCGCTCTGAGGCAACTTCTTAAGTGGGAACAGGAGATAAGATGAGTCAGACGAATGAGATATCACCAACTAAATTGAGATTTAATTTGTGATGGAATTCCTAAACATGCCATGTGATGCTGAGCAGGTAACACTATTGGAAGTATGAGCCCTCCATCTGGGCAAACAATTGCTCTCCGCCTGTGCAAACAATTCCTAATTACTCCTGTTTGATTATGGGGAGATTTGAAGCAGAGTCCCAGACACAAATAAGCCACAGGTGTGTCTAGGGCAGCCACCACATGATACTGACAACGAGGCGAAAACACTGTTTATTTGATTGTGTTATGCACCAAGATTTAATTTGACACACATCAGTAATTCATTAATCCAGTTTCAGCTATATAAATGGGACAAAGTTTGGTTTATTCTATATCTTAAGGAAATACTTCTTATCAAACAATACTGAAACGTGAATGTGTTTTAAATGGCACAAAATGATGACATGGGAGTCTACCATCAATTAAAAAATATCGATAAATTTAGACAACACTAACTATTTTTGCCATTTTATTTCTCACCACACCCCAACATGGGGTTTACCAAGTATTCACTCTGCATGTGTAGGTCTATGCAGGAAATATTACTACTCTGTTGAAGACGTAAAAGAAAGAAAAAAAGAAAGATTCATCATTAACAAACCTGCCTGAATATTCCTTTTTTATTTAGAGGTTTGCTTGAATATTCAGCAGTTCCTTTCATCCATGGCTGACTATACAGACTTGTCATTCTTGCCAAAAATCTTCTATGTGTTCTTTTTTTTTTCATAGAAAAACTAAGCCATTCTGATCAAAAGGTAATAAAAATAGCTTTGAGATGAACGCAACAGAACACAATGTGTACTTAATTATGCATTCCAAAACAGCAGAGGAGCATTATTTAGCTCTTTTGCATTTTACAGGAGGTATACCTTCACAATAGGTTGGGGAGAAAGACCAAACCTGTACGCGTTCTTTATCTTTGATACATAGACAGTGGAAGTGTTTGATATTCACTTTGACATGAACATTTCAAAAGCAGAGACAGCTTAGCAAGGATTCGTTGTACCACTGAGAAATATAGTGCCCAGGGTAAGCAGAATGTTACTAGCTGGAGCTCATTTCTGCCTCTTATTTTCAAGAAAAAAATGTACTTAAGCTGCTTTAGGACCAGAAAAGAATACTCTGGGCTGTAGTGAGCAATGAAGTTCTGTCAATAAGACACCATTCTGGTTCTGGCTCTGTCTTGGTGATTTCTGGCAAATTGGCTTTCATTCACACCAGTTTAATTGAAACCAAAGTAAGAGGACTTTACTCCACAGAAATAACTGTGGAAGCAAAACAGCGGATTTCTACGGAGCCCATGTGGTGACATCAGTTGCCGCGAGATGAATTTTGTGAAGCAAAACTTCATAAAACTGTCAAAATTGGGCGATGTAAACCTAATCATTAAAATAAATAAAGGGCATTTGAAAAAAATATACAACATCTCCTTTTTGGGGGCTCCAACAGAAAAATAGAAAAACACAGAACGGTAACCAACAGTGGATAAGACAGGATGATTTATAGACAAGTGGACAAGACAGACGAGACAAATGGGCAGGAATTTTGTCCTGTCTGTTAGTTTGTTATATATTTAGAGCACATATATGTGCAGAATACATATTATGTGCTATGGTTGACATAAAGAAGATTTTTTTATTTATCGTGAAGTGTGTGTGCTCTAACAGGAGTGATGTGTAATGTGTGAATTTGGGTGAGACTGTGTACCTGTAAGTGGGGGGATGGGAATAGGTGACATGTGATTCTTACCCTAAACTTTTTTTTTTTTTTTTTTTTTCCATTGCAATATATTCTAAGATGTCCATCGATTGATGTGACTTGGATTCCTTGATTTCCACATCTGGGAGTCTGCTGTTTTAGCCACAGTTCGATGAATGAGTAAAGGATTTCTGAAGTTGAATGGGATGACTAGTTTAGAAGTATCTTCAAGGAGGTGAGTGATGCTGATGCTGGGACTCGGAATGATTGAGTGTTTCAGTGATTCTGATTAATTAACAGTGAACTATACAAAAACGTCCAATTGGTGCTTTGGATTGAATGTACTAATTTATAATGGGGCAATTGGTTAAATTAATTTTCACACAACTTTCATTCTTGCTAGCATTTGACTAGCAATGAAATATTTTTTAACTTTTTTTAATTTATTTTTTTTTTATAAAACATATGTCAATAACAAGGCCCTTGTTTTTCAAACTGTGTCCCTGCACTTTCTCATGTTCATCTCTTTGCTCAGTGTCTTTTCACTTCAGTCTCACAAGTATTGCCCTGGAGGGTTTTCCTTAAATGGAGGTCACTATGGTCATCGTGAATCCAATAGCACCTTGATAAAGACAGTGAAATCTGTGATCCAGTTACTTCTTGAAAGCCCCAAACTTAACTCTCTCCTCCAATGGCACTCTTTTGCATTCTGAATCTTAATCTCACCAGTTCTCCACCTCTTCCCATAGACATACCTACAGTGGTGGCAGGAGTGAAATGTGCTTTTTTTGGGGATAACAATTAATGACACGCTTGCCTTAAATCTTCAAGTAGTTCCAATTTGCTTTGGGGATTAGATACACAGCTCTTTCTTTGACAGAGCAAAATGATACAATTATTCAATGAGCCAAACCACATGTGCAGTGCAGCATATCAGCAAAAAAGAAATGTGCTGCATGTGCTACTTTATAGATTGCCAAGCAAATAATTCAGGGGCCCATTATAGAGGCATGAATGTACAGTTTAAACTGCCCCAAAGAAACGAGATGTGATGAATTTCCTCGCTACAAAACAGCACCAGAAATATGAATTTGGAACGCAGCTCTGCGCACTGCTCAAGTGGATAGCTCAGCTTGATTTGCATTTTATTTGAAAGCATTTCGGCATTTAGCGATGGATGTAACTCCAGCATGTGAACATTGTCGAACGAGTATCTGAAATGTTCTGTGGAGAAATCCCATTTCAGGGTTCAATGGCTCTTCTGAAGTTGCCCATCCGGGAAGCTGTGAAATATGTGCTCATGTAAAGCTTGTCTATTTAATCAATTCTCCTGTTTTCAATTACTGACATTACGGCTCTGTTCGCTGCTGTTGTCCTGCAGAAAATGTATTAAATAAGTTTTGGACAGATTAAAACTGAGGGCAGTAATGGTGGCATTCAGCTTATGTGCTTGTGTTAGAATTAGAGAAAAGAAAACAAGGATAATGCTGAAGTTTTGACACCCCAGATCTTTGAGCTCAAAAACGTTTACCAGGGTCTTAGGCATCATTTCTCTACTTTGTTATTTTGAAGCTGTATGAGAAACATTCGTAAAATATTAAAGAACTGCCAATGCTAATTTTATGCTCTGGAAATCCAGTCTTCCTTCACTCTTTGAGCTGCTCACAGTAAGATAAATTTTGATCAGAGCAGCACAAACATTTGAAAGCTTCTCATGTGCTTTGTTTGAATTCTTTTGATTTCATGTTTTACTTAGTGTATATTTTAAATGTAAAAAGATAACATTGTACACTGTGGACATAAAAGAAAAGCCTGTGCTTTGAGTGTTCCACTGAAATCTGCATTTAAGCCTGGAACACAAGATAGGGGCAGAGTTGTCCTGATAAAATAATTAGTTTAGCTATAGGATGGTTGTCAAGTTCACAGATAAAATATGCACTAACCTACACATACAATAAATAAATAACTTAATTAATTAATTAAAAAAATACCAAGAGCACTTTTTTTTCATGCAGGCACTATAGAGGCTTTGTTTCTTTTTTCTTTTCTCTTACAAAAAGACAAGAATTTTTAAACATGTTCAGAATTTCATTCAGCCTTTTCATCATACAATTCTCAGTGACAGAAGCAGCAGCTCAAATCAGCACATGGACCATGTTTTATTGTAAATTCTACAGATGATTACCAGCTTTTCTCGAAATTAAGCTCACTTTCCTGAGTTAAACTAAGTAACTGACTTGGTTATCTAATAGAAGTTTGAGCAATATTGCAGAAATTTGCATTCCCTTGAAAAGATTTAAGAAAAATTTTCATCCATTTTCTGCCGCTTATCTGGATTCAGGTCATGGGGCAGCTGTCTAAGCAGGGAAACCCAGACTTCCCTCTGCCCAGCCACATTCACCAGCTCATCTGGAGGGACCCTGAGGTGTTCCCAGGCCAGCCGAGAGATGTAGTCCATCCAGTGTGTCCTGGGTCTCCCTCGGGGCCTCTTTCCTGGTGGGATGTGCCCGGAACACTTCACTAGGGAGGCGTCCAGGAGGTATCCTAACCAGATGCCCAAGCCACCTCATCTGGCTCCTCGCGATGTGGGGGAGCAGCGGCTCTACTCTGAGCCCCTCCCGGATCACAGAGCTTCTTACCCTATCTCTAAGGGAGAGCCCGACCACCCTGCGGAGAAAACTCATTTTGGCCGCTTGTATTCGCAATTTTGTTCTTTCAGTCACTACCCACAGCTCGTGACCATAGGTGAGGGTAGGAACGTAGATCGACCGGTAAATCGAGAGCTTTGCCTTTTGGCTCAGCTTGTTCTTCACCACGACAGACCGATGCAGAGTCCACATCACTGCACACGCTTCACCGATCCGCCTGTTGATCTCCCGCTCCATCCTTCCCTCACTCGTGAACAAGATCCTGAGATACGTGAACTTCTCCACTTGGGGCAGGAATCATTACAAAGGGCAGCCTTGGCAGAGTCCAACCCGCACTGGAGACGATTCTGATTTACTGCCAGCAATGTGGACTAAGCTCTGACACCGGTTGTACAGGGACCGGACAGCTTGTACAAGCAGGTCTGGCACTCCATACTCCTGGAGTACCCCCCACAAGAGTCCCCAGGGGACACTGTCGAATGCCTTCTCCAAGTCTCCTCCCTGAGCCGCCACCTTATTGAGGTGGAGGAGTTTGTGCGTCCTGACGATCCTAGCGGCTGTGTTGTCAGGGGCTCATGCCCCTGGTAGGGGCATGGCAAACAGGTGTCTAGGGGAGGGACCATATGAAGTGCGGCTCAAATCACCCCTATGATGAGGAGAAAGCAAGGACCAAGGTTTCCATTGCCCAGCCATGGATCACCAGAACCCCCCTCTGGAGCCAGGCCTGGAGGTGGGGCATGAAGGCAAACACTTGGTGGCCGGGCCTTTACCCATGGGTCCTGGTCGGGCTCAGCCCGAAAGGGTGACATGGGCCTCCCCTCCCATGGGCTCAACACCTGCAGGATGGGCCATAGGGGTTGGGTGCAGTGTGAGCTGGACGGCTGCCAGAGGAGGGGACCCTGGTGGTCTGATTTTGGTGTGCTCGTCAAGAACTGTCCCTAACAAACACCTTGTTCAGTCATAAGAGTGCCCACATGTGCACTTGGCACCAGGACACTCTAGGCCGCAGTGTGATGATCGACTCTGTAGTTGTGTCGTCGGACTTGCGGCCTGATGTTCTGGACACTCGGGTGAAGAGAGAGGCGGAGCTGTCAACCAATCACCACCTGGTGGTGAGTTGGGTCAGATGGTTCAACCATGTCCCGGGTGAGGCGGGGGACATTGAGTCTGAATGGGCTGTGTTCCGTGCCTCTATTGTCGAGGCGGC
>JBAJHZ010000027.1:14139321-14150967 GCA_037177175.1 Melanotaenia australis | reverse complement strand
TGTGAAGAACAATTCTGCTCTCCTCACATGCTAAATGGAAGTCTATTGTAAATACTGCTCAAAATAATGTGCAAGATTGAATGTTTGTGTCTGATGTAGGATTCAATGATTAATAGTTTTAAAATTGAGATCGTAATTTCATACACATCCTATCTAACCCTAGAAGTTGCCCACAAATACAATTTAAATGGCAGCTTTGTGGACAGAGCAACTTTGAGATTGTGGAAAACTGCAGAGAAAGTTATTGACTCTTCATCAGTGTTGGTTATTGTAACGCTGTTACTTTTGTCAGTAAGTAATACTCCAATGCATTACTCGTTAAGTAAAGTAAGTCAGTTATCATTACCCTACCGTATGTTTGTCTGTTACTTGCAAAAATAAATACATTTCGACCAATAGCTGCAAACTTCTTGCTGTTCACAGAGGTGATGCAGCAAGGCATGGGCAGTGTTCCAAAGTTTGCTTGGTGGGCTATTTTTCTCTGCAGGCCTGTAAAATATTGTCAACCGTTGGTTTTTGGGTCTTGTTTATCTTAAGTGTTTTTGCTCTCCTGTGTGAAGTCCACCTGATTCTCTCACAGTTGTCCATAAAGCAATAACCTCTGGGTGCGGAATGAAAACGTGAATGCAACAGTCTTTTTTTTCAGGAACTAGTGTCTACAGCACCATTTCCTTGGTTACCGTGGGCATCTGAACTGGCACGCCTCCACCAAAACACACGCGCACAACTTCAGTTGACAGAGAGACAGTGGCAATGTCTGGGTATAACTATGGAAATATGTAAATAAAAAAAAAAACATATAATAAAGAAGAGGAAGACGATTGTGTATTGGAGGGATTAACATACAGCAGACTAAATTTATTTGAGCAGCTGTTAAATTAGCCCTACAATTTAATTCTATTTTTTTTGTTTTAAATAATCTGCTTGACTAAATAAATTAGTGTTAAAAAAAAAAAAAAAAATCTGTGTGTTTTATATTTTGTACAATACTGTAATTAAGTTATAAGGATGTTAATGGGATCATTTTTAGGGAGGATACTTTACAAAAGCAACTAAAAAGTTTTTTTTTTAACAGTAACACATTACTTTTTGGTGAAAGTAATCAACAAAGTAACTGAGTTACTTTTTGAATAAAGTAATTAGTAACTGTAACTTTTTAGTTTTTCAACAGTTTAACAAGACGAGGCAAGGGCGAGGTAGGCTTTGTTCTGAGGCCATGTTTCAGGCAAAGACTACTGTGCAGTTGCACATCTGCAATTGGCGGCTGATCCAGTTGACACCGCCCTCCCTCATCCATCTCTGGTATTGGTCGCATCTTCATCTGACTTCAGGTCAACCCTCTACGATGATGATTGGACGCTGCCACTCCCTCACTTCCTGCCTCGAGACCAATTGGAGGACACCTGGATCTTTAAAAGAATGGAAGAGACTTCATTCGTGGTAGCTGTGATCCATTAGGCCCACAGTTTGTCATGGGATTGTTTGTTGAGACGCTGGTCTGTGTTTGTGAGAATTTGGTGGCTAAAGCCTTTAGATTTCCCTTGAGTAATTTGGTTGCATGATTGTGCCTTTTTATGTTAAAGAATTGATCACAGGCCTATCACCGTCCTCACTATCCTTCTCCATATCAACCAGATCCAGCTGAGTTCTCTGCTCAGCTTCCTCTCCTCCCCCACTGGTGGAGGGAACAGCCTCACCAGGAGAATCCTCAGATTTCCCAGCAACTGCAGGCACCTGAAGCACCTGCCGTTCTACCAAGCCTGCCACCACTGATGACATTAACTCCTTTTTCCGCATTTGTTTCGGCCTTGGGATGTCATAGTGGTCAGCTACTAAGGCTAAATCATCCTTCCGACACGCCTCCAGACACTCCAGAGTCGGTTCCGCTATGAATCGATCCAGATCGGACGGAACGCGTCGCATAGCCATATCAAATTTACAATTAACCTTACCTCTACAATGCCACAAAACTGAGTTCAATTTTACCTACCGTGCCTAAAAAAAAGCCACACAAACACGCAGCAGTAAGAGCAACCACTCGCACCACGATGGGTACTCAAACCACGCGTCACACACACTTACCTAATAAAGTGATATACAATAATATGATATAATATTACAAAAAAACTCCCAGATGAGCCCCCACTATGTTACGTCCCCCTATATGTCCAGGGGGCAAAAGGACTGTAACACAGAAATGGCCGGACCAAGGGTAAATAAAATACAATAATGTTTATTAACAGAAAGGGGTTCCAAAACGTGAACAACCCTTATCCGGCAAATAAAACAATGAAACAAACAAATCAAACTGAAAGTGTCCCTTTTGGGTTTTTAACAATTACCTTTAACACTACTAGGTACAAAAAGAAACCAAAAATGTCCCCAAAACGGGCTACACGCTCACAGGTGGTCTAATTAACAAACAAAATAAACACACGCTCTCAGGCGGACTTCTAACAAACAAAACCAAACTCCTAGTAACTAAACACAAAAACCTCCTTCTTTCAGGCCGGGACGGTACTAAAGCTCAGAGCATAAAAAGGTATTTAACACTAAACCAAATGTCTAACTCGCACAGAAATGTCTCTAAACCACACAATCCACATCTTTCTCAAACTGGCAGGCATGTGTCCCACTGTCCACAGCTGCCCCGAATGATGGTGATGATGCTGTCTTAAAGGAGGCCTCTTCTCGGGATTGGACAGCTTGTTTAGGGAGTGAGGGGTAAGGCGGCCAATCAGGGATCAGAGGAGGCGGGTGCTGGGCCGTCTCCTCAGTCAGCCTCTCCTGCAGACTCTCTCTCTGGGCTGGCTGATAAGCCGGCGGGCGTCACAATTGAGAAAAGATGCTCTCATTGTTTTTGAGTAGCCATTTAAGTCTGTACTTGTTATAAATTGTAATCTCAGTAGGAGACTTTTTAGTTTGGTTTTGGAGATAAGACTTTTTGTTTGTAAAGTTAATGGTAATTGTTTTTGTTTGTTTTTGGTAAACGTGAAAGCTCTAGTTTTGTTTGTTAGATAATTGTAAATCGTTAACCTTAAATTAAGGACACCATTTGTTAATTGTTTTTCTTTTGTTTAACCGGACAGATATAACCTAGGACACTTTTTGTTGTTTATAGAAGTATAGAAATATTGTTATATCTTTTAGTTTGGGCTTGGTGTGTTTTTGTTATTGACCCTGTGTCCCCTAGTTTTAAGAGGGGGTCATAACAGGCTACATGTTTGATTTAAAACATCATCTGAGTGCTATACTCAGCTGTAAAGTCAAGTCACATCTTTAACTCTCATCACAGACTAATTTTCCATAAATGACTGAAACGGAGGACCAAATACATGTGATGAAGTTAATAAAGGCAGTTTTACTGAGTCGAGTCACTCCAACTTAAATTTTAGATCTTAGACAGCAAAGTTGACATGGATTGACCCCTATCTAGGGCAGGACCCTAGTGAACTCGAATATAGATATAAATTCAATTTTGACCTATCTCAATCATAAGAATGAGACATTATTACTCAATCCATAGATAGAAAAACATATAATGGTCAAATGCAACAACAGCCAGCATGTCTGTCCATCATGTCATGTCCATCTTACTGCAATGGGGAAGAGAAATGAACGAACCTCAACATGGAGTTGACCTGGGTCAAACAACAACAGGGACTGAAAGTAAACTTATCTTATCTTCCCAAACTGCAGCTGCAGAGTTTTAATGCCCAAAATAAGATCTGCTACTGTAGAGCAGGATGAAGTGCTACATACTGTCTTTGCTAAGGTGGGAGTAGAGTAAATGTGTTTGGGCTATGCACCAATAATAAAAAAAAACAAAGAAAAATGAAGGCAAAAATCTTGGTCTCATTTTAAACTGACTGACTGACTTGCTGACTGACTGGATGGATGGGGCTTCTTTTTAAACATGATGATACTGATTGCTGTAATAGTGGTGGTGATGATGATGTCTATCAAACTCACTATGTATTCTTTTGTCTTGTAATTTTGATCATGTGCAGCTCATTGAGTTATGTATGAAATTTGCTTCATAAATAAATGTCTCACCTGTATGCATCACATCAATATTCATTTAAGCAGTGCTTGCTGACTGACACAAGTGCCATCTAAGCACTGTTGTTGCAACATTGTATTTACTTAAATTTGATCAAAAGGCAAAAATTTCAACTTCAGGCTGTAGTTTGGGCAGAATGTAACCAGAGGTCCTGCAGTATTATCTCAAACTCAGAGTTGGGAACATTTGACACATAATTCGAATAAGGTGTACATGAAGCAGGCATGGATGGATGGATTAGGGTCCCAAATTAGCTGAGGTAAACAGCATCATACATGCGATTACATGTTTATTTAGTTGTGGTTTTTGTCAAATATCTCATAGGATTCACTTTGTTTGTTTCAATAATGATTTACATTAGTTCATTAGAATGCATGAAGTATAACTAACCTGTAAAAATACACAATAGAGATGTAGTTTCTTGTTTTGTTTCCTTGCAACTTGTGTCATGACAATTTGTTCTCTTCCTCCATTATATACAGGTTTAAGCCCTAAGTCTGCAAAGGTTTAGTGATTATCCATTAGTGAGCAAAAATGGAATTGAGTCCTTAACGTCATATGACGTCTTGCACTTTAAAAGATGGATTCTGTGAATCAAGTAACACATTAGTAAAAACGTAGCATAATGGCTGCATGCTTTAATTAACTATTATACACTGCTGGTGCTACAGTCTTTTGAGTTTTACACACCAAAATATATTTCCTTTTCCTTTTACCACTCCACCAATAGTAAAGGAAAAAAAAGTCAGGAAATGTTTGTGCATTATGCAGATAAACATTTTTCTTGGACATCAATATGAAGAACAGCATGATTTCAGGCAAGCCACACTCATCTTATGCCGATTATATATATGCTTAATCATGCTTGATCTTGTTTTTGCTTCCACTGTTCTACATGGATCAGTCTCTGCTTCCTTGTTATCCAATATCACAATCCACAGAACCCTGACTCGGGAGTCATCGGCCTTCCCCAGACACATGACACAGACACAAGTTTAATACTTGTAATTGTTGACTAGCAAGGCGGGGGGCATTTAATGGCAGTATCCACTAACGGAGGGAGTGATGTCACAAAGTCAAAAGATCCCAGACTCACCTCTTGGAGCACACATTTGCTAAAAAGTGGAGCAAATTAGAGAGGTGACAGAATTTTCTCATTTTTGGGCTTCCTAAACAGGCTATGAGGACACACGTTAGATGGTTAGAAAACCTTTAGAAAGTGAATTTTGCAAAATATGGGATCTTTAAATGGTAAAAGTGGTTCTATCTACACATTGAAAAATCCTCCTCACAGAAAACATCTTCAGATAAATAATCAGAAGTATGAAATCACTTAGGTTATAACTAGAAATCTTATGAAGTCTTACTAAATGCAGGTCAACACTGAACTGCACTGGGTTTCCACATGCACTCTGAAGCATTTACATGTGACTGAAAATGAAGATGAAGCTGTGCACTCAAAAAATAACCAATAAAACACTTGTGGGGTTATATACAGGCAGAAAATGAAGAAACAATGAACATGTCAAGGTTTTCTTTTTTTTTTCTTTTTTTTTTTTTTTTAGTGCAGCCCATTAATATGAGCCTTAGAAGATGTGGATTAAGAGCCTGAGCAGTTTTCTGCTTTCAAAACCCTCTATGTGCTGCACCAAACTAAATTTAGACAGGTCGAATTTGACACAGGCGCACATGTGCTAACAGACAGACAGTCATTAGGCTTTCAAACAAACATCATCTGGGTGGAATGATGAGTCTTTAGTGAGATGCATTTGTTTCCTTCACATCACTGGAGAGAGGAAAGTGAGGGTGGAGGGATAGAGGGAGGAGGCTGGTGGAGGCAGAGGGGGAGCTGCTATTGATATGCTCCATGCAGAGCCAACACCTGACTAATTTCTTGCAGCCATTCAAATGACTGCCTGCTTTGGCTGATCCATGCTTCCTGCCGACTTCCCGCTGAGTACGCTCACAGTGGAACAGGTCAATGCAAATGAGATACAGACCTTTAAAAGGGGACATTTGGCTTTAAATCAAGTGTATTTAGGAGACTAGTTTGCCATATGATAGCCATATTTAACAGGATAACATACAATGTGTAGAAAAAAAAGAAAAAAAATGTGAGGTATTCACATGGATATAAAACTTGAGTTTTAAAAATGAGAATACTTGTCCCAGAAAAGGCAAAGATGGACTCTTGCCTTTTCCTTAATTTCCCACAATTGAGGTACCCAAGCTCGTAACATACATATAATGACCACTTTTCAAAGGGAACAATAGAGAAGTAGTACAGTTTTGCAGTCCAATTTTGCCTTCAAGTGGGCCTACAGGAAGGACAATTGAGCTCTGAGATTAAAAGCCATCAGATTGTGACAAAGACTTCATTATTGCAAAAAAGTATAATGCATTGCACTTGGGGAAGGGAGTGCTAATCTCTCACAAATACATTAACAGTGGGATACTGGAGAAATGTTTTAATCATAGTGGCTGAACAAATCCTACACCACGAAATATCACTTTCAGTTTTTTTTTTTTTTTTACATTGGTATTTGAGAATAGGCTCATAAGTCAGACTTGGATTTGTGTTAATAAAATCAGCAGATGGGGTTAAACTTAAGTCTCTAACATGCAGAGTTTTGCAACCATATTAGAAATATACCAAACTGCTGTTATTTATATACATTTGTTGCACCACAGCATGACTTATAGGTCCTCATAGCCAATAAAAGAGGATAAAAGCACACAGAATATCTCCCTAATGGAGCTGCATGCGACTTTGAATCGTATTTACAGTTTCTTATTGACTTTCACCTTTACATGATATTAGCATTGGCTACATTTGCTTTTCCTCCCTTTAAGCTCCTCATGAATCCTACTGTCTTCTTGATCCTTTTCTCCTTGAGACATAATTAAAGGATTGAACAGTCCTCTATGATGGTCGAGAGTTTGTGATTCTGTATCTATGGATAGAAGAAACAAGGAAGTTAGCATAATGAAAAGCACCCCGTGAAGCCATGCTAGCAACTCCACAACCTTGTGCTAGCCAACTGCAAACATTAAGTGGACATTTTTACAATGTGCACTATCTAAGTTCATTGTGGTAGCAGGCTGGCTGGAACCACAGCTGTGAAAATAGGGTTGTCACCATATATGTAAGCAAAACTAGAGAAAAGTAACAGATAGCAGAGAAGATTCAACCTAATTTGGATAATGCTTAGATAGCGATAGCAATTGATGACCTGGGTGTGATTTTTGGTATGTATTGTGTGGGCAGTTTTGTCCGCAACACTCACAAGCAAACACGTTAAGCTAAGACCAAACAAAACAGCAGATGAGGGCAATAACTGGGCCAAACACTTTCTGCTGTCTGCAACTTGTAACCATTCATCCACTGGCGTTGATGGCTGTTTCAAGGCCAAATTTCATGACAGTTTGTAATTGTGATTGAATATAACCCAGGACCCTGTGAAGCTCTAGTCCATTTAGCATATATGAAAAAAGGATAATGAAATCCATTTATATCCAGGCAGACAGAGTTTAATGAAAGGTTCCGAAGTCAATAATGTTTATCTGCTTAGTGTTCAGAAAGTAGGTGCCAAAAATCTTGGAGACAATTAGTTGTAATATATTTAGTTTGGACTGAAGTAGTGGGCTGACCAATTTAGCCATTTCTTGACAGAAAGATTAATTTTGTCAGTTTGTCAACTGTCTTTCACTTGGAAGATAGAGGTTTGTGTCCTGTCTGGTGCCATTCTTTTGCCTTTTGAATTGCATAGTTACTGAGATTTACTTTATGTATCTGAAACTTGAAAGTATAAACTGCCAGTTTCATTCACTGTATTGTTTTCTTGTGGGCCTACCTTTGTTAGTTTTGATGGACTACTAATCACATCTAAAAATGCCACAGCATCATTGATACCACAAGACAGTTTGTCCTTATCTCAAAGCCACAGGTTTTGACCAAATAATAATATATGACAGCATAACATGAGAATGGGTTGCAAATTATCTAATGTTGCCTAATGGAGAAACTATGCTTTTATGCATTTTGATTTAAGACTAGACATACAGGGTAAAGCAGCATGGTGGTTTGAGGTGTGAAGATGACAGGAGAATGCACAAACTTTTGAAAAGCTAGCCTCAGTGCTTCTATAACTTGCTAATATAACAGCAGATACATTTTCAAAGGCAGACCTTTCTTCGTGAGCAAATTAAAGTTCAAATGATATTCATAGAGATCACTGTTCAAGGGCTAAACGCCAGATTGCTGCAGTATAAACACTGTTTAGTATCAGTACCTCCAAATCCAAGACCATGGTACTCAGACAAAAAAGGGTGGAGCATCCTCTCCAGGTAAGGGATGGGATCCTGCCCCAAATGGAAGAGTTCAAGTATCTTGGGCTCCCAATGTACTGCTTGATCTACATTCCTACACTCACCTATGGTCATGAACTTTGGGTAGTGGCTGTTAAAACAAGATTCCAAATAAAAACAGGTGAAATAAGATAGACTGAGAAGCTCAGTCATCCCGGAGGGGCTCAGAGTTAAACTTAGTCTCCTCCACATTAAGGGAAACCAGTTGAAATAGCTTGGACATGAGGTTAGGAAGCCTACTGAGACACCGCTCTGGTGAGGTGTTCTAGGCACATCCCACTGGGAGAAGGCCCTGGTGGAGATACAAAAAACATGCTGGAGAGACAATGTCTCTCAGGTTGGCCTGGAATTGCCTCAGGATCTCCCTGTTCGAGCTGGAAGAAGGGGTCAGGGAGAGGAAAGTCTCAGCTTCTCTGCTTAAGCTGTTGCCCCTGAACCTGACTTTGGATAAAAAAGGTAGAAGATTGATGGATGGATATGACAAATGTGTTCTATTATCAACTCTATCTATGCATTTTTTTTCATCTATGGACCATGTCTCACAACATACAATATATAGCACTTTTTTTCACACAACAAATTAATTTCCTTCTGGCATCACTGCAATTTTAATTAAATATTTAAACACCAAAGATTATCATTAATTTAATCTTAATAGGGTTTAGAGAGGACCTGATTGTTCTTGTCAAACTAATAAGAAATCAGTTTCTTTTTAACTTAATTTAAACATTATTATGGGGGGGTAAGGAAGGCAACTGACCTTCTGCCCTTCCAAATAAGCACCCTCGCTGCAAATCATGTTGAAGATAACATTAAAAATGAGGGTTTCACTTACTCATCCTCTTTCGGACAGGAGAATACATCAGCCAAGTGCTCTCGGTACAAAGACAGCTGGCTCCTCAGATTAATTTCACTATCTCCTTTTTCTCTCCTCCAAGGAAAAAAAAGTAAGTAATTTACTTGACATTCAGTGCAGGTAAATCTTACCCACTTTTCCCAAAGTGTTCTTACAAACAACACACACATAAGCAGACACACGGCTGCACAATGTCAGGGACAATAGCTTTGACCAGGCAGAGGGCCAAGGGCCGTATAAGAACTGTAATTTCATCCTATTGCTTAGCTGGGTCACCTTATGCTTGACCTACCCATGTCAAAGCAGAGTTTGTGTGCTTGCATTTGTGTGTGTGTGGGTATGTGTGTGTGCGTGTCTCAGTTATTAATTTTTCTAAAAAGACAGAACCACCTGGGTTAAGATGAAGACCAAATACATTTGATCTCACAAGCCTTTAAGCCCCATTCTGTGCAATTAAAAATATATATATATATAATAAAAAATATATAATAAACAAAACCCTAAGCAACTGTATCAAAAAAGTCTGGATGCACCTGTGATAGAACATTTCTTAAATAAAATAGTAATGTTCATGTAATAATTAGCTCAGGAGTTATCAGCTTGCTGCTGTTTGTGATGAGGACTGGAAGCAGTCCGGTGGTACCGTCTTCAAAACCAGCCTTCAATGACATACTTTTAGATATAATAGTATGCTTACATGATATTTTAAAAAGGTTGTGGATGCTTACCCAGGTGCATCAATGAATAAGTGGCACCTGAAATCATGGAGGCAGTGTTGCTCATGCACAACCAGCAACAGATAAAAAGAAGCTGCAACATGTCTACTGACTGCAAAGACCTCCACCATCTACTGCACTGCCTCTTTTCATATCCCTTTCTCATAATGTACATAATCATGATCTTATTCTGACATTGGACTGTAGAAATTAACTCTGAACTGCCCTCTACTGGATGTATTGCCCAATAACCATGCCAACGTACAGAACACATGCAAGTGGGCAGTGACGTTTGACAATGTTCTCAACAACACCTCAGCAGAACTGGTAAGCTGGGTAGAGTTGTGTGCCTCATTTATGGAAGACGCTCCTGAGAGGTTGCCATTCTGGGGGTCCAGACTGGCAATCTGGACTCCTTCTCACAGACCCATGGCTCATGGGTCAGCATAGACCGCGGCAGTGGCCAGAAGGAGGCGAGGCTTCAGACAACCTTGCTTCGCACCGTTGTCTCCAGCTCCCATCCTCACATCTCCAGTGTCGCCACAAGCTTTAAGGCCAACGTCTCCAGTGTTGCCACCAGCTCCAAGGCCCACGTCACCAGTGTCTCCTACAGCTCAAGTCCCTTGTCTCCAGTGTCACCTCCAGTTTTGCAGTGTCCCATGCCAGGTCCATGCCAGGTCCTGCCTAGCTCCTACCATCGCGGCCTCTGGGCCGCCCTCCAGAGATCCAGCTCATGCTGTTGCGTCCAGCCCGCCCTCCAGAGCCATGTCTACTGTCGTCGTGGCCTCCAGCCCACTCTCCAAGCCCATGTCTGCTGTCGTCGCGGCCTGCCGGCCGACCCCACAGGCCAAGTCTGCTCTGGTCGCAAGAAAATGGCATTCCAGGATGGAGATAATGACAAGCAGAGAAGTGTGTTAAAAGAGCTTAAAAAGACTCTGAGGCTTGCTGAGGTGGAGCTGGGGAACAAAGACATCAAGGAAGTGTGGACAGGAATGGACTGGCTAAAAAATGAAAAACTATCAGTCTGTGGAAGATGATTTAGACAGAGCCAATTCCTTCAACCAGTACTACATTAGGTTTGACAGTGGACACCTCTACTGCTGCTCCCTCCACCTCCACCTCTATTGCTTCTTCTTCCACCTGCTGTGTCCAGGTCTGCAACTGATTTTTCCACCTCTACGGTCTGCACCATACCTCCACCTCTGCGGCTGCTCCCTCCACCACTGTGACTGGCATTTTGGACAATAAAAAAAAACCATCCATAACACCCTGTCAGGAAAGAAACAGTTCCAGTCAGAGGTGGATCTCAATGAGGTGCAGGACAGAGATTTAGAAGATCCTTGGCCCTCACAGCCATTAGAATATAATACTGACTTAAAACGCAATCCAAAATTTAAGTTTGCTTGACCTTTAAATGATTTAAGTATATCCCCTAAATCTTATTGATATTTTTAATTTATTTATTTTAATTTCTTATCTTACTGTTCATACATGTATATATGTAAAAATCTTAGCAATTGGACAACATGAATTTATTGTTCAAAAATGTATTTATTGAAAATAGGGATGAATATCTATCTATCTATCTATCTATCTATCTATCTATCTATCTATCTATCTATCTATCTATCTATCTATCTATC
>JBAJHZ010000027.1:14108656-14126248 GCA_037177175.1 Melanotaenia australis | reverse complement strand
GTTCTACACAACAAAACAACTGCATGAGCGCTCTTCCAAGACTGGTGATTCCATACTTTTTGCCAGGGGTTGTATAATAACTTCTATCCACTTACAACAATATTTTTGACAATCGAAGGTAAACAGATGGAACATTCACTGTGCAATAATCTTGACAGCTGTAGACAAGTTTAGCTTTGGCTATGGTTGCTATACAATGAATTGTATAATTGTAGCTCAGAGGCAGTGACTGTGACAGCTCACCCATCTGAAGGGAAGAAATGTAAACAGGATTATTTTCTCTTAAGAGGTTACGCTCTTTTGTCAGACAAAATGTATGAAAGGCAAGTAATAAAGTAATCTATGTTGTCCTAATGTTCATAACTTTCTTTGTGAATGTTCACGTGATTCCTGTTGCTTTATGATTCTGCAGATACTGAAGCTTGCTTTTTGTAATTTTATTTTATTAAATTATAAGTAAACTGAAGAATTGCACAAAGAACAATGGGCGGGGGGGTGGGATGGAAAGCCACAAAGCTAATGGGAGTTAATTTGAAAACCTGATTTTGGCAGTGATTTTTTTACACATTTTTTTTTAGTTTTGCTTCCTCTTTTTATTTGCTCTTACCTGATTAAGGTTTATAATATGCCACTCAATAGTGTATGCTGCTGTGTGACAGGCTTTGGACATGTAGGCTGCTCTTACTTGTTGTGACATTAGTTTAGGCATGAGGGCATAAGAAAATTAGAGGTGTGGGCAACTCCCACACATTTTAGCTGCTGGTCATTAGTTAAATGCTAACTATGCTAATGAGCTTAAGTTAGCATTCATACTGATTTTTAAACACACACACACATATATATATATATATATATATATATGTGTGTGTGTGTGTGTGTATTTGTCTGTGTGCGTGTGTGTGTGAGTGTATAAAATATGGTATTAAGGACTTATTCAAGAGGCAGATTTTGTGTACTGGTACCTATCTGGTATTGGTACTGGTGTACTGGCAGCCAATTTTGGTGATAATGATTATTGATCTAACAGTAAACATAAAAGATATAAATTTAATGAATAACAATGAACAACGGGTGGTACTGGGCACAGCGATCTTTAAATCTGGAATTTCAGGGGTCTTTGCAACTTCTAAGTTCACTATTTGGGAAAATGAGGTCACTTTGTCATTTCTGGGAAAAAAAATTTCTTCAGAAAATGAAATCCAAAGACAACTGGAATGCATGATAAGCCCAGCTTTCGCCAAAGGGTTTATGATTCTGGCAGGAAGTGCTGCCAGTTAGAAACACAGTTCATCACCACATGTCCCACTATTACATTTCTACTTCACCCTTTTTTTGGCAGAAAGTGTATTTTCATACACATCACAGTATAATTTAGGTTTTACTATGGTTTGTTAACTAACAATGTCAGCATCCTGTCATTCTGTGAATTAAGGCTTGAAGTCTTTGAACTAAAAGTAAAAAAAATGAACATTTTCTAACAACTGAACCCTGCAGACACTTTTAAAGCCTTAGAAATTTGTTCCATTTTCTTTTTTTTTTTCTTTCTTTTGGCAGTCTTGCTGTTATATACCCCACAGCCAAAACTCTTTCCTGCCTCCTTTTGTTGCTCACGGCAATCACTTTTTCCCCACGGCTGTATTACACCTCAGATCCTTAGATTTTCACAGATCAATTTATAATTAAAAATCTTCCCCTGGCATTCTCCCCCCAAAAATGGCATTTCTGCAAGTGTTAAGGATGGCATTTTTATGTCCGCGGGGCTCACCTTTGGCAATGACACCCAGAGGGAACTACGGTACACATGAATGGAAAAAAAAATATTTCAATGCAAAGGGAATGTCATCTCATCAACTATTTTATGAGACAAGAATTCTCATTATATTGGGATGATAGCTAGGTGATGAATATAAAAAATGAAATGTCAAACAGTAACCAAGTATAACCCTACAGATGCAAATCAACCATCCAGTGACTTCCTCACAGATTATCACAAACCTTTGGATATGCACTAAATGGCATTCTGACACAAGTGTAAGATTAAATGCGATATAGATTGTGTGGGATTGTAAGTTTTTCAAGGCTTAAAAGCATGCAAAGTGAGAAATAAAACAGGTTTTTGCCCTAGGTCAAGCATCTCTATGAACTGAATGGATGAATGAATTTATCTGTGTTTTAAAAAGGAAATTAAAATCCATTGATTTGTTTGGTACAGCTATAAAAAATATTTATAGACCTTATACAATATATATGGTTTTCAGTTCAAAACAAAAACTCGACTTCTCATTGGTGCTGGACTTTCAGGTTAAAAAAAAAAAAAAAACAAAAAAAAAAACATAATGTGTGTATTAATTACATATTTTGTTTTTGGGGCATTCATGTCACATGAATGACAGACACTCAGATTGGCGAAGACTAGAGTTCAAAACATAATCAGAAGAAAAGTTAAAACCCAGGTCAGCTGACAATGAACTAAAGTCCTGTCTCAGGACACATCTTTATTTAGCTCATTCCTCTGGGAACAGTTGTCTCTCTTCCTCTGGTGCTGGACCCCTGGAGTGAGGTCCATATTGACCAACCACAGAGGAAGGCAATGAAGTCCTTTGATGTGTTTCTACAACTGTATTCACTCCCTGGGGCACCAAAGATAACAGTGTCCTGTAAAAACAGTTCTGATCACAATCATGACTAATGAGTAGTTGTGTCAGTTAATACAAGATTTTTCTATCAGGGCGCCACAGTCGAGGTTCGCCTAGGGCTCCACATTACCTTTGACCAGACCTGCCTTTTAGCATTCTTTTTGGTGTTCTTTCTTTCTTATGTTAAATGACCTTCTTGTTTTCCTCATTTGCGTTTTAATGCATGACACAGTATCTTGTATATGATGTTGCATTCTTTGTTCGGTTCTGATTTGTACTTGAGATAAACTTGACTGGGTCCAGGCGATGGAGACCTGAACTGTTCTCTTACAACTGTGGCATAAAACTGAGAGGAAAGATTCTGTAAGGTATAATACCATAATGATGTTGGTCACTATATCTTAAAATAAGAATTATATTATTATTAATCAATGTCATTGGGTGGAAAAGCAGGACAGATGTTATATCTAACTGGGATTTGTTTGACTAATACAAGCTAGTGAACAGATTTTGCACAGGAACCTAATTCATAGACCTTTTTTGCTTCAATACATTAGAAGTACAAGTCACATAAAAGTTTTTTTTTTTTTTTTTTTTTTGCCATGCACCATTTATTTCATACCCCAACACACATACATGTAAAATGCATGTAACAACTGAGTCTTTTTTAATTCTGCATTCTAGCAGTTGTACTGCAGAACTATTAAACTTTGTTCCACTTGGATGCTAAACCAAATTAGATGAGGTCTTGAACTTCACTCAGAGTAACGTGTTACCATTTACTTGCTCGATCAGTATTCTGTTAAACTGTACATGGTATAATCGGACAGAGGAGCAGCATTAAGGAGGACGAGTGAGATTCCATGAACAGGCAAAAAGACCAAAAGACTAGGTGTATAAAAAAATACCCTTCGTCAGCGTCCATTATTGGCCACTCTCTCTCTTCCTCGTTGTTTCTTAACAGAATAATTCATTGGAATCCTACAGAAACATGAGATAAATCACTTTCTTAATGCTGTATCCTACATGTATTTGCTCTTTTTGCTACATGATTTCATTGGTTTTCGACTCCTATTGTATTCTTCTTTCTACCTCTGAATGAAGATGAATTGAACTCATAATTAAAAGATGCTGGGAACATTTTGTAATAGCTTAATTGTGGACTTTTTACATATAAAAAAAAGTGGCAGTAAAAGTTGAAGCATGAAATCTGGAAGGGACACAAAGTGCCCCTTCTGAACCTTCCTTCCCTTGTAGAAAATAGCTTCTATTATAGCACTGCTGCCTTAACTCTTTAAATATTCACAGAATATGATACATCAATAGAAATATATAGGAAGAAAATTAGCCCAAGGAGCCAAAAAGAAGAACAATCAGACGTCCATGGCTTGTGATGTGATGTTCTTATCATCAGACAGCAATGCAGCAATTTTATTTCCCTTTCCCCAAGAACTAATGTGAATGGGTGAGTGGACCAGAGTTTTTGGTTACCTAGGAGAAATAGTGGATGAGAAGAAATAATTCTTTTCATTAGACCAACGCATCCTGCCAGCAATTCACATTCTTTACAAAAGAGCTGTAGAGGTTCTGGTCTAATATTTGGGAATAAACTTTTTTTTAAAAAAAAGAAAGACATATAGGTTTTGTAGACATTTAAGACCATCTGGAACACATTTATTATTAAAATCCTAACTTGCCCTAAAGTTGATAATAACATCCAGCAGAAGTTTATATTCAAGAAGTCCTTTTGAAGTCTTGAAGGCAGAAAGCTGTCCTTTTGACTCTTGGTTTAGATTTCCTTGTACTCAATTTAAAGCCATTCCTATTTTAAGACAGGGGGTTAGGGATGTTTTTTTTTTTTCTTTTCTTCAAGAGTTGAGCCAAAGTCAATGCAACAAGAAAAGTCAATGAAATGAAATGGCAATACTCTTTATGGATTGGTTTCTCTAACCTTTCCTCCTTCCATAGCTGTAATTGTAATGCTATATTCATACTGTGGTTCTCGCCCATGAGACCTCTGAGCAATCTTGTTTTATTTTTAGCATAGTCTTTATTATGAGCATAAGTGTGCACTTTCTAATGACCTTCAATCTCATCTTCCAAACTCCACTCATTCACCTGTAAAATAATCCACCGATACTGAAGTTACGCCCTTCTGCATAACTCTGATGTGGTGTTAGATGCACATTATTCTTTATTTATGGCACAGGGTTTGGCTAACAGTTCCCATACTGAAGATCCTTTAAGAACAAAAGAATGGATATTGTTTTTTTACTCCGTCCTCAACCTTATTTCCTCAGTAAGACAACACTCCTAATTTTAATTTACTCTCTCATTCATTTGCCCTCAGTCAGACAACCCTTCTTATCTTTCTTGAATACTTTATTTCTTCTAGCTTATTGCACTCTTTCTCACTAGATTCTTTTCTTTCCCTCTGACCCCTTTATCCTTTTGTCACCCTGACAACTTATCATCCCACTATGTACCAATGACTCTTACATCTTATGTGACCAGAAAGGCTGATACATGATCCCAGCTTTTTAAAAAAAGCATATTGATTTTGCAAGAAAGCACAATCTAATCAGTGTTTTGATTACATTAAGAATAGTTACATTTTTTCCATCCTCCAACTTGCCATTGCCATTAGGTTGCAAATTACAAATCAGACAAAGCGTGAACTGTTTTCTACCTAAACCTTTATGCCATATGTACTGTCCCTTGCTCTTGCCAAAGTTAAATTCATTTTAAATGTCACTGATTCGAAGGCTGCTACATTTCACATTGCTCAGTGTGAGTCATTTGGCCAGCATTGTCACCATTAGATGTCACATTTAAATACCTGCTGTGGGTGAATGGTTTAAATACCCAATACAAGTGATACATTGATTACAGTTAAATTATTTTGACCTCTATAAGCTCCCATTCCAACATAATCTAAACCTTTTTAGATAAGAGACAATGGTAGAATAAATCACAATCCAGTTATACATTGTATAAAATAAATAAATAATACATATAACTACCATTGATTTATTCAATCATGGTACTGAATATCTACATGATGACACGTATTGGTAATACTGTATTCCATTTTAAAGCAGAGTAAAAAAGAAATGACCCAGCAGAGTGAGATCTTTATTCTTGAGTCTTTCTCCAGGGTATCGTCAAAATAACAATGAGTAATTGCACAAGGATGATGCACTGGACTTATGAAATTCTCTGGCCTTGAGCATTCTGCAAACCATGTCCAAAAAGTTAAAATGCTAAGCAAATGTCAACACAGCAGAGTGCATTCATTTACAAATAATTTAAACCTGATATTCAGTGATAAGCCAATATATTAAGTTCAGTTATTCTATTCAGTATATATTGTTTCCACAGGAGTATAAATGATTACTAATAAGGACAAGCAATATTATACAAAGCAATTATATTAGGGTATTGGTGTATATATGCGAATGGCATTCTATATTGGTTCATATTGCAACAGACATGAAGCAGCCTCTGTCTGACGTCAGGGCCAGTCCTAAAATTTCCGCAAACCTGTGGCCATCCCAATTCTGATTGATACTTTAATTTTGTTAATACATCTGTCCTATTTTTATTATTATCAATTTTTCATCTTTATTTATTTATTTATTTATTTATTTATTAAATTAAACGAAAAAGATAAAATACAATTTCATATAAAAAATTATTACAATAAATAGTTAATTTGAAAATACATAAATAAGAGTAAAATAATATTAACAAAATAGAAAAATAATATGAAAATAACTTAAAAAGTAGTTTGTCAAAAAATTTGTAACAATAGAGTCAGGAGGTTAATTGTGTAATTTTGTGTTTTTTTATTTATTTATTTATTTGTTTTTTCTCGATTAAACACTTTGGGTTGCTTTTATACATTTGTAAAATTGGCTTACAAACTAAATACACACAAACAACAAACAAAGTGTTTTCTGAATTAATGACAGAAAGTGATAACAGTTGTTATCTCTGTATTTGTTCAAGTGAACCAACATTATATACGTGGCTAACCAGTGTGAAATATGGGCGGACACAATGCAAGGATGGGGATGTTTGCAGGTTTCAGTTAAAAACAGTGACACGCTGGTACTTTCCAGAAGCTACAAAAACAACTGAACTTGGTTAATCATTGGTATTTCTTTGTATTTAATAATAATAACAATAAAAATTATACATTTTATTTAAAGCGCCTTTCAGGACACCCAAGGAACGCTGTACAAACAAATAATAAAACATTAAAAGTACAGGAAAGGCACACATATACAACACAATCTAAAAACCTAAAAATAAAGGACAGAGTGGCGAGGATGTGATTGAAAATAATGTTACAGAGAGTATGCTGTTCTGAAAAGATGAGTTTTGAGTTTGGAGATGAAGGTGATGAAGGTGAGGAGAGAGTCGGTATTGCGGAGGTCAGGAGGAAGTTCGTTCCAGAGCTGCGGAGCAGAGCGACTGAAAGCTCTGCTCCCCATGGTGCTGAGTCGGGCAGGGGGGACAGAGAGATGGATAGAAGAGGAGGAGCGAAGACATCTGGAAGGGGTGACTATGTGGAGAAGATCTGAGAGGTAAGGGGGTGAGAGTTTATGTATGAATTTGTATGTATGGAGAAGGATCTTGTATTCTATCCTGTACTTGATAGAATACAAAACACAAGATGTTGCAGTATAAGTAACGTTTACCCCTACTAAATGCTTTTTTCCCCTGTGTGAGATTAATACATTTCTTTTGTTTTTGTAATACCACTTAGCTCATTTTGAAAGTTAAAATTGTCTAAACTCTTTCAAATTTGAAAAAAAGACTTTTGTTTTTGACATAGGAAAGAGATTAAAGCTGTTTTAAAGGTTTTCTAGATACCAATAATCTCTGTATTTCACACACTGATCTAACTAAAGTTAATCAAGATCATCCTTTTGATCACCATAGATAGTGGAATCTATTAATTGACCACATTATAAAAGTTTCCTAGAAACACCACTGTCTCCAGGCAAAGTAGTTTACATTTATTTAGCATTGTATGACCTTTATAGAATAATAAATTAAAACAAACTCTACATATATTCTAAAGGATTATGCAAATTAAATTTAAATTGTTGCTGTTTTTATTTTGTCCCTAATGTTGCATTTCACGTTTAATTTCACAGTTGTGTCATTTGCTCAGGGAAGGGAAATGACAAGATTCATGATGATGAGAGATCTTTCCAACATATAATTTTATTTGACAGTCTTTCCGCTGGGTACAGGAACTTTTAAAGCATTAGTCACATCAGAGTTTGTGCAAAGGCAGCATGTGGGAGATAATAAAAGGCAAAGATGGGCTGGGGGAGACGGGACTGCATGGGCTTACATCTATGTTTCTGTAACACCCAGGCGAACATATCCAAATGTAGAGAGCATTTATTGAAATCACCCACTCACTGATAGCATTTGAAAATCCCAAGCTGTCAGTCTCTGTGTACAAATATCCATTTTATTTACAATATTTTAAAGCAGCCCTCTGTTAAAATTTAACATCCATGCACCTCTAGAGTCATCACTCTAAAAACTGTTTTAGTTTCTTTAATTTTGACCTTCTCACCATTGGTTCTAGATTTACAGCAATACTGTGAAAGAAATTACCATTAATAGTTGTTCTTCTTGCATGAAGAAGTTTATTTTACTGCATTGCAACAGCAGTCACTCTAGGGATGCCAAAGTCAGATCATCTCAAATGCCAGATCTCCACTTTGATTTGGTCTAAAATGTCTGAACAAGTACAGGACAAATTGCCAATAACTTCCCTATGGTCCCAAAAGAATAATCACATCAGTGTGCCGATCCCTTGACCATTTATGTTTTGCTATCCCATATTTGGTTTGTATTGAAAGTGGATGGCAATTACAAGATGAAATCCCAAGAAACCTTTACCATGCTTTGTTCCCAGAGGATGAACACTGACCCCAGACTTTGCATCAGATATACATAAGAAGGTTTATACTGGCAGTCTTCAAGAGCTGCTGGCATGGAAAAATCAAGAGTTCCAACCTAAGAGCAGAGCTGCAACATAACACCCCCTTAATAGTACATCTCGTCAAGAGAATTAGTGATATATGTGCTGACGTCTGGTTTAGACTCTCAGACTTTGTCCGCTCCCTCTTTAGGGCATTGTAGCAGGCACAAAGTACACTATCACTTTCCCCTCCCTATAGAGAGGATGGCTCAATCACCCTTCTGACAAGTGCTGCAATCTCTCATTTGGACACCCGTTATCCAATTGGCAGTGCTCACATTACGTGGCTACCTATCCCTTCTCTGGCTGTTTGATGCATACCCGCTGACACTGCACTGAGGCAACTTTCTATGGGCCGCTGGACTTGCCTACAGGGGGATTTTAGCTGAGGTCCCCCCTAATCGGTCTAATTCCAAATCAGCCAGGACCATTCCAGTGGGTGCAGTTGTTGTGCTGTATTAATCTTTTTGTGAACTGATGCTGAACTCTTTATCAACAAAGGGGAGGATGTATAATTGCTTGCTGGAGAGAAAAGAAGAGGCAAGGCGATCCCACCTCCCTCTTTTACTGTCTCACATATGCTCAACAAATATCTTGCTGCTGTCTTCTGTTTTTTTTCCTTGTGATGTGAAAGGAAAAGAAAAGGTGCAGAGGACTATTGTAAGTCATATTAAGGATCACATGTCAAACTTTCACCGTCATTGCTATCGTCACCATAAGAGTTATGTCAGGGTTTATGAAAGCCTCACTTAGCTGTTTTATGTAGAAATAAAAAAGCCTCTATGCTCTTGAAAAAAAGAGAATGTGCACATATGAAATATTTCTAAGCAACTGTACTAGAGGAAATCAAATACATCTCCTGCTAAAATATGTATAAAATATGTAAAAGACATTCATCCATATGGTCATGCAGCACAACTTCAAATAAAACACAGCTAAATGCTTTTTGTTGTCAGTTGTCAGGTTTGCTGTGGGTATGTGTCTCCTAAAAGTCTTTCTTCCATGTAGTGTAGAGAAGGAAAGGGATTGAGGTGGAGGAGGTTCGTAGAGTTCTGTGGTAACCTAAATAATTACACGCCCTGTTCTCCCAGAGTGATTAATTATATCTGCGGAAAGGGATTTCTTATTTTAGAGCTCTCCACAGACAAGTGCTGTTGGGGAGAAAGACAAGAAGAAGAAGGGGGGACAAAATACAAAATACAAGGAGGTCCTTATCAAACCTTGCTAGACAGATTTAGGCTATATGCAAGACTTGCAGAGTAATAGTTATTCTCTCTGGTCAACTTGTGAAAGCTGCAATGAGAACATTAAAGATTTGAAGTGAACCAGTGTTTAACGGTGGGGATAATTAACTGCATTTGAGGATCTTGACAGAATATTGGAAGAAATTTTTTATAGCGTTGCGTAGCATTGGGTAAGGATTAGTGCTTTTCATGCCCATTACTTTACATAATTTCTTCATTTCCCTTATCTGTGTGTACCAGAGTGGCCTGTCCTTAAGGTTTGTGAACATGCAAGCCTCATTTGGCTGAGAGGGTATTCCCCTTTGGCTGACTGTATGTATTCTGATTTAACACATTGGGGGGCTGCATTTAAATTTGTTATGATGCAGCTTAACAAAGTTTGGAAGGGAGGTGAGGTAGGAGGTCGTAGATGAATGGGAAGCCTGATTAAAATCTCATCAAACTGAATCCTCATTGCTTACCATTTTGAAAGTTCAGAGTTGGATGCATAGTCAAATATTTCATTTACTTATGTGGAGAAAGATGGACAAAGTCTTACAAAAGTGAGCTAGCGATAAGGTTCATTAACTGAAAAAGACTAAACAAAGTTTAAATATGGTTGCCATCTTTAGGAAAAGAATTTTTTTTTTGTTTTTATCTTGTTTTTCCAATAAAATATCAAGGAACAACTGTGGAAACTGTTTTAAACTACAAATACCCCACAGAAATATGTCGCCTGTAGTTTTGCTGAACTTGAAACCCAGACCGGCTAAGAAATTAAGTATTCTGTAAAGCAGCAAAGAGCAAAATGGAACCACAACTATTTCCAGATTTTAACTACTTAGATTTCATCTCTAACACCAAAGCAACATTGACAAGGATGCTACACTTCAGTGCCCAATGGTGGGCAGACTTAAGCAGCAAGTGTCAATCAGAAGATCAGAAACGTTTGTCAAACAATTTGGTTAATTTACCCTTCTGTTGCGGAACTGTTCTCAGTTTTCCATCATGAGCTATCGTAGTGAAATTAAGGAACAGACCCAGAATTTCTTTTGGCAGTGCAAGACGTCATTCCATTTAAAGTGAATGAGAAACCTAGTGACACCTGAAATGCAAGTCCAAAAAACCCCAATAGTTTTAGTTCCTAAACATAACCAGAATACAGTGTCCAGTAAACTTAAACAAGTTGTTATGAAGCATAAACAATGGACTGACAATAAGGACGATATACACAGACAGATTGCTGCCTCCTTTAGATCAATAAAATGTGTCTTGTCCCCATTTTATTCCTCAAAACAACTCAAACTAGAAATATTCAGAGAGCACAGACCTCTGCCAAGCCATTGTTTGTTTGTTTATTTATTTATTTGCATTCATGTATTTGTTATTGATTGTGGGTTGTGGCTTTTAAATTAAAAAACCAATGGCAAAATTATCCCTGTCAAGGTGCAAACCCACGTTACTTTTATATATTTTGTTCTATTTGGTGGAGTCAGGTCATGTTTCACAGTCTTTGAAAGAGACAAAAAGAGGGAAATGTAAATATGCATCAGTGAAAATTAAATCAATTGGATGGTTACAATAAATTTCTGCAACTAAAATACATTAAGTGCCACTGCTTATTAGCATTTTGATATTGACTAGTCTGGAGCTGTGCTTCTCAATACTGGTCCTTGGGGACCCCTGTCCTTTATCTTTTAGAAATTTCTAACTCCAGCACACCTGCTTATCAAGTTCTTTGCAAACCTAATAATGAGCCATTCATCTGAGTCATGTGTGTACAACTATGGAAAACTCTAAAAGTGCAGGACGGGAGTCCCTGAGGACCAAGACTGAGAAACACTGGTCTAGAGCTAATACCAGTTTAGCTTTAGTAAGCAGCATAACCATTTAAATCTAAAATAAAAATAACTTGATGCAAGATTAACAAACAAACACACCATATTTTTTGTAGTATTGGTAATTGTATTACAAACCCAGTGTTTTTCTCACATGGCAGTAATGTGCCTCTTTATAAAACGAATAAAGCAGTTCTGCAGAATAATTTTGCACTATTATACATGCCACTTTACACTTCATTATTTATATTTACATGAAAGTACAGCCCCTATTTTATACGTTGCATGCTTTACATCACATTTCAAACCATACTTTGCATATTCAAAAGGCTGCAGCAGTAATTCAAAAAATTTGAATATATGGAGCTTTTGTTCTCATTTGTCAATGCAAAGGGGAAGGAAGGTTAGTTCAGTGAGTGCAGATCATTGCTCAGTGGCACCAAGCATAGATCTCCATCCGCTGGCGCTGCGCTGATCTGCCAAGCAAGGGCAAATTTCAGGGCACCATCCCTCCTCAGCTTTCCTAAATGGCACATAATCTCTGCAATGCTCTTAACCTTTTCATGGCTGCAGGAGCACTTATGACACAGTCAACCTGCCCATTATGTTGTGAATCTGTCACTGGTTCTATAATTTCTTCCACTCTCCCACTGGAGTCTCATAGAGGGTTACTGCTTCTCCCTAGTGTGTCAAACTGATTCACAGTACAAGAACAATAGAAAGCTTTTCTTCCTGCCCAATGGGCCATTCTGGCTCAAAGAAGGCTTACTTGACTCTTTTCTTGTACATCTGCGCAAAAGGTTGCTGAGCATGCAGCAAACCCAGTTTCTACTTTGAGGGATCACAGAAATAGAAAGTGTTAAGTCCTTTGTCTTTTTAGATTTGACTGTAGTTGCACTGATTTATATCCTTTAATATAATATGTCTATGTTTGACTTGCCTCTTAAAAATTCATTCAGAACTGCTGCAGTTTGTCATTGTAAAAGCCCTTTTCCAAATGAGTTAGAAGTAATTGTAGAATAGAAATGAAAACAGAATGTTTGTGGATCTCATAAACCAACATGTCATTTGCGGTAGACCACAGAAAGCATCAAGTGTTTAGAGTGAGACATTTTTTCATTTTAAGAGCTCATCTTGAATTTGATTGCAATCATGCATTAAAAAGTGGAAAAGTAAGTGGTGCTACAAGAATAATAATTGGAGGAGTATGCTGCATCTTATTAGGGTTATTGACAACAGGTGAATAACAGTTGGGTATAGAAAGAGCATTATAAAGAGGCAGAGTCTCTCAAAAGTAAACATTTTGGAGCAAAAATTGTGGAACACAGAAAAAAAAAAAAAAAAAAAAAAAAAAGAAATCTAACTTTGAATATTCCATTATATACAGTGTATAATATATAAAGTTCACCAATAGTGAATTCTGCAAAGGACTAGTGAACTGACCAGGGTGTACTTTGCTTGGCAGCATCTCTGTTTGCAAGGGACCCAGCCAAAAATCTAAATTGGATGCCCATGATCTTCAGGCTTCCAGGTAGCATTGGAGTACTTAAACTCTTCATGGAAAACTTTAAGAAATCATTGTCTGAACACAGTTTGCCATGCCATCTACTAATACAGGTTAAAACTTTAAGGCCATTGGTTTTTAGTTACACTTCAGCTACGGAGCAGTTACAGATGGTTACGGAGGAGATGCAGAAAAACTAAAAGATGTCTCTCCAGAGATGGAGAGAAATTAATGCGGAAGAATGCGTTTTTCCTGACGTACTAAGGTGCATTCCCTGGACTAAGTTTAAGCCTGCATTTGCAAATGCTTGGTAGATGGAGGAGATCCGCCTGCACATGTCTATCCTAAACAAATTCCCTCCTTTTGTTTTTCTTTTTCACTACTTAACTCCATTTTATTTATTTATTTTTTTTAAAACTTATTTTTGATACCTGGTTAAATCTGACTTTTCACGTTGCAGCATCCGTTTTTAGAATATTCATTTTACTTGAACTGGCTTGAACTGGGATGACCACCAACTGAGGCGTTCCCATGTGAGCTGAGTGTCACCCCAATGGTCATAAGTGGGTCAGCTTGTTGAAATGGAACCAGACAAGTATCCTTCTCTACTTGTCTGCCAAGAAATGGTTGGTTGTCGGATAGAGTGGTTACACTGAAATAATTTTCTTTTCAGTTAAGCTTCCAGCTTATATGGATGAGATTCTTTTCTTGCCTTTAGGATTTAGAAATCTTTTCCAGCTTTCTTTTACACATTAGTTTAATTAACACCACAGGTTAATTAACTTGCGTTTCATTTTTCCTCCCTATTTTACGATTACCTTACAATAAGATGCTGGTTTGAACATCATATTCACATTTCACAATGTTGTTTGAGTTATTTTCTAGCCATTCAACCTCTGTAAATACTTCCCCTGATGTTATGCATGTTAGAATAGTTTCATAAATGTTTAGATTATTAGAACTGGTCATGGATTTGTGATTTTTCTCCTTTGAATCATGTTATGGGTTCCTGCAAATTAGAATTCACGTCAATCATCTTGAGACAGATTGATTGGTTTGATTTGACTAGCTTAAATTAATTAATTCAGCTAATTAATCTAACACTCTAATGGTGTCCACACTGCTATTAGATTAGTAATAGTGAATGAGTGTGTTGGTGACCAAGGTTTTTTAATATCAATAATAATAATTCAAATTATTCTGTCAGTTACTAAAATTCATATTTTTATCTAAACATTTTTAATGTTTAATAATGCTAAATCACAGTAACATAACATTCGCCTACTAATACACACATTCTTACAGCACTTTGTTTCTTGCAAGAGGTCCCGGGTTCAACACTCTCATGAGCCCCCATTTTGTTACGACCCAATACAGAGGTATGAAAGGCATAACAAAAAAATGAGAACTGTGGACGGATGTAAAACTGGGAGTTAACAGATTTCATTACCGCAAGTGGAAATGAGGAAAACAAGACTATAAGTCAGCTATACACAAAATAAAGAACGCAAAAGCCAAACAGTTTTAACGCTGTTAGAAACCAAGAAACACTAATGCAAAGCACAAGGTCACAATCAAAGTTCACAAGCCAAGGGCAGACTGTCTGTCCAAACAGCTGGTTTATATTTCCCCAGAGTTTGGCAGCAACGTTGATGATTGGCCAGACAATTAACCAATCAGCTGGTAGGAGGTGAAGGTGTGGTGGATGGAGTCAATCCTCAGCTGGCAAGAAGCAAGGTGTCCTGAGCATAGCCAATCTTCATTGGGCAAACGAGAATAATTAGGCACAATGGCAGGCTTCCGTAACACCTTCTGTGGTTATATACTAAGGGCTTCACTCTATCACACATTCATAAACAGGGCAACATAAAGTTCAGTGTCTTGCCCAAGGACACTTTGACACATAATCAGGGAAAGACTGGAATTGATCCATCAACTTTCTGACTGATGGACAACTTCTCTTCACCTTGAGCGACAGCCGTCCCACCTAGACCACTGTTCTAGATGCGGCATTCTCTGCACAAAAGAGGACAGGAATTATCTGCCTTGTTATCAGTGCTCATGAGCAAGTTGCCTGTGGAACTAGCAACTTTTCTTTTTTTTTTTTTTTATTTTAAAGTAACATGTTCCCTTTCAGATGAACAGCAAACTGCATCAATTACAACACCATTACTTCATCATAGAAGAGTTCAGGTTCTGAACTGGCCTTCCTGCAGCCCAAATCTTTCACCAACTGAAAACATCTGTTACATCATGAAATACAAAATACAACAAAAAAGATTCAGGACTGTTGAGCATCCTATATCAGACAGAAATGGGGCAATATTCCTCTCCCAAAAGACCAATAACTGATCTTTTCAGCTCCAGAAGTTAGCAGATTGATGTCAAAAGGGGAGGAAATGCTACATATGCTAAATAGTCGTAAACATGGCCCTGTCTCAACATTTCTGTGAATTGTTATAGACATCAAACTTAAGCTAAGCTATTCTTTTATTAAACAGTAAAATGTCTGTTCTATTATGAATCCGATATTTATTGAGATTTGCACATCATTGCAGATGTGCAAATCTGTAACACTTTGTCCCTGTCTTTATTGATGTGGGGTGTTTTGTTTTTGTTTTTTTTCTCTCTTCTTTTTCTTTAAAAAATACCACCTTTGATTAAAAAAAAAAAAAAAAAAAAAAAAAAAAAAAAAAAAACTTTTCCAAAACCCCTTTGATACCCTCTTAGTCCTCATATGCTAAATTATGACACTTCCAAGCAGCTGCTGATTATGCCATAATTCAGTTTGAGGAAGACGTATCCTTCTTTGTTGCTTTCCTCCTGCACACTAAGTACCTGTGCAGAACCATGACACATCATAGGTTGAAATGACATTGTGTCAAATCAAGCACTGTGGGGCTGGAAGGTTATTCATGTATATGTCAATGAAGTGTAAAATTGAATGAAGTGGCCTTTCAATTCATTGTGCTGTGTGATTTAACTCTTGCAAAGAAACGTGGTTGGTTATTAGAGAGGGGCTGTAATTTAAGAAGCTATAACATTTAAGTTAAACCAAGTAAACAACTGCCACAGCATTTCACTGGTCAATTTGACTGTTTCAATTAAAGTGGTCATTCAGTGCACTTACACTTTATTTTTGCCTTTTATTTCCCTCAAAACAATTGTTTTTTGGCATATTATTCAGCATCATTGTCACTTATTTCTCATTTAGTCTGCAATTTCAAACTAATGAAAAGTGCTTTTAATTATCTTTCTCCATTGGCTGTGGCCAAGATAGCTCCATCTGGTCTTTGTGCAAGAATAAGACTGTGCAGATCCAAAGTTGTATTAGACCATCTTACTGGAGCTGCCAAGAATCTCAGGGGCCTTACTAATAAAAGGCTGCCATGCTTAAATTTTCTGCTAACTAATAAAAGATTTGGGCATTGAAAAGATGTAAATGCTTCCAATTATAAACATAAATGTTAAACTTGGACTGCTGTGCTTTTGCATTTCATCTTATATGATTATATGATGCAATCGGCATTACATCCCAACAGATCTCTTGGATTTCTAGAAGAGCCTTGTCCAAACCAAATCTTGTTATCAAGGAAAAGAAAAGGTTTTTGCTACACAAAATCCCATTTCAAGACAAAATGTGCAGTTTCAGTTACTGTAATATAGATGAAGCATTGGTCATTTTGTCCCTTAAGGCCTGGAAATAATAGAATACTTACCTAGAAGGAAAAAGTGGGCTTAATGATATGAGCCAGTCTCACAAAAATATTCCAACCCTTTTCTTAGAATAAGGGGGCTGTTTAAGAAAAAGAAAAAAAAAGGATTGACTGGCACAAAGAATGCTTAGGGCATGACTATAGGGCAATAAAAAGATAAGGTATGATACCTTCCTATTAAATAAAGCCAAAGCACCTTCTCAATCTAGCTTTTAAAGAGCTTCCAAGAATCAAAGAACGCATGTAGCTTTGAAAACTATCATACCAGGTAAAATCTGTGTCTGAAAATAAAACCAAAAGCATTGGTTTGAATATTTTTAATTCATTTATGGTACTTTATCAAATCCCAAACTGAGCAGCTCAGCTAACATTAATGTGACCTGTCAACTATGAGATGCTTTCTGTGTTGTGGCTGATAGCAGGATGGAGCCCGGTAAAATCTAAAAGGCAAGGTTTATTTAACAAAGCAGGGATCACACCCGGAAATAGGTCAGAGAGGAGAAATTCACAGATAAGGGATTGGCAAAAAGCAAAATCCAGAAAAAAGGCAAGTGTCAAAATATCATTTATGTACATGGGAAAAGCATGTGTGTTGTGATGTTTGCTTCACCATGTAGTCGATCCTGGTCCCGGAGGCGAGTGAGTTCTCGCAGTGGGAGCCT
>JBAJHZ010000027.1:14058459-14075047 GCA_037177175.1 Melanotaenia australis | reverse complement strand
GGGTTTTTCGGGTTTGGGGTGGGGGAAGCAAGGAACTAAGCGGGGGGGAGGGGGTGGAGGGGCCCCCCCCCCCCCCCCCCCCCATACCACCACCACCACCTTTTACAAGATGAATTGGATTTTATACTGGCAATCAAAGATGCGCAGTGGCAGTCCACCGCGGGTACTTTTGTTAACAACTTGAATATATATATAGCTCACGTTCGCTGTTACTAAAAGATTCAACTTGTTCTCTCAGAGTCACAAAATCAAATCGACTCATCTGCATGCTGAACATGAACAGGCCTATTTTTGTTCTGCTCATTTATTTATTTATTTATTTATTTATTTATTTTTTAATGTTGCACATGTAACATGCTTTAAACCTAAAACAGAACTCGTCCTTTTTCTTTTCCTCCGTAGATGACACCTCATATTGGCACTGCACTTGAGTGAGCTGGGGCATCTTCTCCCAGGAAAAATGCATATCTGGATACTAAAAATAATCCTTCTGATTGCATCATCTCTAAGGCTGGTTGAGATGTATGACAATTATGGAGAGATTTGTCGACACCTGTGTATGTGTGAGGAGAAGGAAGGGATCCTGACGGTGAGCTGCGAGAACCGGGGGATCATCAGACTGACAGAGATCAGCCCGGTTCATTTCCCCATGTACCACCTCCTGCTGACAGGGAACCTCCTGAAGAAGCTATCAGTCAATGATTTCATCAATTACACCGGGGTGACCATCCTGCACTTGGGGAACAATGATATCTCTGAGATAGAGTCGGGTGCCTTCAATGGACTCCAGGGATTAAAAAGGTTGCACCTGAATAACAATAAGATTGACATTCTAAGGGATGACACCTTTGAAGGACTGGAGAGTTTGGAATACCTACAGATTGACTATAATTATGTTACTAATATAGAACCCAATGCCTTGAGCAAACTGCACCAACTAACAGTGATGATTCTGAATGACAACCTTCTCTCTGTCCTCCCTCCGAATATCTTCCGGAATGTCCCCCTCACGCACTTGGACTTGAGGGGGAACCGGTTGAAAATGTTTCCCTATATTGGCCTCCTGGAACACATGGACAAAGTTGTGGAATTACAACTGGAGGAGAATCCGTGGAATTGCTCCTGCGAGCTTATTGCTCTGAAGGCTTGGCTGGAAAGTATAGCCTACACAGCTCTGGTGGGAGAAGTGGTCTGTGAGACGCCGTTCAGGCTCCACGGTAGGGACCTGGATGAGGTGTCCAAGCAGGAACTTTGCCCACGAAGACCTCAAGAGGACACAGTCAGGCCTGCACCCCCTAGCAGCACCAGTGGATATTACCAAACCACACCAGCTGCTGTCACAGCTTCTGCCACCTCTTCAGCTGTTTTTCGGTCCTCTTCTAGGCCTACCAAGGGCACACGGCAATTTAACAGAACTAGGTTAAAGCCCACTTCTCGATTACCTGGCGGTAACCCATACAACTATGGCCCCATCATTGCTTTTCAGACCAAATCTCCTGTGCCTTTGGACTGCCCCACTGCCTGCACGTGCAATCTGCAGATTTCTGAAATTGGGTTAAATGTCAACTGCCAAGAGAGAAAGATAGAGAGCATTTCTGATTTAAAACCCAAGCCATACAACCCTAAAAAGATGTATCTCACTGGAAATTACATCCCTGTGGTACGGAGATCAGATTTTGTCGATGCCACTGGATTGGATTTGCTTCACCTGGGAAACAACAGGATAAGTCTGATCCATGACCGGGCGTTTGGGGATTTAACCAACTTGCGTAGGCTGTATTTAAATGGTAATCTCATGGACAGGCTTACAGGGGAAATGTTTTTTGGCTTGCAGAACTTACAGTATCTTTACTTAGAGTACAACAAAATCCAGGAGGTGGATACAGGCACTTTCCGCTTCCTTCCTAATCTCCAATTGCTTTTCCTCAACAACAACCTCCTTAAAACTTTGCCGGTGGGCATCTTTTCCAGCCTCTCCCTGTCTAGGCTCAATTTACGTAATAACCATTTCCAAAACCTGCCTGTGAGTGGTGTTTTAGATCAGTTGAAGTTGCTTGTGCAGATAGATCTGTTTGAAAACCCCTGGGACTGTTCCTGCGACATAGTAGGAATGAAGATATGGCTCGAGCAGCTCAGTGCAGGCACTGTGGTGAATGAGGTTGTGTGTGAGACACCTAAACGCCACACAGGGATGGACCTTCGCTCCATCCATTCAGAGCAGCTGTGCCCGGACTATTCGGACGCCTACGTCTCCCCAACTCCCCCCACGGACGAGCCCCTCGACGATCATGCAGTCACAACAGATGCTCCCCAGAAGTTTAACACCTCCCGCAGCACTGTTCCCCTCTCCGTCCTCATCCTCAGCCTACTGCTCGTCTTCATCATGTCTGTCTTTGTGGCTGCAGGGCTCTTTGTCGTGGTGATGAAAAGACGCAAAAAGTCACAGAGCGACCGCACTAGCACCAACAATTCGGATGTCAGCTCTTTCAACTTGCAATACAGCCTCTACAGCAACCGCTCTGGCCCTAAAGTTAAAGCCCCTGCTGGTCACGTCTATGAGTACATTCCTCATCCAATGGGCCACATGTGTAAAAACCCCATTTACAGGTCTCGGGAAGGCAACACAGTGGAGGATTACCGTGACCTGCATGAGCTCAAAGTAACATACAGGAGTACCCCAGATGAGGAGAGGGATAGCAATACGATGAGGAGTCCTACATACAGCATTAGCACCATTGAGCCACGTGACAACCCTTCCCCCGTCCAGGATGCAGACCATTTCTTCAGAGGTATCCTCGAACCTGATAAGCAATCCCCCCATCAGTCAATCCCATCCATCCCAGCAGGTGCCAATTTAGAGTACAAGTACACCGGGCCTGTGTCATACACATACAACCCAAATTTTGATGTCAGACGTCAGTTCTTACACCCGGAGAGGATAAGAGAAACAGTGCTCTATGGCACAGCACCCAGTACTGTTTATGTCGAGCCCAATAGAAACGAGTATTTGGAGCTAAAAGCTAAACTGCAGTCTGAGCCCGATTACCTTGAAGTTCTTGAGAAACAGACCACCTTTAGCCAGTTCTGAGCAAAGGAATCACTCACGTAATGACACATTTTCTCTCGCTCTCTTGGCCCTTTTTGAAAACATTGGCTCAGATAATAGGGTGCCTTGGCACGACATAAACAAACAGAAGCAGAGGAGTTGAGACGGGGTGTGCCGAACAGTCTTATTCTTATTTCTGAAACATGACATTTGCAGGAATGGATACAGCTTTCTGAAACACAGATGAACAAATTGCTCCAGATAACTGATGATGCAAATTTTATTTTTCTATGGTGAAGATGGAATAAACACACAAAAATCTAAGTGTACAGGTAAATCCTACCCAGCTTCATTTTCAGGAATATAACCATACATAAGAAGGTATATTGTGAATCAGAAAAAAAGAAATGTTTATAAAAACGAAAGGGAAAAAAAAAATCACTCCTGGACAAAAACAATGTACAGCAGATCATCAAAACTGTGTAGGACTATTTTCTGCTGTAGTCTGTAAGTAAGTATTTATTGATATTATCTGCCATGTCTTTTCCAAACTTTTGATTCTACATCAATATTACCTGTGTCATCATACTCCATGATCCTCTGGAAAGGCTTATGTTTGTAGTTTCATTTACTGTAGCTCTGCATTGTAAAAGTGGCTTTTTTTGAAAGTGGCACACCCCCAAATGTTCAAAACAGACTGCATCATTTGAAGAAGATGAAAAAAAAAGTGTCTTTGTATGCTTTCTGCACTTTTTTGGAATTGGAAGGCGAGTTCGCTTTCAATGAGTTCTCATAAAAAGGAGATTATTATATTAAAAATGAATATGAGTATTCATTCTTAATATGTAGAATTGATATGTTATCAAAAACTAAATTCATAAATAATATTTGAAGTACTCATTATGTTGTGTAATACTATTTTAATCAATGTAACACCTATTTTTATACAAGCATTGGCAGATTCTCTATCCCTTAGTTTTTGTTTTGATTGCTTTGCACTTATTGCACTATAATGACCAAACTATGTTATTGTCATCAAATAAACATGATGTCAGGTTCACAAAATGTGCATTTAAGGAGACTGAAGCTGGTGTTGGTGATATGAAGGAGGCCATTTGGGTTTGGTTGAGTTGTGGAGTGTGCAAACCTTTGTCAAAACATTGGTGGATAATATCTTTTGAACTCAATCAAATCTACTAAAGATACAGTTTGTGCCTCTCTCAAGTGTGCAGCTAGTGTCTAAAAGAGGATTGAAATCAGTGGGTTCCGATCAATGAGCATTATCCCTTTGCAATTATATCATGACAACAACCGCATTACAGGCTGACAAGCAATGAGGAGGTCATTTATAAAAGCATCATTGGAGCTGATTTGAAAACAGATGTGGGTTTTAGTGTCCCAACAAAGCCAGTGGGTGTAAACCTTTTTAAGCAATTAATATGTAAAGCTGGATCAAGGGTTTCAAGTTCAGTTTTGATTAGTTTATCTGGAATGGAACGCTTTTTTTAAGCATTCCTAATTTTTAAAGTAATAAGAACAGTAAAATAGTTTTAAATATTCTTATTTTTTTATCTTTAAAGTGCTTGTTTTGGGTTTTTTTTTCAGTTTTTTTGGATGCTTTTCAGTTGACCCACTTAAATCCAATATGCAAAGCAGGTCTATAAAAATGCAAAGGATGCACCGCACCACCATTTTCAGTCAGCAGCCAGCGTCACCATTTAGGAATTCAGTGTTCCCGAGCAGAAACAGACAGGATTTTTCTTCAGAGGAAATCTGTCACTTAAATCTTAACTCAGACAGCATTATTTGGATTATTATTATGGATTTATGTTTTCCACTGTTCCAACTGCAAAGATTTGCCATATAAATGGTAATTTTCAGTGTCCAGTGTGCTGCCAGCTGCTTTTGCTTTGCTGGATCTTTTCATAGAAGCCCAGAATGAGAGCAGAAGGCACCATTTGGGACATGAGGAGTCCAGGAACCGAGTGTAACTGTGGATGTGTCATACATGTAGCAGGGGGACGTGAATCATAGCCAAGAAGTGTGCATTCGCTCTGTGGGGTGGCACAGTGCTCACAGTTTTCAGCATAGATTTTCATTTGCTTTCCTGATGCCAATATTGGAAAAATGGTTTACAGAGACGCACCTGAGCAGTGCAAATGACAAATGCTTACAGTGTGGCGCAGATGGCAACGGGTGTGGGTTGTTATTGCTGTTCAGTTTCCTAGAATGCTGCATTCTGATATGATTTGACGAAGATCACAAGGGAAAAAAAGAATGCTTGAGCACAATTACATAATCACTGAATCATGTGTTCCTAATGCGCTTGTTATTATGTGATGTGTGCGTATTGTGTACTGTGAGGTTTGTCACTGTTGTGACCCACCTCTCTGTCCCAGCATGAAGCATGCATAGAGCATCCAGCTGCAAAGGATCTATTGAAATTAATGCGTTTAAATCAAACAAATGCCTCTAATTTTCCCAGTTATGTAGCATACTAACAATCAATAATGTTAACTTTTACACAGAAAACAGCCAGCAGGTGAAACTTTAAAAGTTACCTTTAAAAATATTGACTTTTCTACTATGGCTAACATCTATATGCAGACAAGAAGGGGAAGGTGAAACATTTCAGACTGTGTTGCCTCATGCTACAGAACAGCGCCCATGATTTGGCTCAACAGAATCTGATGCAACACAAGGTATTATGCAGGTGCAGATGAAGCCGTCTTTCTCCTCGCTCTGCATGCAGCAGGGACAGCTCAGAAGACGCCGGCCAAGCGCTCGCTCAGCTCCGAGCTCATCTCACACAAAGAGCAAGGAGAGACAGTGATGGGCAGCTGGCATTGCAGGGCTCTCTTAACGCTTTCTGCTCTTGTGCCATTTGAGAGTTAATCAATATGGAAGCAGAGCGGGACAGTGCATGAAACCCATCCAAGCTGCATGAAGTGTTGGCTCATCACTGCTATTTTCAGGGAATGGAGTAGTGTGGTGGGTGATTATTTCCAACCGTGTTCTTAAAATAATGGGCATGTTTTTGTGTTTATGGTAAACAAAAACAGCTTGATACTATGCATTACAGAGGGCCATATTAACCAGTTATAGGGCCTGGGGGCAGGAGGATGCTCTAGATCCACCCCCCCTTGGTTTTTATTTATTAGTAGTATTATCACATAAATGTGGAATGTTAGCAACTTAGTTAAAATAATATAATTTAATTAAAAGGGATAATGCAAATACAATGATCTAAATATTCCCCTAGACTTAACTTTTACAGCTGCAGCCTAAGTTAAGACTTAAACATCAGTAAGAAACTCAGTTTAGATTTTCTGTTTGCAACATGTTCAGTTTTGCTATTTTTTGGAGTTTATTGGTTTCTTTGAATTAATCTACAGAAATAAAACTCAAACTTTGAATTTCCTCTTTTTAAAGTTTTTTTTTTTTTGTATTGATAATTAGCTTTTCATCTTCTAAAGGCAGTTTGAACAAATATTAATTCAATAGAAATATATATTCATAAATAAAAAAAAAATACTCAAGCATATTTTTTTCACCATAAAATTGGTTTATAAAGGTTGTAATTGAATAATGTGCAATGCAAAGGAATATTAAATGCAATATGGAATTTCCAGGTAGATTGTGTAAATTCCAGCTATTCGATACCTGCACATTCAAGCAGAATTACAAAACCTGGATGATTGCAGTTTTTCAGATACGAAGACCCTCTACCTTTTTTTATATTTTATATCATATATAACTTAATAATTTTTACACTTTCTGGTTAAATGTATAGACTACCTATCATAATGAAGAAATTTGGCAAAAGTTAAGATGAAGCGTTAGTTACTATTTCTCTTCATTTTACTTTAATACTTTGTTTCCCACCCTTGGAGATACCGTTAACAACCAAACGATAATTAGGTTAATATGCCTCTGACCTCTTTATACTGAGTCACATCCAGTGGGTGGACATTTTCCATATGCTTAACTGATGCTTCACCTACCCCCCACCTACTCGCCAAAGATGCTTCGTCTTTGGCACCGCCTCGCTTTCCTCCTGCCACCCGGTCTCCATGATGATGTGAGCAATTGAGTTCAAGGAGATCTGGGTAATTGAGAGGGCAGGGATGGCATCTGACAGGCACCGATGGCTCCAATGATTACTTTAATCAGAGTGGTTAATGGAATTCCTTCAGGCATGCAGAAATGCTCAAATGTTCATCAGCACTCAACCGTTTTTACCCCCCACCACTGACGCCTCCTCTTCTACCTCAAGTCGCCATAATTACTGATCACTTTTCTTTCCTCTCGATGCTTTTACTTTCTATGTAACCCACTCGGCATCTGCACTCTGTTTGTTCCTGCGGTCTTAAATCCAAAGTAGAAGCCATTATGAGAGGGCAGCGTGCTGCTTTATGGTCAACATGCATTATGGATGCAGTGTTTTAACATGAAATGTCATGGCGAAGCTCTTACCATCAAAAGGGACAGTCAAGGACTCAATCGCAGTAAAATCTTTACAAAGAAAAGTATGTGCTTACACAAACAGAAAGCACTTCAAGTTTAACTATAATGCATTTTTTTTTACTAAGAACATGATAAAACAGTGGGGAAAAAATGGAATAATAAACTTTTATTTATCCAGAAAGAAATCATCATCATAGTTCTTATTTGCTGCCATTGTTGTGATATTTATCTCGCATCTCCCATCTTTCTATTCTAATTCAAATCAAGTGCCTATTTGTTGTTTAAATCAATTTATTTATTTTATTGAAGCAACATTTTCCCATTTTGTTATTCACAATATGACAAAAGGTGGAGTTAAATTTACTAGAAGTTGGTGCTCAAACACTATTTTGATTTACTTGTTTTGTATTGTTAAACAAATTTAGCCAATATTAAGTATTACATTCTGGATTAGCATAAAATTGGCGCGACATATGTTGTTACCTAATGGCAAATTCACTACTCAACATATAAATACGATGCATCACTCATTACAGCCAGGTAAGTCTAAATTAAGCTCTCATTGTAGGTATTTAAAGTATTTTAGGCAGAAATACATTTGTGATTTCACTTCAAGTGAAATTTTATTGCATATTAATATCATATGTAACTGTATTTCTGCTCAGTCTGTTTAGTTTCTGGAAATTCTTTGCATTTACTGACTGATATACTCTGACAAAGTGCTCATGTTTCTAACATGAAAGACACATTTATGCACATTTCATTTGGATATTCTTTTCCACACTTAAGAAAAAAGCTAATTACCTGATCATAAAAAAAAAAAAAAAAAATCATTTCCTATAATAAGCTTTAACTTTTTTTTCATCTCTCATGATCCAAAGCTATAAAACTTGAATGATCCGTTTGCACTGAAATGACACTAAATATAGCACAGCATATTGTACATGCATTATGTGACACGGAGCAGCTTTACCTCCTGTGGAGCTGATTCCCTCTTTGATATACTGCTGAAGATGGAAGTAATGAAGTCCCTGTTATCCTGCCGTTAGTATTAGGGGGATTTTTTCCCTCCACCTTATGATCCAATGTGAATGGTGGATAATAAAGTTAATATAAAGATGGAAATCCTGAATACAGAATGGGCAATTATCCTGGGAACCATCATTTCAAATATATAATACTCAATTTTCAGTATTGTTGCTATGCTATGTATATATATTTATATATATTTATATATATAAACCAAGGTGTCAGCTGACGTGTGGATGTGGTTGGCTGTGTGTGATCAAAGCTTTTAAGAGATGCCTTTATATCAGCGAGTGCGTACGGGAGGAAATGCAATGGTGAGATTTCATGATTTATTTTGTCTTTTTTTTGTCCCGGTTTCACTTTCATCTTGCTTGTCCTATATTTTTTTTTTCCCCCTGCCCTTCTTTTCAGCTCCCACTGGAAAGTCTGGTTGTATTTATCAGGCCTCCCATTTTGTTTGTTTGTTTATGGCGGCTGCACCCGCTGATCCAGAGCCGCAGTAACCCTGTTGTTTGATAAATGGTGACCGTAGCAGCGCTGACTCTCCAGCCGAGACTGGTGACACCCGGCCAAAAAAACAACAGGTTGATGTATGGCTTCCTTCACACTGTCAAGTCTTTTAACCAGAACTGGTGCAGGCGAGGCACTTCAACGTTATGTCTGTATGTTCCCTGACCTGCCTTGTCTCACATGTTGAATTGAATCTAAGGAGTGACTGCTAAGGCATGATATGTCCACATTGGACAGACTATTGTTTGACTGAACCAATGAAATCCATGCTTTTAATAGTCTTTTTAATCAGGCTTTACTTGGTCTACACAACAGATGGGATTTCTCTGTAGTCCAAGTGTGCTCATCTTTATGTGTAAAGACACTGCGGGGCTTCTATAAGTCAGTTTGACTTCTTCTTGTGGCAAAATCAAAGAAAAATTTTACATCTGATAGAAAATGTATAATTCCTACCTTGTAATTACTTTCTTTTAACCCCGCAAGAACATTTCCTCCAAAAGTGATTGCTTTGCTTTTGAACGACTTGACGCTACATAGAACGTATTATTTGTCCCACAGCTTCGCAGTTATCTTTAAAGGGAAAATGTGTTTACTTTGTTTGAGTTTGGTTCACAATTAGTCGGTATTGTCATTGGTAAATTTGGCTCTTTAGCTGTGCGTATATGTTTCCAAGTGTGATAGCTTGAAGGAGGGAGATAAGGCTTCGTGTGGGTGGCTTGTGTCTTTGTGGGTCTGCAGCGAATCCATACGCTTTTGTATACAATTTAACAGCCTTTTGATTTACTGTAAAATGCCACATTTTCTTCTTTCTATTCATATTTAGCTCCCTCTCCATCCTGTCCCCATTTTGTTTCCATCTCTGTGGCTTTGGGAAGTCTGCAGAAACCGGGGCCTCGCTAAAGGAATTAGACTGTGTATGGGGAGATTGCTCAGATAATGAAATGGTGGGAGGTAGAAAAACTAATTTTCTCACTTGTGAGGAAGAGAGAGACATACTAATGTGGCTATTGAAAATAGCATTGAATAGCAGTGACAAGAAAGAAAGAGACAATTCCAGAATCCAACGGTGTTATTCGATTTCAGCTCATGAGATATGGACTTGCTAAAAGGATGAAGTTTGACACAGGCTTTAACCGTCGAGGATGGACTTGTCATGGGAGGAGACACACAGACACCATTGTTTTCTGACCGTGTCCTCCTCCCAGAGTGCGGTGAGTGACAGTTTGCTTGTGTTTGGACAATGGCAGGGCTGAACTTGGCAGAGTGTGGGTGTGCTTGTTAAATAAAAAAAAAAAAAAAAGGCTCCGGTGGAAGGGCTCTCAGAGCTCTTGCAGCATTATTGACGTCAGCTACTTGTAATGCTCTCTGTGTACCTGTGAATGTCTGTGTAGGCTCTTGTATGAAAAAGAGAGAGTGAGACATGTGTAAGAAGTGATGAATGGTGAGTATACAAACAAACAGAAATGACGAATGATGTGATATATATCCTGTATTTATTCACTGGTAGTGAATAAATGATGTATTTTTAGACTCTGATTTTTTTCATGCCTCCACACTAAAGAATTTCACTGCAAGTTGCTGGCAGAAGCATCATTTTACAGATATAACTAAGTAAATCTGCTGTAATTTAATGGTATATTACTGTTTTGCTTACAGCAGAGTAACTAGCTTTTCTTATAACAAAGTTTACCTACATGAGATTATTTCTGTATATATATATATATATATATATATATATATTTATATATATATATTCTAGATTCTTTTCTTTTTTTTTTTACAGCTCATCAGAATGTATTTACCCCCAGTTTTATCTAACAAATCTAGACATTTAAATAGTTAACTTCATATGACAAGCTAGTGACTACACACACTTGATCCACAGCCAGGTTGCAAACGATACAAACAGTAGGAACAAATCTGTGCTGAGTATTAGATCTCATTTGCCAAGTTAAAGTGTGTTAACAGGAAGAATTAGAACCAAATTAAACCACAAGAGATTCCCCAACTCATCTAACCATCAAGACGTTATTACAGACGCCATATAAATGTGTAAAGTATCAAGGGAAAATGTGGTTATTGAATTAAGCCAAAATTAACCCATTAGCAGGGAGGAATCAATCTGAGTGGAGAGAATCATGACTCCATTCTCCAAGATGGAGTTTAATTTTGTCACAGAGATTTTGAGGGACATTGTGAAGACTGAAAGTCAGTTTTTCTGTGCTGACACGATGCAATACTCATATGAAAAATGACTCGTAAAGCAATATAAATGTGTTTATATGGTGACCTGTGGTAAAAAATGCATTCCATGGGTGCAAACAATTTCATGTTCTGTACATTTAACCTTAGTATGGGGGCTTGTGGCACATAAAAAGGACACTGTCTCTTTCTGTAGAAAATATAGTGGAATTTAATTGAGCAGCTATAAAGGGTCTGTCCTTTTTTTCCACTTGAGGTTGACATTCCTATTTTATATTTCCTTTGCTGCTAGCAAATGTTACAGCCCTGGAATTCAAGTCTGTCAGCTTAAGTGCACTTGTCTTTTAGCCACAGATAAGGACAAACATAAGGTCCTGCAGGGTAGACCGATATATTTAGGTTTTTGTGCTATTTAAACTTATTTTATTGCATAAATTAGCAAGAAGAGAAACCGCAGGGATTACTTGAACTTGCAAAAATGCCTACCAAAATGGAGTAAATAACTGAAGCTAAATTGCTCCTCTACTTTCTGCTGACAGAATGTTAACTGCAAATGGCTCCACAATTGGGCAGTTTACAGCTGGCCAGCTTCTAATGTGGTGATTACTGCGTGTGACCTTCGTTCTTTGTAAATGATCCTGGTGTAAATGGAGCGAGAGCAATATTTCAGTCAAAGTAGACTCAAGTAAAAACAAAAACAGCAAAACAGGGCAAGTTCTTTAAAATAAATGAATCCTCCAAGACCTCTATCAAGAGATCATTACTTCATTTGGAATATGGTATCACATGGCTAAAAGAGTTTAGTAATTTTGAGGTTGCAGAATAATACATGTTTGTGAAATAAATGTTTCCTCTGTCATCTTCAATGTGCTTAACAAAACCTATTGGATTTATTCAGTCTCAGTGTAATGAATTTAATAATTCATATTGAGATAATTACAAACTGTGCCTTTGCCATTTGTGTGTTTCAAAAACTTGTTAATAGCTTTTAAATAAAAGTTGATTTCAAAAGAGGATAATATTCAAATGCTTAGAATTGAGGTCCCAGTAGGTTCCAACTTAATGTAAAAACTCAAATAATCAATTTGTGCCTTTGAGATTACTTCTGTGCTAATAATTAAAGCTGGGAAAAGCCATTATAAACACAAGACCAACCATGTCTGCTGTATTATCTCCTAGAGACCTAGTGTTTAAGGTTTCCCTCCTCTTTTTATACATTTTTTTTCCTTTTTGTCCTTCATGTGTGTGCAGCACCTCAATGAAGCTAATCACTCTTCATCTCCAGGAGAAAGTGTTAAAAATGAAAACTGCGTTTCCTTTATGACAGCAAAGGGAGTGCTTGATTTGTGGACCATTGGCTGGTAAGGATCTGGTCATCTTCTTCACAACCTATGCATATACGGTGCTCTTTTCCCTGATGACTGTAGTTTTGAAGTCAGGTTATATGTGCTACTGCCATGAATACAGATCTGCTTAGTTGAGAATGAACCATTTAACCCTTTTGTTATCGATTGCTTGTTGAAAATACATCAGATTTTCAAGCAAAAATCCAGTTTTTCATGTAGTGTAACCACAAACTCAGTCTGGAGAGCCAAGTTGCTCAAGGGCATCACACTAGCTGTTGTTGGTTGCACATGCTGCCAAGAAATCATGTCTCCAGATTCACTGAATCTATAACGACCTCTTGATCTCCAACTCAGTACAGCAAACCTCTATACTTTATGTAGTTATGACCAAGAAGGGCACTAAACAAGACTGATTGTAGTTATTTTGTCTTGTATAAGTGGTATCATAAGAAAATGTCTGAACAGTGGGGCGTATAGTCCTTAAGATGGCTTTGAAACATTCTACGGCACTACGCTAGTAGATGGTACTGTATTTCCTGCAGCTGAAATAACTCAGAATGTTGACTTTTCACCATATTGGTGCTGAAAATTACAGCATTTCCTTGTGACGCAAAAAGATTTTTCTCCCCTGTTGGAGTGGAAAAGTCTGTAAGGCTGCACATATCATGACTTTCAAAACCCACTAGAGGGAATTCTTCTTGGGGTTTACAGCCATCTAAATCTTAGATGCAAAAACTCTTGCAGCTGCAATATATATGAGTAATATTAGATCTGCTGTTTTCAAAACAGCTTTTACTGAATATGCAGTAATGTAGGAAAACTATTCCTCCACTATTGAATGGTGGTCGAAAGGTTCTGCTGGATTAAAATGTGTTTAAAATGTGTTGAATTGCATTTCGACAACTGAATTTTTACAAATTTTAACCATTTGATTCCCTGTTCTGCTGTTTGGTAAAACAAACTTTTATGTGACTACAATATTTTGCAATTGACACAATAAATCTACCTGGGCCAGCGCTGCCACCAGGTTTGGGTATGTAATGCCAAAAGGAGGTGTTTGTTTTAACATTACTGCTTCAAATTTTGACCAGTTCATATGTTTCTTTAATTTCAATGGTTATTTCAACTATTTCTTAAAAATAAAAAAAATAAAAAAGTTTGATTGACATTATTATTTAGGTAAACATGCATGCAAATTAACATTGTTCTCTTCCTTTTTGCAAACTTTAAAGGGTTATGTGCAGATTTCTCCTGTGATTATTAGACACCCGTGTCTAAATTGCACTTCAGGTAAGAAGCAAACAGATGATAACTTTTACTTAATTATACAACAAATTCTTGGATTTTTTTTTCCTTTCTGGCTTGGTGGAAGTTTTGTTGAAGGTAAAAACATTACATCATGAGGTCACTAAATGAGAAAGTGATGCACATCTAAGGAGCTAACAGCAGTTAATAGCTAAACTGCAAAACTTTATTTAAGTCTCCACATGCACAAGTACAGCTATGATGGCTAAATCTGTGTAGTAATATGACAATATGTGGAATGAAGGAATCACAAACATGAATTTGTTGTAATTATATGTTATGGAAACAACAGATTGTGTTCCATACACAAACATTACAGTGTTTTATAATTCAAAATTAATTTGAATGCTAAAGCTAATCTCTCTCTTCGACTCATGTTTGACTGCAGCAGGAAACCATTTTCCTCCCCTTAGCTACCTCAACAGTACACAAAATGTCTTTAAGAGTGAAGATTTTTTGCCAACTGATTGTTTCATCGTAGGATTTTGGCTTGTGCCACCATTTTCTTAACATTGCAAATATTAGCTAATATCCTTTTTTTTCGTGAGTTAGCTAAGGTAGCATTTTAGCTAACATTGCCAAAGAATTATTTACATGTTCACACATAGATTTGCTTTCACATGGGGACTATATTAGAGAACAAAGACACCAGAAAGCATTAAAGAGTACACTACTACTTAAAACACTACAATGAAACAGAATCTGATGCTAATGTTTTCAGTTTTGGACCAGACCCAGTCAGACCTCATATCGGGACAAATTTTATGGATTTGCTTTACCCATACACTGAATGGTAGAAAATGTATTAGATCATATTTTTTTTTCTGTAAAAAAGTTGCATTTTCAATGTTGATGTTTTGTGAACAATGCTGTGTGGATGTGGTATATTTGGGGAAAAGGGGAAAGCTGTTATTTAAGAATAGTGTGCATAGCCTAAAGCCATTTGGCTTCAAACAATATAATCAAATGCAGCTAAAAACAAAAAAATACATAGACATTGTACTCATGGCAAACAAATAAAATAATAATTAAAAATCAGCTATTAATAGTGCACACTGCAGATATTTTCCTGGAATGTAAAATGGCAATGTAACATAATTTGTGTTACCATGTACTGGGATTTTTGCTTTTTACTGCCATTATTGTGATTGAGACAAACAGTTCATCAAAGCAGATTTCAGTATAGACCAGGGGTCTGCAAACCACAGCTCCTGAGCTGCATGTGGCTTTTCAACCCTTTTACATTGGCTCCAAAGGAAAATATAGTGCAATTCTGCATGGACAGATACAGTTATGTTCCTTTACAATGATGCTAGCCTAACCGTATGCTTGATTTGTGCTGACAGATGAGCAAACAATAACAAAAAAATTAAGCATCAAAAGACATTTCCAGAACAAACACTCAGCATTTGCTGTAAAGAGACAAAGTCGAGACGAGTGACAAAAAGTGATTTTAGAACGTCCGCCTAAAAAATGAGCAGTGCATGCTGTAAAAAAAGTGGCTAAACAACTGCTGCAAGTTTAGTGACAACCTGAGGGATAGTCCAGATAATACGCAAAGGAATCATTCATAAAAGTATCAGAGCATCTGTTCTTGGACTTAAAAAAACAAATGTGAAATAATAATAATGTCTAAATGATTTATTGCAATTATTTGAACCTACCTAGAGAACCAGATTGCTGGGATTTTCCTTTTAATGACAAACTCTATCACCTCAGGTGAATCGACTTATTCTCCAGATAAAATAAAATAACTTTCACATGCTTTTCTTTGAGTTAATTATGCATTAAAACTTGTGGGAGATTCCAGCGGATAAGAACAAAATCAAAAACGGCTTTGACCATTATTTTCAGTGAAGAGAAAATGTAATAATGATCTGATACCCCAAAAGACCTGAGACTGCAATAAGTATCTTTAACATTAATATTTTCACTTTTGTGAAATGTAGATTTAATATGGGAACATGTAAAGCAGCTCATCAGTGTATTTCATGAGACAAAGTTATTGCACATTCCAGAGCATAAGATTTATGACTAAGACAGACAATATAAAAAGCTTTCCCCACAGCCATCCTTTTTTTGTACCGCATGACTCCCAAAGTAGCTTTTCTATGGGATTGAGCGACACTGCACCAGCAGAGCAGCCAAAAATGAAAGAAAAAAAGGTTCTGAACTTCCATTACATTAAATCTATTCTATCTGTCTCTCTGAGTCCTAACTGATAGATGAGTCTCCCTTGTGTTTTTGCATCACCTGTTCTGGATGACGGTTCTGCACTGGATTCCTGAACCTGTTTTTCCCCATGAACAAACTCTCAGTAAAATGGGGAATATTGATCCTTTGTTCCTTTTTAAGGCTAATTATCCACTCCACCGCCAGTTCCTGTTATCGATGTCCTGCTCTTCATCTCTGCTCATCACTCAGAGGGCTATCTCTTAAAAAGAAACACACACACAGAGGTCTGATGGTCAGCTGCCTAGAGCTAAGAAGGAAGCCATTTGCAGAATGGAGCAGTTGTAACCATTCCTTACTCCAAAAGCATAACAGAAGGCTAAAGATAGTGATGCAAAAAAAAAAGAAAAAAAAAAAACAAACTAACCCAGTGAGTCATGAACCACCAGGCTCGCAGTTTTTAAGTGGCTCAAAATAAGGGTTTTGCCCTGCAATTCATGAAGAGAGCCCG
>JBAJHZ010000027.1:14044308-14058359 GCA_037177175.1 Melanotaenia australis | reverse complement strand
GTGTTCAGTTGCCGGGAGCGAAAAAGAAAGCAGTTGGAAGAGGGGGGAGGGGGGAACCCTTCTTGCCTCAAAAAGAAGAAAAGAGGTCGAAAGGGGGGGGGGAAAAAAAAAAAAAAAAAAAAAAAAGCAAACTAATCTAGTGAGTAATGAGCAGCCAGGCTCGCAGTTTTTAAGTGGCTCAAAATAGAGGTTCTGACCTGCAATTAATGAAGAGAGCCTGGGGGGCTCACATTCATCATAACGTGAGCTTATCTGTAATTCTTAAATATCTTGATGTCAAACTCATGCTAAAAGATAAAAAAAACACTGAGTGTGATGCATGGTCACTGAAGAAGATCAAACAGGGACATGGCTGACTCAAAATGTGAAATAACATTACAGCTGCTGAGATAGGTTTGGTCAAACATCCTTGACCCCATCTTTTAGCTCTAAACTGGATGAGGTTTTTTACAGCAAACAGCTGCATTATTCACAGAACAGGTACGCTGCATGTTCCAACATAACCCTGGCTTGAGAAAGAACCGGACCTCGCTTATTGTAACGGCCCAGCCGTGATAATGAAGGAGCATTCATATATTCGAGAGGTTTGATAAAGCATCAGCAGAGCTTGCGAGCCACTCTAATGGATTAGAACTTAATATGGGGCCGGTTTTTATTAAAACAAGTGTCCCTCAGGAAAACCCTTGGCAGAAGGTTGTTGTGGTAAACAACACCCGAGGACTGACGAGCTTTCTCTCATGTCACATCTCTACTCCTTTCTGCCTCCCGCTCCGCACTCCCTCCCACCCATCCTTCACAATGCAAGCGGCTGTGATTGATTTGCTTTCTCTTGTGAGTGATGATAAGCTGCAAACTCATTAAGATGGTTCCCGCCACATCCTAAGAGCATGTTGCACAAGATCTGAATCAAGCACGCTCCATTGTTTTTATGCAAAACTTCCAGAATTATTGAGATGGTTTATTTAAAGAAAAAAAAAAATGCCGGTTTTAGGAATGAATGGCAGATTAGACCAGTTCTACAAGGCAGATGCAGACTGTTTTATACCACAACGTTACATGAAATCATGAACAGTACTTATTAAGGCTCTTAAGATTAGGGATGCAGATGTTGCCCTAACTACTACATGAATCTTGGGACACTTTTCAAGTTCATGAAATTTTGCCAGTAGCATTTTATATACCACTTGTATAATAAAACAGCTGTTTCAGGCTGTTAGGAACTGTTCTTTATACATACACAGTTACAAGTAATGCAATAAGTTTGTGAGTAATTATACAAGGCTGAATGCTAGTTCTGAAGTATAACAGCAAAACCTAATCGTTATAAAAAGCCAATTACTAGCTTAGTGTTAATAAGGCTGAAGTATGCAAAGAAATGGAATGCATTAGCTAACCAATAGATACAATTTATCACAACACTGGAAAAAGAAAAAGAAACAAAGCTACTGGGTTTATGCCTTGTGTACATGCACAGCTCTGAAAAACAATATTACAGTGTGAAATAAATTTAATGTTTTCTCTTCTCTATCATTAACAGTTTTTTTTCCCTGTATTTTTTTTAAATATGGGGAAACACCAATAAATTTAAGTCTAATATGAAACAGCATGAAAAGAAAAAAAAAAAACTAACTGCAAAACTATCTAAATTTCCACTTTTTGAAAAAGACATATTTCAATTCACATAAAAAAAGTTACAAAACATTTTTAAATCTATCTACATGAAAAGCTTAATTTAAAAAATATACATGGCAGTTTTAATGAATGGTTTTCATTAAACATTTAAAAGCCAAAATAAAATAAAAGATCCAGTTGAAAAATAAATTTATGAACTGTATTTATATCAAATTTTACTATATTTCTCCTCTGATTTTTTACAGTATTTTCTGGTGCCCCAGTTAGGTAAGGCAAGTTTATTTGTTTAACAGAGTTCATTTACAACACAATTCATGGTGCTTTACATAAAATATTAAAAGCATTACAGTGGGGTGCAGGAAGCAATAACAAGTACATTAAAAAACAAACTTTAAAAGAAATTAAACAAAAACAAAGAAAAGAGCTAACATAAAACAGATAAAATGCACAAAATAAAGTTCCAGTGTGGGGAATGTATCAGTAGTTTTGATAAAATGAAGCAAATAGAAAAGTTTTTAACCCTGATCAACTGAACCAGACCAGCAGTTTTCTGGGAGGTTGTTCCACATGTGAGGAACATAAAAGCTGAACGCTGCCTCTCCAGGTTTAGACTCAGGGAACAGAACGTAGACCTGACCCTGATCAACTGACGGATCTGGTTGGTTCATAATAAACCAGAAGATCCTGAATGTATTTTGGTTCTTTGTAAACTAACAGCAGGATTTTTGAAGCCAGTTCTTCAACCAATAGGGCGCCTGGGTAAAGGTCTGAGGACTGGAGTTCAATGATCCACTTTCTTGGTCTTAGTGAAGACTCAAGCAGCAGCATTAATGGCAGCTGTCTAATGGACTTTTTGGGAAGACCTGTGAGGACAGTATTACAGTAGTAAAGTCTACAAAACATAAATGCATTAACAAGTTTTCCTAAATCCTGCTGAGTCATCAGTCATTTAATCCTCAATACGTTCTAGGCTGACTCCATAACTGTCTTAATATAACTGCCAAAATTCAGGTCTGAATCCATGACTACGCCAAGATTTCTGGTTTCGTTGTTCATTTTGAACTTCGCTGTTTGAAGCTGGGTGCTGATTCTTAACCTTCTTTGCTTGGCTCCACAAACTAGTATTTCACTTTTGTTTTTCTTTGTTATCAGCAGCTACTCAAACATTATCTTTTTTTTTTTTTTTTTTTTTTTTTTTTTTACTCTTTTACAGTGTAGTCTACCCTCATCTCTCAAGTTAGCCTCACCAGACAGTAAATAGAGCAAAAACCAAATAACTGCCTCCAATTTTTATGCAAACACAATATGAAAGCACCATCCAAAGTATTGAGTATTTTATACCTTTTCAAAAAATTTTCAAAATGCCCAAAAAAGCAGCAAAATGAATCAGAAAATGTGTTTTAAAGCATCCATATCATCTGAGAAACATACCTTTCCAGATTTCACTCTTCTCTGTCATCATTTAACATTGACGTTCAGTATTTTAGAATATATTAATTGGGTTGATAGATAGCATTGCTGTACATTTAAACATGAACTTTAGATCACTCTCCACTATGTATGTTTTCAGTTTTAATTTAACCAAAATAACTTTGTTTTTTAGGATTTAAAATAATACACTACCAACTGACTGTCCCTCTTACTATAGAATAACACAGACCTTTTATTAGGCCACCAGTCATTCACTTTTTTACCCATAATGCACCTTGATCGTACATTCCACCATTAGGTGTGATCTAAGTGGAGGTTACTCAGCCTTAAGCTGCTAGTTTCAAGGAGCTGGTTAAATACTTCTTAACAGTTGTCTTCGTTTTACCATCAACTTTTTTTCTTTTTCATTTTCAAAATGCTAGTTTGGAAGTCACATCCCCCTAAAGTACACAAATTAAGATTTTTTTTAGCTGAATTTTTACCTGTTTGAGACCTCATACTGAAAATAAAAAATCAGGCCTTCAACGGTTTTGATGTGTGGTGTGGTTCGATAATCTCAGTACAGAACAACACACACATAACGATGCTGTCCTGTAACCGATATACAATTTAGTCCTCTGAAGCAGAAATTGCGCGTGACCAAACGTGATCTAACAAAAATTAAAAAGAAACATAGCACCGACAGGAAAAATGAAGAAGAAGAAACATAGCATCAATCGGAAAAACAATGAAAAAGAACCATGGCAACAACCAGAAAACACAACACCCTGCATTAAAGAGAATATACAAGATGAGGGAATGATGGTGATCTTGGGACTATTGTTAACAGAAAAATCCAGAAATGAAAGAAAACAATAACAGACTGGAGACAGCATGAACACAGACTTTACATCCTTCCTTGCTCTCCAGTCAGCTCGCTCTCTGATTGGCTACATTCCATTCCATGTCAAATTTCACACAGTAACAACTCAGGAGTCATTGGGTTTATTCACACAAGTGAAGATTTTTGGTCATAAATATTAGAAATGTTCAATACTACTGATTGTCAACCACGACCCATTTCGAAACTGATTGTCAGGACAAATTCGGTCTAACACACCTCACACCAAATGATAATTTTATAAGAAAATCCTAAGACTTAAGATAATCTAGTGTTTGCCGTCCTTGGTCCTTGGCCATGGAAAAGGGGGAAATTGGGACAAAGGCAACCAGATAATCTTTGTGTGTACCAGGTCTAAGACAGCCTTGTCCATTTAGGGAAAGAATTCTCAAAAGACCTTCCACAAATTCTCTTAGTTGAAATCTGATCAGCAGTGTTTCTATTTAATTCCTTTACCTGATATGACTCTTCGTAGGGATGTTTCAGGTTTTATTATAATATTCAGCTATTAAAAATATAAATTAAAAATGCTATAATCAGAGGTTTTGTGAATGGCTTTCCAAAAATAAATGAATAAGAAAAGGAAAATGAAAAAGAAATGTTCCCAGGGAAAAGCACACCTGTGCTCTTTCTTTTGTCAAATACAGAGTACCATTTGCCAGAATGCGCTATGTCTATCATTCCATTAACAATCCAAATATGATTGATTCACATTTAATCAAATTGGCCATCACTCAGCTCAGCACTCATTGGTTTCATCACCTGGATGACATCAAGCTACACAGGTAGAATTACAGAATCCAAGTCATTTAACTGAGATTTTCATTCAATATAACAGCAATGTCAAAGGACTCAATATTTCCCCCCTCCCTCCCTACCTTTCTTTTTTTCTTTCTCCAGGCAATGTTACCTCCAAAGATATATATCTGGGGATCGCGTGTCACCTTGTTTATGCAATGCACCATTACACTCTTAAAGCCTGTTCAGGAAAGTGGCTACAGGCAAGATGCACAGAGACTATCCAAAGTTTCTTTTCCTATTCATGCTAAGTCAAGCATGCTTATTGAAATGACATGGCAGCCTATCAGATACAGACACATGGATGACAGAAACATGAACTCAAACAACTAAACCTAAAATACAGTCTGAAATAAAAAAGTTCCAGTCGTCATGAAGTACATGCGGAATAAAAAAGAAATATTGCAGTGACATGTTTAAGACTTTCTCTTCCCATGGTATTAACACTCTGGAGGTCATATTATTGTGTTAGTGAGCTTCCTCATTTGTATAGGGGTTAATTATCCTTTTTTAACCATTTTGGGAAGTTAATCTTCTCCATTTGCTCAACATTATTTCCAAATATAGCCTCCCATAAAGCCTTGCCCCCAACTAAGTGGGAAACAATGGACATGCTCACTCATTGCTACTCACTTTCATAATTCCTTGGTGATGTATCCAGGGAAGATAACCGTTGCCAGATTATCAAATATCTTCTTAGAAGTACTGTTCTAATGGCTTCTATTGTCAGAGAGAATCCTGTAACCGGTAGCTGAGTAATTTCATGCAAATCCTTCAAGAGTTCATGACATCTGAATTCTTGTCATTGAGGTACTGGGCAGCACTCTGCAATGGTCCCATATTCACATGCATTTTCTTATAAGCTGAATAGCGATCAAAACAAGTGGCAGCTTAAGAGAGTCAGATCTGTAAAGTGATAAATGCAATTCAATTTGGTATTCTGAAAGACAGAAAACGGCGAGGCCATCTTAACCTTGCTTTGAGTATTTGTCCTAAAACTCGAGGGCACTTGATAATAAAGAAGTCTTTTTAGTAGCACAACAGGCTAAAGATGACTTCTTGAAAGGCCACGGTTGGGGCTAAATTTATAAACTGCCTGTATTGCAACAAACATAAGCACAAAGTGTCCCTTTGCCTCTGTTGCCTGACAGTGGGCATGACACGAGATGCTGACAGAAAATGCAGCAGTCATTCTCGCCACGTAGGTATAAACAGATGCAAATCACAACTTGAAGGGTCTTAAAGAGACATGGCTTAGACCAAGGAGACCCGAGATTAGGATACATTTTCTGCTTCTCTTTTTTTTCCACCATTTTAATTGCTTAGATTAGTGGTTCCTAAACTAGGGTCCTCCAAAGAGCAGAGGGGTCCCAGAGGCTTTGACTGTTCAGAGCCAGAGTCCATTAAATTAGGGCCATGTCTACACAAAGACAAGTTGTGGTGTATTTGTTTAGTTTTTTTTTTTTTTTTTTTTTTTAATCATTAATTCATATGGAAACAATGTTTTGGGAGCCCCAAAAAATAAATTTCACATTTTTTTTGGTAGTTGCATAAAGAAGGTCCTCAAGGAAAATTTGCTGGGAACCATTAACTTACATCCAGACAAATTATCCATGCCAGTATTTGAAATAAAATATTAATGTGCATATTTGTGCAGATAAATTGAAGCAGCACACCTACTTTGTGATCATGAGCCCTGGTACAGGTATGGAAAGAGCTGGTAGCTTGCAGCCAACTTAGCATCTCTGTTGCTATATTCAGCAATTTTTCAAACCCTTGAAAAGAGTGACTAGCAACGAATTAAGTGACTTTTTCTGTGTCCTTACTCAAGCAAACGTTTTGTATAACATTTTTCCCTCCAGGCAGGTGGCGCTACATCAAGAAATTCTGAAGGAGAAGACAAGATAAACAACAAAAAAGAACATCTTTAATCCTTTAAATATTGTATTTTTTCGTGGTTCCTTGGAGTAATACATTATAGACGTCAGTAAACCCTTTGTTGCACCTTAGCTTTACCTAAAACTTTTTTCATTTAATTTAAAATTCCTGCAAAAGTAAGAATAAACTGTAAAAACATAAACAGAAAAAAAAGTTATTTCCACAAATGATGATATGTTTGCTGTGATGGCTCTAAATAAATAAAAAGAACAAATCTTTCTGCATAACGTTACACATTCATTAATTTGCATAATTTCATTGCTCCAAATTGTAAACACCCTTGTGTATGTGTGGAAGGTAGGCTACATGTGTGAGTGTTATGCAGAAAGACAGAAAAGGAAGGTCTGCTGATACAGTTCATGCATGAATACACTCCACTGGCATTACTTACAGGATAATAAATTGATGAACGAGTGACCTTTAGCCTTTACATCTACCTCCTCCCTTGCTCCCATATTGTCTGCGGATCAGTGCATACATGGGTTTGCAGTTCCAGATCATCTCATAAGTGCTGAGCTGTAAAAGTAAAAGGGCTGGGTCGTATAATCTCACTCTGGTGACTAGTGAACACTCGCCTAGTTTAATACGGGCATAGGCGTGGATATGGCTTGACGTCTGCATAGCACTGCATTTCAATGGAGCATGACACCACAGGGAAATCAAGGAGCCAGTGTATAGCGGAAATTGTAGCATAGAAGCTAAAATGGAGTTATTGTTTTATTTTTTTTTTCCTTAATTTTTTTTAGATTATTCAAGATGAGAAAAACATACACCAAGGTGTATATTATCGTTTATTAACATTAACAAGCAAAATACATATTACATTTTTGTACTTTCAAATATTCAAATCAAGTCAGCAAAGACAAGCACTTGCAAGTCTTGAGGGTTTCACTGCATTTTAAAGTGTTATAAAACCCTGTCAACTGATGCGATGCAATGTAATAATCACAAAGGCATTTATTTATTATGTGTATGTGAACCTGCACATAAAATAAGATACCAAACAGGCTAGAGATTCATGGAACAAATCGAATTGCAAGCAGAAACTTAAAGGCTCAAGTCAGGTTTTTTAACACAAATACAATAATTGTATTGCAAAACGTCTTTGTGTGTGACACATATTTCAAACAGGAGGATAATTTGCCCAGAGACTTAGGAGTTCAAGATTTTGAAGCTAGAATGGTGTGAGCATGATTGCAAACATCTGTATGTTTCCTACAGCAATATTGTTGTATCCATTGGTGGCAGCCTGCCCGGACTCCCGTGTAACCAGATCAGGGAAGTGATATTGAACATCCTATTTAACAGATATAGTAACTGTCCACAGTAAGTCTACAATTGTAATTCAATAGCTTGTCTTTCATTTTCTTTTTGTTTGCCATTTGTTGCTCTGTAAAACATAGCATCACTTGTTACTCTCCAGTATGCATTCCTCTTTACAGTAGTGCGAAAACAATGTTTGCAATCTTTGGCCAAAATCTTTAAGTCAAAACCCCAAACCTCTTTTCTATGCCAGTTCTTGTGCTACAATACATTTTATCTTCGACCTCTTTGACTCAAAGCATGTGTAAGTTATGTTATATCATGTTTGGATGGTTATAAATTTTTGATGACTTGAAAATGGAAACACATTTATTGTTTAATGCATTCAGACATGGCTTCTATCCCTTAAACTGTGCCATAGAAAAGCTTTGCTTTCAAGTTGTGCAAAACTTTAAAGACTGGTCACCAAAAACTCTTCCTATGGGACACATAAAGACACATTTTTCCATTGCCTGCTTTTTGCCACATGTTTCTATACTTACAGGTTTGCAACTCCTGTGACAGAACGTATCTAATTACTTTGTAAGGATAACAGTCATTCACAATAAATTTGGCTTTTTTTTATCATTATAGCAAAGTTGAACTCATATTAATTTGCATACATGCCTTATTCAAATTGTTGGCACGAAAAGTAAAATTGTTTCCTATTTTTTTTTTTTTTTTTTTTTTTACTTTTTTCCTTACAGAAAAAAAAAAAAAAAAATACAAATGATTCAAAACCTGTCAATCCTAGACTCAAGTGAGTTTTCTTTGCATCAAAAACTATAAAGACAAGATATATCTGAGAACAAGTGTTGATTTCAAACACTGCCAGGGTAAATATTTAATCTGTTCAACATCAGCATGCTAGCTCTGTCATTAGGAGCATGTTAGCATTCAACTCAAAGCCTCGCTGAACTTAATGAGGTGCCAGGATGGCTGCACAGTCTGTCATGCCCCCCCTCCATTTCATATTTAATTTGTGTTCATTCCCATTGCATTCAACATGGCATTTTTTTTTTCTTTTATCAAATCACCTGACAAAATTGTGACAGAAACATAACTTTAAACACTTTCGAGTGACCTGGATACACAGCCCGTTTTTAATGTAGTTGATGTCCTGTGTCACCAGTGATGCTAAATCGATAAAACTGTGATTGAGTGCTGAGTGACAGGTGACATGTTAGTGGATATGATGCTCAGACTTTGACAGAATTGGTGTAAAAGAGGCTTCCTTTGACATGACACACACACACACACTCAGTGCCAGCGTACTTTTCTCAGACCTTCTGTAATATGTCCTTACCCACTTAGGGTGAGTGACAAGTTTCAGCAAGGTAAAAGTACAAGCTGCAGATGGAAATAGTGATTGGATAAATTTGAGACCTAAATTCAAGAAAATCTATTCTGGTTTACTTTGATCAGATCAGTGGCAGGCAGGGAGGACTGTCTCTCTGGGGAAAATAGGATTAAATCCCCAGGGAGTTTTGCTAGAAAACTCGCATTGTGTGTATAAATGTGCCTTTCTACGAATGTAAAACATGTATGGTGTATTATCTATGTGTATGTGTGTTCATAACTCAGTGTTCAATCCAAGCAGGAGGCCAAATGCATACATATGAGCAGCTTCTACAACAGATGACTGACAGGTAATGAAAAGGGATCTGCGCAAACAAGTGATGCCACAATCATGTAGCGTGGCGATCACATCCAGCTTTACGTCGGATTGTTTGTCAACAGGTATTCCCAAGGTATTTCATTGAACAATACAAGCTCTGTGGGTTTGTTTTACATTTAATGATGCCCATATTGGGGGCTTGGTAGGAGTTTACTCCTACTATTTCCTCATGACTCTGCCCTGGACTATTCCCATGTATCAGTCAGCCAGTGATGGATGGCTTAATTAAGGTGAAAGACAATGAGTGAGTGCTTTTCATTGTGCTGGGTCTCAGTGGTTTGTGACACACACACACACAAAAAAAAGGGGAAAAAAAATGGATTGCTCTTTTAAAATCAGTCTCCTTGGGGAAATGTCAAATACAATATATCATTTAAACACATCTATCCAGTCCAAATAAAATAATTCACACGTGTACATCTGTGGCATTTGGTTGCAATGCTGGAAAGTGACACTAAAAATAGCACATTGAATCATCTGGTTATTTCATTAGTTTACTCACACTGTGACATTAATGAAATGCCATGTTTTCTCAAAAGAGGAGATGTCTATTTTTATAATTTCACATCATTGGCGTTACTTTCGCAATTAAAGAAAACACCTTGTGCAAACACATCTCTGTCAAAGGAACGCATTACCCACACAGAGCGAAGCACATGTTGTGCCCACACAGCCTTCCCGTGCCATTATACCTCTATCCCTTCCTCACCCACTCACACACAAGCACAATTATAACTCTTCTGATCAAACTAGGCTATGAGTTGCAACAGACAAAAGCTATTTTTGGAAAAATCCCTCCTTAGAAGGATGGACCAGAAATCCATGAAAAAAAAAAAAATACTGATGCCAAAGATATATGTTAAAAAAATGCTAAAATACAAAAAGAAAGTATTTGATTGTAAGAACACCTTTAGAGGCAATAACTTGAAGCAACCATTTTATTCATATCGTTATGGAGGAATTTTGGCCAGCTATTGTTTGTAAATTTACTATCTGGTTTAATGATGTTTGTAGTCATTCTTTTATGCACAACTCTCTCTCTAAGGTGCTAGATGATCTTTCTCCTGCATCCACTACACCTTTTTTTCCTAATTGTACTGTCATGAACTTCAAGATTTAACATGTTAGCTGTGGCCTCTAGAGTCTCGGATGTAGTTTTTCTAAATGTTGCTTTGGCCTGACCTTCAGATGAATGTGCTGGGACTTCCACTTCTGCGAATATTGGCATTTGTATAGAATAGTTTGAATAATCTTTCTCAGTGTATAATGATGGACACCAAATAGTTTGGTGGTGGGCCTTGAAATGCTTTCAAAATTAATGGGTCGCAACAATTATTTCTCTAAGATCATGTCTTGGCATTGTCTAATCCATTGGTTCCCAAACTTTTTATGCATGGCCCCGTTTTCATTGACAAACAGTAATGTTGTGGTTACCATTTGGTTAGAATGGCAAAGGTTTAGGATGCGATTTACGTCTTGCCTGTCCAAAGAACACTGTTCCAGAAGTTTTGTGGTTTGTTTAGGTGCAACTTTGCAGACCCTACCTATCCAGTCATATTCTTTTTAGAAAAAAAAATCCGTCTTATGCTGGCTGAGGCCTGGAGAGTCAAGAGATGTAGCTCTTGTTCTGTCCACTAACGTATGTTCTTGTGGGACTTAATTAACAACTCCTGAAGAGATTGGCATTTCTAGAATACTTGTGTACTGTGTATAATTCCAGCAGCTGCTTACCCATGATAAGAAGAAACAAACAAGGAACATGCCCATATCAAAAAAAAAAAAAAATCCCAAACTATAAACTCCAATATTAACTTTGGCCACCATGGCAGGTAAAGTTTTAGGTAAAACACCATGATAGATTGAGTCTCACTTTGGTCTTGTTTCCTGCATCCAACCAGCAGTTGCTTAGCAAAGCAAGAAATAGAGTAAATATCTTTAAAAAGTTTATCAAAGGCTAAGATCCAAGAAAGATACACAGTGATAAAGCACCATAGAGAGTGGAGTTGCATACTGCAGCTGTAAGTATATGTTATTGTTATTTACAGCCATAGCCCATAGGGGGAAGCTGCTGCAGGGGGAGGCAGCAGCAGCTCACATGGTAGATGCCCAGCACAACCACAGCCTCCAGCTGCTGGACAGTGTGCAGCTCCAGATGAGCAAGGGGTAAGGCCAATGCCTTTTTTGAGGGCACTGCCATGCTAATTATCTAACAAGGCAGGGTAGAAACTTTGCCTCTGTTAGAGAATCTTGCTGTCTTTTTTCTGTACCGTGCATCATCTGCCTTTCCATTTTATCTGCTACTCATCACCAATATCTATCTAACCCCCCCCCCCCCCCTTTTTTTTTTCATACTCAGCTTCCCTTCTCCTTATGCAGCATCTTTTAAATAATTCCTTTAACATTGAGTTGGATTCCTATGTTGCACCCCCCCAAATCTTAAGGCACACGCCTTGAAGCTGTAGTTCTTGGCAGGGCTTCTTTAGAGCCAGTTCTCCATCCCTGCCTTTATTTTCTGCTTTTCCTTTGCTGTCAAGATATTTTGCTGCTTTTTCTTCTCTGTGCGGGATTACAGCCCTCCTACATTTGATCTGCTGCCAAGAGACATGTTCAGTATGTGTCTCTTTCTTACTATGCATCTGACCATTTGTATCCAGCTCTGTAGTCCCTAGCTTGTCACACCAACACCTACTATTCAGACTTACATTTGTTTTCCAGGGTTTTTTCTTTGCATAAGCAAGCACAATTTAGATTTATAGCATTTGTTTCAACCTCTATAAATGTCATATCTGACATGGAATCTGCAATGAATGAATATGAATTAAGAAACACAAAATTCACCTCCAAATACTGGTAATTTTTTAACTGCACATGCTCTCTGCTGTCATACTACACTATACTTTCCATGCACATATTTTCTTATGTTTGTAGCCAGGAGACAGGAAGCATCCTTCTGTGATGAATTTCTTTTTATGTTCTCCCCAGGCAAACTTCAACAAACATAAATTCACTGTCACGTGAAATATTTTCCTGATGTTAAAGCCTGCTTTTAATTGAGCAGTCATACATTTTCACAGAGGGAGAAATATTCAATGTCACTTCTGCGTTTGCAAATGTGTTGAGCATATAGGCTCATATGGGCTTTATCATCTATTCTGACCATTAAGATCGTATTATTGAACTTTTAGTTAACGATTACAGGATGTGAATAAGAAAAGGCAAACAGAAACGGAAAAATAAAGAAAAAAAATGGATTATATGTTTATTTGATGGTATTTTTTATTTTATTTTATTTTCTTTTTTGTTTCAAAGAAGACTTGATTCACATTTGGGAGAATGGCTCTGATCTGAAAAAGACAAAAAAATAGCATGACTCATCATCTGTGTCCAGTGTGAGTCATATGCAGGACTGAAGGTGTATTGATGTCATGCCTGTGATATTCTCAGAGCTTAAAGTAATTTCTGAAAAAGAGAACCCAGTCTTTTTTTTTCCTCTCTTTTAGATGTTGAACTCAACATTTGTTGTCTTTTCTTCCCCAAGCTTTAGTTTCCAATAAGGACAACTTTAGAATTACAACAGTGTAGCATAATGCCTTGATAGTAATGTAAAACCTTGATGGTAGAAATTAATATCAAAATTAATGAAACCATATAATTGTGATTTTCCTCGAAGTAGGGCACCACTCTTCTGTATAAGCTGATTAAGTAATCCATGGTCCAGATGAGAAAACCGTGAGTGGGGCTTTAATAAAATTATTGATTTTAATCCAGTCTAATTCTCAAATCTGAAGTTGCGAATTCAACATCTGAAGGGACCTTGATTCCATCCAGAAATAACCATGGAAATATTTCTAAATTTCATTAAAGTAAAGCATTTATTAAACACCAATAATCAATTAACAGCAAAGAGAAATCAATATCAGAAATTATGAAATTATCAATATTGCTTTAGAGACTCTGCCGGCCTTCTGTTGTGCCGGGAGGGTGAACCAGCTTCAAAGACAGTGGAAATGAAGCAGGGAAATGAAATAAACAAGGGTGAAGAAAGCAATCAAATTGGACGATGGCGCTTCAGGAAGGACCGCCCAGAGGGACCACGCGACCATAAAAGCTGGTCATTGTCATACCAACAGGGCTGCTGTGTGGTTGGTTAACACCAGTGCGCCAAGGGTGGCTTTGGTCTGAGTGAAACTGTGTGGATTGGAAAGTAAAACTGGTAGATGGCAATATTGGACTTTGAGCATTTTTCTGGATTGTGACTAAGTTGTGAAAAGACTCTCAAAGACTCTCTCAGTTAAGTTTATTTATTGTTTACCCTTTTTGTGCATCCCAGGGTTCCTGGTGGATTTTGATTTGTGTTATTGTTAAAGATAATTACCTGAAAAAGGACACCTT
>JBAJHZ010000027.1:14030027-14042457 GCA_037177175.1 Melanotaenia australis | reverse complement strand
CAGTCATTCATTGTCAGATCCTCATTTTGTCATGTGTGTTTTTGGTTCTCTGGATTATCCCTGTCGTCTGCGGTTTCCTTTTTGAAATTAAACCCTGTCATCCTGCACCAATCCTGCCTCTGCCTCCTGCCTGCGTTTGGGTCCTCACCTCCGCCTCCACACGTGACAGTGCATTTCATTTGCTGCCCAGCAGTGCCCCAAGACTGAGATCGCTCATTACCAAAGTTTTTCCTCTATGATGCGGCATGACTTTGCAACTGAGTTTTGCTTTATGCACCACATCACATGCTAGTAAGCGGATATCAACATGGGCCATTTTGAATGCGTATCAGGATTGATCCAACAAAGAAATGCAAGAGGACATTATCCAAGAAAGAGGGGAAAAGAAAGAAAGTGGCAGACTAAGTGATCAGACAACAGTCAGATAAAACTGTATTTTACTGGCTTTAGAGAGCTCACAGTACAGGTAGGATGCAAGATGGATGTTGGATTAGCTGTCGATAGGGGGCGTGTCAGTGAGAAAATCTGTAAAAGTTCTTAAGTGTGTTTTTTAATATTATAGTCAATTAAATCTAGAGTAATTTAGTTAATTATATTTTATATAAACTAAAATTAGACTACAGTTCACATGATTCATATAAAATATGACTAAAACTAAATGACACGTACTCATAAGAATTTGGTTGTTGTTCATGTTTTCCTAAATGTATTGTAATAAAAATGTGCTCCTGATGATTCTCTGCTTTGTTTTCTTTCAGAGGCTGTAAGATATTTCTTCCTAAATTTCTTTACAGGTGTATCAACTGGTGGTCTGGTTTTAAAGTTCAGGTTTTTATTGCATAGTTTTTATGTTCTTCACCTCTCTTCTACTTACTATTTCAGGTCCAGCATTAACATAATTCAGCAATAAAAAAATAAAAAAAAAAACAGCAACAAACAAAAGAAATATTCATGTGTCAAGAGGAGCTGTATATTCACAATGCACCATTCCTTTTATTTCCTTATTCTCCCCTTTGTCAGAGCAATTTCTTTCTGCACAACACAGCAGCCACACTATCATTAAGCTTTGCTAGAGCAATGTTTGGGATGACTAATGCTTTAAAAAAGAAGCATAATACACTTTACAGATTTACAGAGTGTTGAGGTTACCTGTAGTGCAGTCATTGAGACCAATAGATCAAATCACAGATGAAAACATGTGTAAGAAAAAAATTGGCCAGTCATGGACACTGTCCATTTCCACCTGTGGTGACATTTGAAGTCATTGCTATGTCTATTTTCACCACTAAATGTCAGTGATTCTTACACACAGCACCTCTAAGATACAAAAACATGAACATATCTTAATTTTATATTTATGCACCATGAAAACCATTAGTTCCAGTTTTCTATCTAAACCCATAGTCTTATTTCAGTAATTTAAACCACTTCCCACCACTCCTTTGTAACATGGTCTGTTCCAAAAGCTCTTAAGCAAGAAATTGGACCTGCGTCCCTCTTTTACCTCTCCTGCCCTGCCAAGAAGACAGCAAGAGGTGAGGATTGCCAATCTTTCTTCAGGTTATAATTTTCCACTCTTTGAAATTCAATAAAACCATTAATTAATCTGTGTGGTCATATCTACCAATCATTCCAGAAACACTTGTATGTCTTGTGGTGGTGATGGAACCACCGGTCTCCATTACAATTTGATTTTTTATTTAATTCAAACCATCATGCCTCTTATTTTAGTCACTTGCAATGGTATCAGCTTCACCAGACAGTATAGATTAAAACTCTCCAAGTTATTGTTTAACATTAATGGACCAAATTTTATGCTACAAAAGCCTCTAGCTGATCCTAAAAGCAAGATACGGTGGTAAGGTTGTATTATTGTTTATACCTAATGATTTATCTACACACAATATGTTAACACTGGTTAAAGTGGAAAAAATAATCTGTGGGGCTGCGCTGAGAAAATAAAAGGGTTACCAAACATGGCTATAGCAAATGTGTTCAAACAATCAAAAGGGTCTCAGACCCTTCAGAGTTATTGAGACTTAGCTGAGGGATTACTCTTCAGACGTGAGAACTTCTGAATAAAAAAACAACCCTTTCACAGTGATATCTGCCACCACTCAACAATAAAAAAAAAAAAATGAGGTAGTGCTTAACGTAAAAATAAATAAAAATAAGCAAGAATCTTCTAACATACAGTCACCGGCCAGTTTATTCAACCTCATGACATTGGATTCCTCATGCACTGGAGGTTGAATAATCTTTTTGGTAGCTGTATAATTCTACAATGATCAAGCAAGACTTGTTTCTTCTTGTATGGGCGCTTTTGAGTGCCTTCTCTCATATTATGGCCTCTGGCAATTTTTCTTACCCTCCCTCATATCTCTAATATATACACGCTCCCTTCACTTCAGTGTGACAGAGGTGACATGGCAAACGGCAGTTAGCATTTGATAGATTGTGGCTCTGCCTGTAGCCTTCTTTCTTTCCTGCACCCCTTTCTACTATTGTCTTATATGCAATGCTTTCAATCTGGCTTTGTTTGAAGTACTCAAAGCACAAAGGGTCACAACAGCCTGACAAAACAGTATGCTAGTTTTCAGTATGGGGAAGCAGGGTTGCTTATATGACTCGTTGACATGCGACTGGTCGGACTGGCCTTGCTTGTCAGGATAACAAACCATAAAGATATTGTGGCAGCAGGAAACCAAGCCATTTTTTGGCTTTCTGGCTGTGACACGACATATTTGATTTATTCTGACTCGTCTCCCCGCATGTTGTCAGTCAGGACGGGGCATGAAATGTCACCCTCTTGGCAAAGAAAATCCGAAAAACATGGTTTGCTACAGCAACGGATGTGTCACTTTCAAGCTAAAATGAGTAATCACAGGTGTGAATTAATTTAGGAGGAAGTGAAAGTGAGAATTCTGAATGTTATTTATTTTTTTTTTTATTTCCTTGAGGACAAAGTTTAAATCGAATTATGAATACCAAAGCTGCTATTTTCCCAGATGGGAAAAGTTTTAAGTGAAAATGGTTTGGGTAAAGTAATTAACACATCAGGCTGCAGCATGCACAGTGAAAATCTAACTTTCAAAGTCTCTTTTCTAACTCAGCTCATACAAGAGACTTAATTATAACACTGAAAAACAACCACTAAGCAAATAATAAATGGAAAAGTTTCAGTCTATCCCCTGTGACACGTATATGGGACCACAAACCAGCAAAAAAAATCAACCAGGCACTGGTGGCTCCCAGAAGCTTAAGCTTTATCATCCCAGCTGGCGGGGTTGCATCACTGGCCTCATCCTTTGCATCTTAATATTAACCAGATAAGTTCCATAAAGTAATCCAATGCGGTTCTCTTTTACATATTTTGAAAGAAGCAGATGAAATGGAAAACAGTTTTCTTTTCTTGTTACAAGTAGTAATGCTTTAGCCGGTGGGAATAACATGTAAAATGTAATTTTCAGCCCATTGTGTTAAAAGTCAGTGACACAAATATGAAGCATGAGGTAGGAATTTAATATGCTTCAAGATATTCCTCATGGCACAACCATGCAGCAGTATAAATAAAAAAAAAAAAGAAACAAAGGCATGGTATAGACTGTAATGGAAAATGTTTTAAGCCACAGCTGGAAGAAAATATGAATTATTTTACATGGCAAGTAGTGAAGCATGCAACCCATCAAAAAGCTGAAGTTAACACGGTCCAAGGGAGGAGAGGTGAGGAAATGAACCCAAATGCAGTACAACCACCAATGAGAGGAGTACAGTGGTATCTGAGGTTTCATTAATGGAACACAAGAAACTATTGATAATCCAAAAACTGAAACAGAGTGACATGAATATGATCCAACGCGAGTTAACTGAAAACCAAGAGTCTATGTACACAGAAAACTAATCACAAAATCAGCAGCAGGTGAGAATCAGCAAAAGAAACCTGGTGTGACAATGAGGAACCAGAGTCATGGACCAGGAAATACAGTGAACCAAAATCAAAAGGGAATAAGCTCATGGAAACAACTCAAAATAACAAGACTAAAAACCAAGACAATAGGACAGGAACAAAAACCCACAGATCATAACATGAGTGGTACATTTCTGTTTTCAAGCTTAATATATCTTTGGATTTTGGCTTTGCTAAGGTCAATAGCATGGACAGGTAGGGTTGCCAACTGTCCCGTATTAGACGGGACATCCCGTATATTTATATAAATTGTATTGTCCCATACGGGATGCCTCTAGTCCTTTATTCTACCGCTTTTCACGGTCTGTTAGCGGTGACGCGACTAAAGCTTTCTGCACTTTATGCCGACGGGAATTTTGTTATGGATTTAGTATTTTTCAAAATGTGAAACAAAGTCCCGTATTTGGCTGAGAGAAAGTTGGCAACCCTATGGACAGGACTGAAGGAGGGACAGGAACCAGGAACGGAGAAGGGGTGAGTTTATGTAGTATGGAGGTTTAAGGTCCAACAGGGCGTGACTGTGGTGCTGGTGTATATAAAGACTGGTGAGTCATTAGGGGACAGGTGTGACAGGTTGGGTTGATTGGAGAGCTGGGATCAGGGGCAGGTGTGGGGGATCAGGGGCGTGCTGATGGAGTGGCAGGACAGACTGTGACACCAGACTTATCTGGGCTGTTTTGACCTTAATTATGAAAAGGGTTGAAATGCTCTGTTCTGTGCAGCAAAATGATCCTGTGGGCAACTGTTCAATGTCATACGTGGGCCCTGTGACCTTGTTACCTAAATCAAACACACTACTGGGAGGTGCTGCTTCTTCAGTCTGTTCAGTCTCTTTCTTCGTATATCCCTTTCACCTTCTCTGTCTGTGGATCTCCATGCACTCTCTAATGGGCAGGTTAAATCATTATGGCTATTTACATTACTTGAATATAGTAATAGAAACCCATATTTTCCAGGGTCAGACTTCCTGTTAAATCCTTTTTACTCACCTCCTCAGCAGATGTATCTGTCCTCTTTCAACAAACTGTTCTCCCTCTATTTTCAGAGCTAAGTAAATATAACAGAACTCGACTTAATAACAACTGGAAATGGAAAACGTCACTGTGCTGTGTTCCAGACACTGCTAAGCAGAGCTCAAACAATCACTAAGAGCACAATCAGTAAAGCCAATACTGAAATATACACATTTATTCGTTTTTAGAGAGGGTTAAGAACATTTTAGGGTAGCTTGCAACCCCCTAAAAGAGGCCTAATGATGTCGATGTATTTATTTGCTTAAAATAGGCTTCCATTTATTTTCCAGTTTAGTTCTTTTACATGATTCAATGAATCACTGCATCCATTTCCAGTTTTCCTTCCAGTATGCACTACCAGTCAAAGACATTTACATACTGTATCTTTTTTTTTTTTTTATCCTAGTCTTGCTCCTTCTTCTTAGCTTTTTTTTTTCTTCTGCTACTTGTTTACCTTGCTCACGAGACCCCTGTGGTTGCTGTACCAAGTGACAGTCCATACTGTGTTGCTATGGAACTTTCTCTGCTCAGACGTCACCATCGGTAATACCTTTTCCTTTTCTTTTACTCCAGTGGCTGAATGAAGGGTTTTTCAGGTTCTGCTTACTGGTTTGTTGACGCTGTGAAATGTTGCACCTTGGGGAATCTGAGCCTCATGTTTGGCTCCAATTGCATGACAAACTAAGCATGTTTGTCTCTGCAGTTCAGCGAATCTTCTGTGTGGGCACAGATGACAGAGTTAGTAAGGCAGTATTGTTGGCACCTTTTGGCTTGCTAGTGGTTTTCTTCAGGTTCTGACAGAGTTATTTCCACAGAACTAGTTGTTGTATCTTTAAGTCAAAACATGTGGTCTGTCGCTTGTTGTCTCACACACTGGGACAAAAAAAAAAAAAACAAAACAAAACAAAAGTGACATTGAAAAGATTCCAGCAAAGAAAAAAATAATGTCTACCAAGCAGATGCTTCGTTTTCATGAAACAAAGAAAACCACACAGTTGCAGATTCTGTCAGTTGACTGCTCACTGCACCATGTTGCATTTTGCCAGCTTAAATATGTCCTCTCAATATGATACAGAATTTGACTTTGGATTGTCTGTCTGAAGTTCATGCTTTATACGTAGCTGGTGTACTGTTACCCTGACTGTTTCCATCTTTAGCTTTACTTTCTTGCATCAAAACCAGTCAGTGTCTGTTCTGATATGAGTACAAAGGTAATCAAATGGTAGCGAGGGTCCATAAAAGCTAATGCCACTGAGCAAACAAATGCATCCTTTTTTTAAAGAGAGAAAACAGAAAACCCTTATCCAATCTTCCCTCCTGACAGTGACTCGAGCTCGGCCCATCTGTGCTGCCAGATTCCCAAAACAAAGTGGAACAAAGAGGAAATTTGTTGCGGCTACATGAGTTGAAAGAGCAGCAGTTTGACAAACCAAAAAGGGAAACAAATGAAGAAAAAGGAGAAAATCTGGCCTTGAATGGAATGTGTCACGATAGCTAGATTTACGTCAAACCTGATTTTCCACAGCTAATTGAAACAAAGGGCAGATCTGAATAAAAATACCTTCTGTAAACATTTCAATCAGAGCAGGTTTGCCTTATTCAACCCAACTGGAGTTAATTTAAGATGGTGATCTCTTCAACAAGAACAAAAAAGCAATGATAATAATTCCAAAGAATTTAAACACTTAATTTGAACATTGCATTAGGTGAGGGGAACTTTTGGGAACAAGTAACAAAAGCAATCTGTCACTTTGCCATTAAAAAGCAGTATTTCATGCCAGACTGTGGTTTCATTTGGATATTTTTCTATCATTCTCTTTCTTTGAAAGAACTCCAACTAGTCTTTGCCTACAACTTTCATCCACAGACTCTTGGTCTTCAGCAGAGGAATGAGTTCCATATACTTTACAATCATGTTGTGTCTTAGAAAGGACTTAAAGAGACAGGAACCAAAAATGTTAAAAAATAAAATTATTAAAATGTTTAAAAATCATTGTTTGCATTGCAGGTTTAGCTATATTCTTCTAGCTTTTATTTATGACTGAATGTGTACACATGAGGACTTTCTGATCCAAAATGGAATGTAATTGTACAAATCAGGACAGGGATTTGCCTCACATGCGATTATTTTTATAATATATCTTTCTATGTTGTTTTCAGCAGACATTTGGAGGGCAAGCACCTGTTAGACCAGAGAAAAAACAATTATCTTCCAGCAGAAATAACAACTAAAATGCCTTTGGTTTTCCAAAAGAACATAGCATAAGGAGAAAATAAACTTTTAAATCGTGCTCGAAATATTATGGCAAGCGTTTTTTTTTTCTTTATTATTTCACATGGAATTTAGCTCACCATTGCATATACAAATCAAGCAAAACAAAACTTTGAGACAAAAGCTGTCCATGCTTCCTTTTCTCCCTTCATCAATTTGTATCCAAGCGGCAATGACATCCATGCATACACACTTATAAAATCGTGCTGTCTTCACTGAAGTGGAAACCCAACCTCTAATTGTTATATAGATCTTTTTTTTTTTTCTCCCTCATTCTCCAACTGTTTAAATAGATGGCTGGCACTTTTACTTCTGGCCTCAGGAGACAAGAGTAACAATTGCTACTTTGGCTTCAAACTGCCGTGAAGTGTCGACTGCCTTCATCAACATCAAGGACAATCTTCATTGTGACTGTATTTGGAATAAAAAGACTATTGTTGCCTTCCGTCAAGAGTATTGTGTACCATTCAACAGATGCTGTTTCACTTGATGAATGAAAACATAAATGGAATGAATCTGTGCGAATGAATGAATTGCTTCATTAAGCATGAGGTTGGATTAATTGTTTTTACAGTTTAACTTTAATCATCACTTTATATAAAAGCTTTTTGAGGCACTGCGTTGTTTTTCCCTTTTTTTTATTTCAATGAAAAGCTTTTTAACTGATATAGTTAAAATATTTGTTGATGACAAAGTATTGAATTATAAAAATGGAAGTGATGTTTACATGCCAGCATTATTGTAATGCCACAAATTTTTAGTGTCAAATTTTATTTGAAATCTTAAATTGCCCTATGCAGTCAAAATTTTGTGTATTTTTCATGTGACCTTAAAGTTTTTCCAATTTATTTTATTAACTTCATGAAATTGTGAGGAAATGTGTGTTGGGTTTATTATTTAACCTTTAATAACACCAATTTGTGTTGTATCATACATAATTAAAAAAAGCCTAATTAGTCACTTTTACAAGTTATAACGTGTAAAGCAAGTTTATATGTATATTTCATTTCATGTACATGAACAATCAAAATGCTTTACATAAAATATTGACAGGATTATAGAAAGGTGCAGACAAAGTCTTAAATGTAGATAAAAAGAAGCAAAACTTTATTAAGATATAACTATAAGGGTATGGAACAATACAACTACAATAAAATCATGTAAAATTAATCATCCAAATGATCAAAAGCTGGCAATTGTAGATTAGTTAGAAGATATTTGGCAGATTCCGTGCACACGAGAAAAAGGATGTATTTTGTCTGGATTTTAAAGTGTTTCTCTTGATAAAAGTTTAATCTTCACTGGCAGTTTGTTCCACTAGTTTGAGGTATAACAGCTAAATGCTGCCTCCCCATGTTTAGTCTTCACTCTGGTCTAGACAGGTTGACCTTGGGTCTAAAAGCTCTGTTAAATTTCTATTCTCTGAATATGTCATAGATGGATTCACAGTCTAAATCATTCTGTCATTTGTAGACTCTCAGTAGGGTTTTAAACAGGGGCGTTGCTAGGCAAGCTCTAGTGGGGAACAGGCCCCCTACCACATATCCCCGTCTCTCTCTCACACACACAAACACACACACTGCTCTGTGCCATTGCCACGTTTCTGTGGAAATACTAATCGAGATATTAATTAGTGTAAGAACATATTTAAAAAACATGAGCACTTTCAACATGGCATCAAAAGCATAAATACCATAACAGACGATGACAAGTCAGAACTCTGTTCCTACACATTCCACAGTAATGTTCATTACCTGGTTTCCAGGGTGATACTTCAACTCATTCTGAACAGTTTGTTTAATTTTTGAGCATTAATGCGTACTGCTTATTTTTCAATTCCACAAAGTGGTCAATCACTTGACTGTGTCTCCGATTTAAGAAAGTCAGGGATAGTTGTGTCTTGTTTGGATGGTCATCTGATTGAATTCAGATTTGGTTTGAAGTGACTTGGTCACTTGATTTAGAAGCTATTGGATTTTTTTTCTCTCTCTCTCTCTTAAGAAATTATTAAAATTTCAATTAAAATTTGAAGCAGTTCAAAAGATGTGGCACCCTGTATGAAAACAAACAAAAAAATCCATGTTATTTCTCTCTGTTTACATCAGAATTCCCCTTTTCTTTAGTATGAAAATATTGTTTTATGTCCTTTATGAGAATTTTCCATTTCGCGGAAAGCCTGTCATTTGTTGATGGTCCCTAAACGAGACGCTGGTCGCTCCAGTGCAAATATCTGTCAAATATCCATCCTAAAACTGATTTCACCGCAGTCTTACCTCTCTCTTTCTCATCTCTCATTACTGCTTCCCTGTCTCTGCTTCGGATGAAGAATTTCTTCATATCCATCTACAGAAGTCGGGCGATGTTTAAGTTAATATAAGATCATTTGGTTTCATTTATAAAAAATAATCCAAAATTGAGAGTTTTTGTAATGGTAATAGACCTCAAACTGCGCTGTGCGCTCACCACTTTCCCAACACGACGAAGAGCTGTGTGACATGTTTGTGTTTCACCTGCTGCTCATGCAGTGACAGAATGTGCCCCTGAGCTGGATGCTCTATTTGGAGTTAATATTCTTGCTATGCATTTGAGTTAAAATATATATATCTTCTCCCGTCTGAATTATCTAAATTAATGTATGATAAATATTTATTGGTGAAAGGTAATTGTTGCATCTATACTGGGGTGCAGCTCTTTTATAATGGGGCACATGCCCCAGTAAATGGGGTTTGGTGACGCCTCAGGTTTTAAAATATATTCCGATTGTGTTCAGATCTCTAAGTCATTGGTAAAACTCTAGCAGCAGCTTTCTGGATAAGCTGCAGATGTTTAATGCTGTTTTTGGGGAAGTCCCATTAAAAGACCATTATGGTAATTCAGTCTACTGGAAATGAACATATGGATGAGTGTTTTTGGGAGAAAAGATATTTAATTTTGTTATTGCTTTTGAATTAGTAAAAAGCTAACTGGGCTCTATTCTTGGCCTTATTTTATTTTGAATAAATGTGCTTTCCTTAGGTCACATATTTCAACTGTTTATTTATGTCTTCTATCATTTTTATACTAATGTTATCAACCTGTACAGCTCATTTAAACCCTCTGAGGTCCAAGAACTTTCCAGAAACTCAGCAGAAAGTAATTGTTGTCCAGAGTAAATCTTTGAGGTCTTTAGTCTATCACAGGGCTAACATAGAGAAGCAATTTGCATCTTGCCAATGTAGCTGAAAGTGAAGCAGGTGGAGAGAATTAAGCAGATGAAGAGTTAGTTATTAGGGTCCGGTTCCAGGGAGATCTAAAAATGGGATCCGTCAGGAATGCGGTGCGGATTTCCCCGTATATTGTCCATATATGTGACGTATATGGACATAACACCGCACCGGATAGCCTGGAATCTTTGTACTTTTAGTCCAGGGAGAACATGTAAACCGTCATGGTTGCCGCTCTGTTGAGCCTCCAGTCTCCTCATTCAGCTCCCTCATTATCACACTATCCTCACCTGCTTCCCACCCTACTTAAACCCTCTCCCGTTCTTGCTTCCCTGCCAAATGGTCAGCAATACTCACACTGTTGATATTCAGCGTTTCTCCTTGTCTCTAGATTCTGGTAATTGACCTTGTTACGTTCCTTGGATTCCCCATTGCCTGATTCCTTGTCAGGTTTTCTTGCCTGCTGCTTATCTGGATTACGACCCCTGTTCTGGACTGACCACTGAACTCTGCCTGGCCCTGATAAGTATTCACTTCTTGCCTTGTTGTTTTGACCCTTGCCTGCCTGACCATCTTTTGGATTGTGGACCTTCACTGTTTTCTTTCTAGAACCTTCCTGCATTCTGTGTTCCCGAGCGTTTTCAGGACCCTAAAGAGCTGCTTCCAGACTGTATCCGAACTCCTGGTGCTCAATAACTATTACCTTGATTATACCTCAAACACTGTGTGGATCCTCAGGAGTTAACCATTACAGTAAACTCCACACAGTAAGACCCCAGCTCATACTGTCAGGTCCTAACCACTACATTATTAGTTTACCCGATGGTGAATAACCATCATTTGTAATATTTGTGTGGGAGGTGATAATTTAGTCACTGAAAGCACATCTCTTTAATACTTTGGAGAACATATCACTTCCTGCAGGGCCACTGAATTCAAATTCAAATTTGATACAGTGCAAAATGATCAGTTATTAGCACAACACTGAATATGTTCTAACTACAAAGATTTTATGTATTGGTGACATTATCATGTTCTTACACTATGATCATTGTAACAGGATAACCTATACATTTCAAACATGAGTTTTTCCTCTTCATTTCTACAGAAACATGCTTATTCGTTTTCTCACACACCAAAGCATATTTTCGCATGGAAGCCTCAGATTTGCTTGATTTATTTCACATGACACATTCGAAGGCCACACTTTAAAGACCTCCCATTGTTCTTTTGGGAGTTTTTCCTGCTTTTCCTGCCGTGTGTGTGTGTGTGTGTGTAAAGCTGCTTCAAGCCTGTAAAATGTATTTTAAGGGCCTTGGCCTTTGAGTTGCAAAGGTCAAAGCCGTGAGCAAGGAGAGTTGTTTTCTCCCAAATAAACTGTTTCTAAACACCCTCAAGAGCCTTGCTTCCAATCTGTTTTCAAATTTTAGGAAATATTGAAAATCCTCTTTCATGCACAGCCCTCAAGATTCCACAGCTCCATTTCAAATCAAGTTGAGATATGGATTGTCACTGGGTCACTGCAACTCCTTGACTATTTTCTTTTTCACTCGTGTTGTAGATTTTCTGCCATGTTTGAGGTTAATCTCCTGTTGCATGACCCCATGTCACATTTGACTCTAGAAGACTTTGGTATTCAGATGAATTCATGGTTGACTCTGTGACTGCAATGTGCCTTTTTTTCTCTTGTTTACCTCACTCAAAAAAATGATTAGCTTTGGAGCACTGCCCTGTTTCTGACACATCAGATCAGACGGGACTATTTTAACAAGTTGGCCGTAAATAAACAGGAACCCAGACATGTTAGAGATGTGTTATAGCAGTGCACAGACTGAGGAAAAATAATATCATACCCATGCAAATGAACATGACATTTACTTATTAATACCTGCATTATCTACACCATCGGTTCTCAAACTTGTTCTGTCGTGCCCCCTGATGGAAGAATAAACATTCACAGGCCCCCTGGGATATA
>JBAJHZ010000027.1:13970831-13981470 GCA_037177175.1 Melanotaenia australis | reverse complement strand
CTTTATGTATGACCATTGCATTGTATTCTATCTTTCTTTCTATTTTATCTTTTTAATTTCTCATATGGACCATATGTTCTTTTTTCTGCGTCCTTAATAAAGATTATATAAAGATTATATATATATATATTAATATCAAATGTGCATCTTTATTTTTTCTAGCTTGAATATATAACATTTGGTATAAAAGTTAATATTTGATTTTGCACAAATGTCACATTTCACATCATTCCCTTGATTCTATTTTGTACCGTTGATGTCACAGTTTCCCATTTTACTAGATTTTGTGTCTACAGGAGGGTCAGAGTAGCCATGGAAGTCTGTAGGAACATGATCTTACCAAGTTTGGATTTTATAAATCCTAATGTTGACTCTAATTTGCGTACGCAGGTTTTTCTACCTACACCTGCTTTATAAATGATGCCCTTGAGCGGATGTGCTATCAATAGTTTTGATACAGACATTTAAAAAAATAATCATTCTGAAGCTGTAAACACAGCTTGAAATACTAAAACTACTATGATGTTATTAATAATTAATATAATATAGCTGCGTCTTCTCTCACAAACTTAATATTCGGTCACATTTTTAGGTTTTTGATTATATGTTAATCAACTTTAATCAACATGTGAAAAAAAATAAATAAAAGAAATTCAGCTAAAAGCTGAAAAATTCAGTTAATAACAGGTTTGGGGTTTGATTGATTGTAGCTAATGTCAAGCCTGAATCCATTCAAATGGTAATTATTTGCAGCATTCCTTCATTCAGTGGTTTAAATAAGTTCCTTTGTATTAATTCCTTATTTAATACTGAAGATAAAAGTTAAATTATATAAGTTAGAGAAATGTTAGCGGACAAGTTATTTTTAAAGAATGATTCATCACATTATAATCAAAATGCATATAGTGTGTCCACAGTTACTAAGACTTTTATAATTATTTCTGCCTACCCTTTTTGTAATTGGAATATTTAGAAAAAAGTTCAACTGATATGCTTCATAAGGCAAATTTGTATGAAAGAGAAATAATTATATATGCCGAAACCTCCAGCTGAGATGTTAGAAACTTCAATAAATGTTCATATATTTTACATTTCAGCATCACATATTTCTGTTCTGAAAAAACAAATGGCTTTCCCTTGTGAGAACCACATGCATGATAAACAGCCGAGCTGTTTAGTGGTTCTGATTTGTTTGGATGACTCTACAGATATTAAGGATTAGGAATGTATACCACAGCAAACATCATGGACATATTAAAATTGCATTTTCTCAGGAGGAGATCAGAGTCTCAAAGGGATGGAAAACAGAGCTATTATTGGTTTCCTGCAGTGCTCAATAAGCAACATAAAATCTTTAAATTAATGGGTATACTGAGTATGAACTGTGTGTAGCATGTTAAATTTCTATCATGGCAGCAACTGCCCATTCAGGACGTTATTAAGATTAAACCTTTTAAAATCCTTCAAATTTTTCCAATTTTATACAGATGCAGTAGGATTTTCTCTCTGGTAAAATGTAACCTCATCCGTATGAGGTGACCCCCTTGTTTAGTGTTTTTTTATAGCATCAGCAGGATGCTTTCTGGGTCAGTAAAATGACATAAATGAGGAAATAAAATAAACTATACAACCAACACCTTCCCCGAAGGAAGTGGCTGACTGCAAGCAAAAGCTAACAGAGATGATCACACAGCACTTCGCATTTTTATGTTTATCTCATGAAGGTATCTGCTTAGTGGTCTGGTCTGCCTCATCCTAAAGCAAGCAGAATAAACATCAAACATGCACTGATTAAATCTCAACACTGCCAGCTTCTGATACCAACTTCCAAAGGCTAAGTATGACAGTAAAATTCTTGATATGAACGTAATTAAGGAGTGCAGAAGTGTTGGCCTTTGATTGCCTGATATCAGACTGAATTGTCAACATCAGATCTGGACCTGGGTAATGCCTTGGAGTCCATGTTTTAAAGATCAAGATTTGAACTTTAAATAGAATTGGGGTAGCATTACAGCAAGAAAAAACCAAAAAAAAACAAAAAACAAAAAACAATTCATTTGCTCTGATTGGAGGTAATATTAAACAGTTTTTCCACAGCATACATCTAATATGTCACACACTGAATGTCCTATAGGCCTCATAGAAGACTGAGCTACACTCATTGTCTCTTAGCTTTGCAAACAATCAATCACCTGTAGTGGCAAGTGGATTACGATCCACTATCTGTGTTCATGTGCTTCTGGGTATCAGACAATAGACAGTCCCCAGACATACTGAAATGGAGTAAGTGGCACAAGAGAAGAGAGGCAACTTCAGTCTCACAGGAAGGTCTCTATCAGAATCATGGATAAAGTATTGCTGCTTTACTGCACAATTGTCCTGAGGGAAGCTACATTTTTTTTTTGTTACTGAGATCGGACACTGGATTCTTATTTGGAGAAAATATCCCAAAAGACTCCAAGTCCACCTTGGACAAAACTAAAACCTTTGATGTTGCATTTCAGGCTGTGCAGTAAGGAAGTGAAAGGTTTCAGACAGGCAATGCTTGAAATGGACTTATAATTGACAGCTGAAGCAATAATGTGCAATATGTTTGTGTGACATGATTTTCTCTTTTTTTTCTTCCCTAGAATACAACCTATTTTGCTGCAATCACATTGTGTATTTGCACACATATTTGTAATGGTGAGTTGCATGTTGATCGCTAATATTTACAAATATTAAACTTTATTTCTCTCATCCTTCCTGGTCTATAGGCATGTTGTGAGTAATTTCCAGACAAAAAAAAAAAGAAAAAAGAAATGGATTTAAAGTATTGCTTGTTTGAGTTTCTGTCCTAGTCTTCTCATGAGTAAATACAATCCATTAAATGTATTGCATTAATAGAAATAAAAGCTCCTAGATTTTCAAAGAAGTTGAGCAGAACTTTTGCAAATATGCTGTTTTACTTAAATATGGCCATCGCTTATCTTATTACATTTTTAAAAGAATCAAATTTCTACTCATTGAAAAGACATTACTAAAATTGCTGATTGAAAGTAGTTGAAAAATTTTGATTTCTTTTATATTTGTTTTTATTCAGTACTGAAACTTTAACATTTAACATTAAATGCTAAATAGAAAAAGAAAAAAAAAATTCATTATTATCAATATCTTAGAAGATCTTAATAATGAAGCCAATTTGTTGTTCTATGACATAATAATTGTAGTTTGACTCAAAATTGACTTCAGGGTTATGGCTAGAGTGGAATGGCGCCAGTTGGAACTACAAAGATACACAATGCAAGGCACTTTCACACATGAAAAGGTCTGTTGAAGAATATCTTCAGACTACTTTTCCATTAGGTTCAACAAAGTGCTCCCCTACAGAAGGACATGTTTTTAAGTGGTGCTCACAGCACGATCGACTTTGCATTATGGCCTTGGAAACAAGAGGTTAGATCCAAAGAGCCTTGCTGTGAAATCCAGTGTGATGCAGGACTGACAGGATTGCAATAAAACAGTACATTTATGGTCACTTATATAACCAAAAAGATTAAATGAAATAGGAAAAATCCTAATAGATGACGACATATGCTTATCATGTTAATGTAGCTTTGTCTGTGGTCTTGATGGCAGCCTCCAGCCACATGTACAAGATAAAAAAAGTATCTACAGTAACATCATCAAAGACGCCTTCATTCTGCAAGTAAGGTGCTTGTCATGCAAAAACATCCCACTGTAAATTAATGCAAAGTTATTGATGTTCATTCATATTTTCAAAGACCTTGTCTATCTTCTTTCTTGGGAGAGTAGAAGAGAATGTTCGCTTGCACTGAGTGCAGCAGTTTTGAACAGCTCTGATGCTGTCGAAAATGAGCAATTGGGAAAGAAAAGACAGCATAAGAAAGACAGATTGTCATAATGTTCGCTCGCACAAAGAGAGAACACAAACTCACATTAATTAGCATTTAATCAGTAAAATATTCTTATCACAATAAGATGTTTAGCTTTCTATTAAGTGTTTGAGAACAGAAACATGGATGCACATGTGCAAGGATAGTCTTCAGTAGACAAAATGCAGAATTACAATTAAACGTGTTCACCTTTTGTTAAAATTTAAAATTAATTTCACCTCTGATTCATCCAACTAATGAGTTTTCATTGACTCTTTGTTACAGGTCCTGACAGATAGATATGCTCCAGTTACTGCAATTTTATGCCATTCTGAGGAAAAAGGAGGATGAGGAATGAATAAAGAAGTCTGGGACTGGTATCTCCAACAAAACACAGACTCTAAATTGGAGCACAGCAAAGCAGCTTGCAGTATGATGGGTCATTAAAGGCAGAGCAGAACCTACACACCCCCAGTTTGTTATTAGGGCTAAGCAATGCTGCTGATTGACAGATTGAGACAAACAGAAGGCAAAGATGCAGTGTTCGGGCAAAGTCTCGAGGGAGTTGCATCACCATACTGAAACTGAATATAAATGGTGAAATTGGCCTTGAATAATCATAGCCAAGATGTCTCTTTTTTTAACTGCATGTAGCAATAAGGATCATTTACAAGATTGAAATAATCAAAGCTATCTTCAATTAAAGACAGAATTATTATAGAATGCTTGTTAGATATATTACAACCATATTTTCTATTTTACACAGTTTGAATACATTTAAAGTGGGGAGAAGTTTTTAAAAAGGTGAAGTCTTTAAACTGATCCTCAAATGTTTGCTCTGCCAGCTCAGTTTGGCTTGACTAAAAATTGGAAATTCTTTATCATGTAAAAATGTCCACAAAGTGGTTTCTGTGTAAGACTTGCATGAATAAAACTGGACTATATTACTAAGACCCAAGCAGTGCTCTGTAGATTAAAAGCACACCCTAAGAATGTCAGAAAGTTGAATTCAGACAAGCCTTTATGTTCCACGCAGTGCACTGGATGAACAAATGCTGACAACTTTCAGTGATTTAGGCTGACATGCATGCATTATGACAAATTAAAAAGTTGAAAATCAAGTGCTGTCTAGAAGATCTTTTCTGGCTGCAGTGTGCAGCTGGTAGCAACTAGGGGTTTTATTCGCAGTTGTAGCTGCTAGTGCAACAGAATTTACAAAATCTTTAATCCCACTTGCAAGCCTGGGTGAAAATTTTAAATCGATGGCACAGCTGTCCACATCCAGTCCTTGAGAGGAACCATTTTGGAATTTATAGATGCATCCCTTCTGCAACACAGCTGAATCAAACGACTTTCTCGTTACCAGGCCTCTGCAGAGCTGAATGACATGCTTGATGAATCAACCATTTGATTCAGATGTGTTGGGGAAGGGAACCATCCAAATATTGCAGGATTGTAGCTCTGGAGGACCAGACTTGGTAACCCTGATCTATGGAGACCTTTGGCTCAAGTGCACCTTCTCAGTGACTGTTGTATGACTTTGTCCAGGGTAGTTCCCGTGGTACAGGACTCAGTTTAAAGTTGCATAGTAACACTTTTTGTGTATTATAAATGTCACACACAGTTCTTTTGGTACCAGCGCAAACTTCTGCTGCTTAAAGAATAAATGACAATCTGCCTGGGCTGATCTGAGTTCAATTTACAGTCTTGGGAGTCAATTTAAAAAAAAAAAAAAAAAAAAAAAAAAAAGTAATCATAGATGAACAGTGCTCCTCCTGGTGGCAATCCACTACAGCCACAACAGGGGTGTGTCCGCAAGGCGCCCAGGCATCTAGGTCTCTGGCTGCCGATGCTCCACTGCAGCCACTTGCTGTCAAAAAACAAGAGGCACTAAGATACTTTTCACTCAGACAAGAAGCCCACCCGCACAACAGTTAGAAAGTGTCATGTCCCTGTACACTCATCTGTTCAGTGCGTTGCTCCGTCCTTTAATTCCAAGCGGGGATTCCTCCGCTCATTGTCGACTTGCTGCCGTAGGCACTAGCCAGATTCACCGCCGCTGACGCTACCTGCTTTCCATATATCTTGCTTCTGGGCGCCTTCTCTGTCTTCTCCCTCCTGGGCACCTCCACCATGTTCCCCCGTTCTGGCTGCCTCCGCTGTATTCCGACCCCTCATTCCACACCTGTCCTGCTTTTTATCTGATCAATCTCCCTTCAGCATCAGGGCAGGGTGGCTGCCAGGTGTCGCCTGTTACCAATCAGCTGCTTTGCCAACTTTACACCCCAAACCAAACAAACAGCAAACAAAAGTACAAACTGTTATAATTATACAGAGAAAAAAGAGGGACAAGTCTAATCATTTAGTCCAGTTCTGTTTTACACCTTGACATTAACACAAGTGCATTTGAAATTGTGCAACTGTTAAAAATAATGTTATTCATTGGGTTTCATTTACTTTAGGTGGAAGACTGCCTTCAATAGCAAGCTAGCCCATCTCCAGGCTTCTTGTCTCTTTATGTAGCACTTTACAGGGGTTGTGTTTTTATCCAATAAATGACAATATGAAAAGACAAACCAGTCATCCCCAACCTAATTTTACACAGCTGAGAAATGTCCTAAGTTGACTGAGCTGGTTATACTAGTAGCTGTAGCTCTGAATGAAAGATGAACTGACATTAACTTAATTTGTTTAGAGAAGTTAGACAAGCTAAATATAAAACTGGTAATTTGGTAAAAGGTGTAGTCATCTATCATACAAACCTAACTTCAATTTTGTTACTTTTATTTTAGCTCAGTCTTGAAATTAAAACAGCAATGGCAAACTTTATATCTTATACCACCCATTTTTCAAAGTCACCGATGTGGGAATTGTCCAAAAAACCACCAAATCTCACCCATCTCCCAGCCTTTCCTCCACCAGAGATTTGCATTGATCCTGTGGAGTTCAATCAATAATAATTAGAAAAGCGTTTAATGACTTTGTGAACTCTTAACCCCAAATGTTACATAATTGCACAGCAAGACATTCTGTTTAAGTAGACACACCTAAGCGTAGTGTAGTGGCTTCAAGTGTTTGCTGCAGATTTCAAACAGCCTTTTAGGATAAGAGAGCTGCGGGGTGGAGGAATATATTTTTTGCCAGGATCCTGCTAAAGAGCACAGCCATTAGATGGTGTTAAGTAAAAACATATGCTCCACATAAAATCATTTTCATTATGCATTCAAACCCATCTATTATTTCTCTATGTGTCTAGAATGAAATATGTGGACGGTATTACAGATTTAGTTCTTTCTCTTTTTTTGAGCTTTAAAAAAATAAATAAATAGAAACGGAGAGCTCTGTTGTGCAAAGCTCAAAATTTCCCCAGTAGGTCATAAAAACCCTGATTCCTGTTGAAACCAAAAGACTTTATTTTAAGGGTACATTCATGAGATATACTCGATAGCTACGCTGCATATTTTGCCTCTAAAAATGTATAAATGGAACTTGCATCAGTGCATTCTCTCTGTTTATTTATTTATTTATTTTGTGGGCTTCCACAGGTTTTGCCTTCAGTTTAAACAATATTTACAGACCATCCATGCTGCTTTATTATCTGAAGCTCACACTGTGATTGCAAGAAAAGTGTTGTACCAGGCAGTCTTGGAAAGGAGCTGCACCCTTTTATTGCCTTGCAAATCTAGGGTAATTTTTCCCAGATCGATAGAGATATGCAGAGCTTGTTTGCATAAAATGTATTAGGCCATAAGCGATGGCCTGCACCAAAGTTGGCCTTTTGAAGTCATCTTTCTCTTTGTTAGTGCATTTTCAATCTGTAGCATGAGTGCCCCCATATATACACTGCGCTAATGAACAGTGAGCCCCTGACAACTTCGACTCAGAAAATCCATAGTCATTAATGTCCATGCTCTTCTCATCAGAAATTACATTCAGACAAAATTAGTTAAGTTAACAAAAATCTATGCAGCGTCATCCTCTGCACTGCAGTGATCCAGAGTGGACAAAGAGTGAAAACTCCAACTGCAGATGCATCACATCTGTGGAAAGCTCAATGCATTGTTCCTGACAATACAAGCAGATGAGATGATGATGTTATATGAATGTTAAAAAATGTTTAATGGCTGTGCTCCGAGGCTACGAAGTCATGTATAAATAATACATTTCCATACCAATTGCACATAAATGGGCTTAATTTGTATCCTGCTGCTACCCATGTTATCAGATATTAAATAGTATGGCGTATATTATAAAATTCAAACTCTTGGCTTCATAAGGATTTTTTCATTGAGTGTCAAAACAATTACATTCTTGAATCGTTTTGCTTTTTTCAGAATACAAATGAAAACAAGAGTAAAAGCTGTAACTATGAAATGCTTGATGATTATATATTTACCTTCAAATAAATACAGTACTCCACTAGAGTGAAAAATGCTGGAGGCAAGTTTAGACCTCGGAAAAGAACTGCTGTAGGCCAACAAGCAGCTCCATTATATTGAATGCCAATGTGTAAATCACAATTGGTTTATAACCCATGGAGGTTCATTGACATTGATTATCAATAATTAGGACATTGATAAGATCTGAGTCTGTTTTAAATCTTGACATGCCATTCATGTTAATTCATGTTGTAAATGGAGATCGATAACAAGACTGTCACCTCTGATGAAAATACTCTGTTTGATCAAGAGTGACTAGACCAAGGGAGCTTGGCACTAAAAGAATGCTTTTGTCTTTCCTAAATGTACAACTCAAAAAGCAGGTAGAGATAAGCGGTACTGGAAAAGTCATTGCTTTTAGCTCGGATGATTCTGCACAATCATCTTCAAACTAATTAGGGTTCTTTCGCTCTGGGAGGGAAGCACAGTTAAATGCCGTCTTAATAAGTCAAGCCCCTTGAGATTTAAATCCAGAATAAAATAAGAATAAAGTTTGACATCATTATAATGTGCATCTACATTGTGTTCTTATAGTGCTTCACCAGCAGCATTAAATGGAGCACAATGTAAGTCTATGTATATTCCCAGGGGTGATTATTTTAGATATCTGGGGCATACATCCAAAAGGACACAGATGTCACAAATTTGATGTGACCCAGATGTTCCAGAGTTTGCACAGCTACTGAAACATGGGATGTATTTGGACAGTAAAAAAGGATCTGGATTAAACCCATCTGTGCGCATAGTGTGCAACTGGCATCTCTTTAGGTGATGGGACAATGCGTGTGTGCAGCTGATAAAAGCAATCACCTGAAAACTGTGGAGCTGATGGGCTTTCCTGTGGATGCGTTCTTAGAGAAACAGGCAACTCCGTTTTGTATCCTGTACCACTTTATTATTTATTCATTCATCATGCACAGGAAGTGTTGTGATGCAGGGCATGGCTAAATGAAAGTATGTGAATTGATTTGACTCAATTCTTTTGCAGTTATTATGTGAAAATGTGAAGAACAGACTAAACTGAAAGATAGTGTGCAGTTCTGGAAATAAGCCAATATCTACAAAGTAAAACAAGAGACATGGAAACACAAACCTGGAGCTATAAAAAAAATCTGAATACACCTATGATTATTTACACCAAACTCAATGCCTTGTTGGTAAAGATGAAAAGGAAATTTGAGCGACATAGCAAGCCGAGGACAAGTCTCAAACAAAGATGGGCTTGAAATTTTATAAAGCTTCCCCCTTCCAAACAAAGTGCCTCCCTATTAATTCCACACCTAAATCTTTAATGAAATGCAAATCAAACATTCCTTGAATTTGATTAATCTCCTAGGGTGGCCGAGGCCTGCTGGTTGGAACAGTAGGAGACCTGTTGGCTATGCTGTTATGTTCTACTCAGCTTTTGCTCTGCAATAAGTCATTTGTTTAATTGGGATAAACTAAAAAAAAAAAACTCTCTTTCTTTAATCTTACCTTCCTCTCTAATCCTCTGTTGCACACCCATAAACACTTTGCTGGATGGGTTGTTTATTGTCATTGTAGAAGAAAAAGAAACTTGCATGTCAGCACTCTTTAGACAGCTTAGGTTTCACCTTTAGAGATGTGTGTAGCACTGAGTCTGCACCAGCTTTCAGGCACATCAATGAAAATTTGTTGTCATTCATTCTCGCTTTTCTTCTCATTTAATCCCCCCTGGGGTTAAGGCAGGGTTAGAGGATATCCTGCTCTGCAATAAAAAATGCTTTAGTGGAACAGCTCAAATTAAGTGGTCCAATATACATGAATGCATTTGAAACTCAGTAGTTTACATGATCTAAATATAGTGCATTTTTGGTATGCTAGGGAAAAAAAAACACTCTAGTGGATGAACCCACAAGTTAGATTTTTGGATAGTTATTTCTTTTAATCTAAGAAATGTATAAGAAAATACAGTGCAACTTGGTGCTAATGTCAGTTTAGTTTGCTTGTAATTAAACTACAATGCCACAAAACGGACATTTCATCTCAACGCATATGTCTGCATCAATTTATTTTTATTTAGTCAATACAGCTTCATTTGTGGTTCAGATTGTAAGAGACCACTTTTCCTCTATACACTGGATTCTACAATGACCACTCCAGAAACAAAGAACCGTACTTAAATACCCAGTCCCTCTATGATAATGAGTGTGGGTTAGACACAAAGCTTCACATTGCAGTTAAAATGATTCATGTGAATGTTTGAAGGAAAAAAAAAACGCCTTGTAAAACTACTTTGCGTATCCTGTAAAGTTAAATGGCTTTCTAAATGTAGAGCATTTACCTAAACATTTTGATGTTTTA
>JBAJHZ010000027.1:13942720-13954429 GCA_037177175.1 Melanotaenia australis | reverse complement strand
TGCAAGAAACAGACTTCTCCATTTAGCTTCCTCATAAGATTTATAATTTTAGGTGGTTAGTTCTTTTTTTTATTTTTTTTTTTTTTTTAAATAGCACCTACTGCCACAATATCATCATTAATGTATGTTGCTTTTCTTCAGTCTTCAGTCCTTAAAAGAATTATTAGGACTATTAAATGTAGTAATTTTCTATAAAAATCAGCTTTGGAAATATATAATATTTTCAGCTTATTTTGTCACATCAAAATATGTAAAAACTAATCATCCATTACATTTCACCTAATTCATTTGGTGAATTGCTAGTAATTTTCAACATTTAGTAAGATTATTGATTTTTTTTAGGATAAGCCGCCATTGTTTGGTGATTGGATAACTAATTTTTACTTTATTAGTCAGGTAAACTGTGTCTGCCACCTTATTTTGCAGCCTCAGATCCTGATTTTCAGTAAGACATGGCATCCCAATCTTTACTGTTACTGCCCATTATTTACAAGTCGGTCCTTGGACAGTAAACTGCAGCTTATGCTGACTTCCCCACGATATTAAAGAACCTTGAAGGTTCTTTGTGTTATGCCTGTGTGAGTACTCTATTTTGTCATCACCATTGTTCAGAACCAGGGGGAACACACTTTTCTAGTGTGTCCAACACTAACGTGTCTCAATTACATATCTGCCATGTAAGTATCCAATCATGGCCAAATAATTGTTTAATGCAGATGCTGGATGCTTTTTATCTTTAGTCAAAATTGCATTAGAGGCATGTGCAAATCTTTTATTAGAATACATCAAGAAATTAAAAAATATATACAAGAATAAACTGAGAAAGTTTAGAGCTTGTAGTAGTTTGTTGTGTCTAGAAGAATGTTTCAGGAAAGAGTTATTTAAACTCAATTAGACATGAGATTTGCATCCTTTTCATCTAACCCCATTCACAAGTATTAATTACATTTTGTCCCAAGGGAATAAATCACATTAACCACACAAATAACTTAAAACACAACTTTATTTGAGATGAAAAAATAAATAAATAAAATAAAAATAATACAACCCTGTGTCAAAAAAAGATGTTTGTTCATCAATTCGTCATATTGTCCGGTTGCAACTCAACCCTAACCCTTCAATGACACTCACTTAAACCAGTTATGACTAGTTGGAAAGGTTTGGGGTTAATGGGTGTTGGGAATGTGACCAGGTGACCTCATAAATATGCTAATAAGCAGATGACATCATTTAGCAACACACATTTTTTTTTTTCAGATTTTAGCTACAGGACATTAGAAATAAACACATTATGAGTGGACTTAGATATCTTTTGTGAGCATATTTAATCGTTAATGTTGTTTATTGGACAGCATTTTGTCAATCAATGAATCAATCAATCAGATTTTATTTATAAAGCCGTTTTCATACTTGAGTACCACAAAATTTTATATAATAAAAACAACCATGAATATACAGTATGCTACATTTATGTTTGTATATTATTTCTCTTAACTATGTATATGATATAGTCTGGTTCTTTTCTTTATCTTTTTCTTTTTTATTCTTTTTTGACCATGAAGCATTGACATCCCTTCATCTCCTGTAGCTTCTAAAGTCTTTGTATCTTTATTTCTGTTTCATAAAAGTGCAAGGGCATGGAAATATATTGTCAACTACTATTGGATGTAATGTTTTCCAGGTCAGAAGAGTTTGTTTTGTTCATATATCACAGTTGCGGTAGCTTATTCTTTCTTGTGTACCATCAGTGCTTTAATATAGACTAAATGTCACCTGTGTGATACACTTCTTGCACAATAACCAGCAAATCAAACAGTAGATAAAGGAGCAGCACTGCATTCCTTGCAGCCTCTTGATACTTCTTTATGTATTAGTATGCAGAAGGATGTTCATGTAAACCAAGTATTTATACCTGAACTTGAAGATTCTCTCTGGAAACCTCTTGAAAGAATAACTGCTCTTTTCTTTGGGATCAATAGGGGCAGAAAAGTCAACATTCATCTGTGGCTGAGAGTCCAAGGACGACTTAGAATTGCCTCCAAAGTCAGAATTTCAAGGCCCAATACATCATAAATGAAAACAAGAGCAGGCTATTCAGGTGATGCTGCAAATGTATTACCTTTGGCTGCATTTAGAGGACACTTAAGCTTAAGTATGTTTCTCAAAATGCTGGATGAAGCATTCATTACAGGACCTTCAGGTCTGGAAATAAGCATCAAGTGAGAAACTCAAGGGAAGTTAAACACTTTCTTACTGTTCAGGATTTTGTCAATAGAAATTTACTTGGTACAGCAGAACAGCTCTGAATCAAAGTAGACAGAGTCTGGCATGGTTTGAAACGAAGCCCACTAGCCCTGGATATAATTATACAACCAGAGTGGGTCACATAGTTACTCATGCAGACATGGTAACTCAGGCACACTAAAAAAAAAAATAAATAAATAAAATAAATACATGAAAAGAAGAGAAATGACAGAGATGACCAATGCAGTTTTCCCACATGGTTGGGGAAATCTGGGCGAGGAAGTTAATGAGAAATGCATTCCCTTTCCACCACTATTCCCATTAAAATGCCCTTGAGCCAGACAATTAATCCCCAGCAGCTCCAGAGGAACTCCTCTGAGGCCAAAAGTGGAATACCGGTCGTGGCGGGCAGCCCTCAGGTGTATCAGTGTGTGCGTAAGTTTGTAAAAATGAAGTTGGGGCATTTTGAATAAAAACAGCAGGTATCCTCAGTGAGTCTTACAGGAATACATGAAGGTTAGAAAAATCTATTTAAGGTTCTTGACAAAGCTATGAGGTGGACCAAAGTGGCTGGGGTAGGTCACGTTTTCCTACTAGAAAAAGAAAAATCTGGTTCTGTTAACTGATCTCAATAAAATTTGCTTCATATTTGAGGAAGGCTTAATTCAAGCAAATGTGAAAGTGTATCAGGCATCACTTGACTGTTTCAAAGATTTAAAAAAAAAGAATAGATGGTATATTTATTCTCAGGTTCAACTCAGTTGAGTCTTTGTGGTGTCTTATTCAGATTTTACAAGGTCAATTACACTGAAGCACTGCTGCACATCCATTCTAAAGGGAAGCTGGAAAAAAAAAAGGTTTAAGAATGACACACGTTGTGATTCTGAATGACACAGGAGCGAGTTAGAAAACCCAGAGGGCGAGTAGATGACACATGCAGCGTGAAACATGCATGTCAATTGTAATCTTTTTCAACTTTGATATGTTTTTTTTTTCCACCAAGTGAAATGTGTTTTACAAAGAAAGCCAATAAATTGAGGTAGAAGTCTTGTTCAGGGGTTAACTTGATTCTTGTTCAATCTATGCAGCTCTGTCCTAAACAAATTAAACGGGCCAAACAACACATAAAAAGGTAATAGATCACTGTAGAATATTTATCAGGTGATGTTTACATCCAAAACTGGTATTGATCAGAGAACCTGTTAGCACCCATTCTGTATTATGGTCACTTTGTGCAAGTGGGCATTCAAACCCTAATTAAAGGCCATTTTTCAACAACTACTTTTGTCAGGTGTACAGAAAAATGAACTGTCACCAGCATCAATAAATGTGTTGTTTAGTTTCATTCCAACAATCAGTTTGGAATTATTCATCAAGCAAGTGGATGCCAAATACCACCAGTAAGAAAGGGATGCAATCACTATTTTTCACATATCTTTTTGAGGAACAGATCCAAGCTTCTTAATGACTTGCATATCAGCATTGCAAGATTGGTTTTCTGCCTAATTAGCCAGTAATATGAATAGAAATAGCAGAGAAAGATAAACTAAAATTTCCTCTCTATCGCTACTGCAAGCTCAGACATCAGCATATTGGAGTGTTGTCTTTCATGGGAACATGTTATTGACAAACAGCGAGGATGAGTTCACTACTTTAGATAAAGTCAGACAAAGTTTGGAGATCACAAGCGTGATCGTCACCATGGAGCTAATGAAACTACTAGGTTTGTTTGTTGGACTTTTTTTTTTTTTTAATCTAACAACTAAAGGTTGTCTAAAAAGTAATAGAGATTTTTATCTGTGTTACGTCCCACTAGGGCTGTGGGAGGGAGTAACAAAAGGAATGCTATGGACAGGTGTTAAAGTGAAACCAAGCAGATTTTATTGTGGTGACTGTAAATAAAGATTAAAACCAGGTGTCAAACATAATCCAGTGTTAGGGTTAGAGGAACTGCTGAAAGAAAAGTCAAAATGTTATTATTAAACCTATACACAAAATCTGCCAAGTAAACCAAACTCATATAAACAAAAAGGTGCACTTAAACTGGCGAACTTAACGAAATACCAAAGGTGCAGCAGTTCCAATAAACTAAGTGAAAACCAAATACTCTAAAGTAGCCCAACACATCCGACCAATGTCTTCTAATGTTTAAACACCAAGGAGAAATCAAAAGGCAGAACACAAACTAACTCAAAGTGAAGCCAAAACAAGCTGTGTGTTGCACGAAGGCAAAGCCCAACCAAAACCAAAAGCTTCTCCCCCTCCTGAATGATCTCAATAGAAGTCTTTTATTTCTGGGTTTCCAGCCAGCTGCAACATGATTGGCTGGGCATTTAGCCAATCAGCGGGGAGGAGACCAGGGCGCGTCTGATTCAGCCACTCCAAACAGACATCAGGGCCTGTTATCTGCATACCGAATGAGCCCCAGCTGTCTGCAATGAAAATATGAATAAATCATATCCTATATGCGATGTGATTCATTTTAGAAAGTTTTATCATTAAGTATCCTCTCCATTTCTCCTGTGATTTTGTATTCTTGCTGATCTAGCTACATTGTCATTAGTTTCAGAAGGGTCAAATTACTGGCTTCAAGCAAAAAAAAACATCAAAGGAAATTCTGAAACTAAAATTGGGTTAAAAACTGTCCTCCACATTGTTATAAACTGGAAGGATAGCAGGGAGCTGTGATCTTCCAGGAAGAAATGCTTGGATTAAAATCTTGAATGATCATGAGTGATAATCACTTAAACATTTGGTGAAATAAAATAGTGTAAAAAAATAAATAAATAAAAAAAAAAAATACCAGTAGAACTCAGGGCAATGTTTAATAATGAAAGTAAGAGGATTTCCACACTCAAGGGATTGGGACCAAACAGCTGTGTAACCATAAGAAAACCACTTATCAGTGAAGATAATCGGGGGAAAAAGGCTTCAATTTGCCAGGGAGAGTAAAGATTGGACTTCTGCTCCAGAGTGATGGGAGCATCAGGGTTAGAAGCGAGGAGGATGGAGTGATCATCATGCCTTACAAGGATGGCTCATTGATGGCTCACCTCATCCCCTCACCTGAGGTAAATCCTCTTTAGAACTTCTGGATTTTCTTTTGACATCAGATTTTCACATGTTCAAACAGTTTGTAGAAGCATGTGGTTCTTACTTCAGAAAAAGCTGATCATGAAACTTAGCCCATGAATAAAAGCAAGACGGCAATGAGACATAATCAACCTGTATATTTTTCAGGCTTCACCAAGATACCCTTTGAGTTCATGCAACCAACTTCAGCCAATAATACTCCTTGTTCTTCCACACATCAGGGTTAATAACACTAAACAATGCTCAGGACGTGAGGAAGCAATACAAAAAATTGTTTAATTCCAGAAACATGATGTTTGTTGTTTCTAGCACCACTGGAAACCTTTCAGAGAGTTTCCCTAGCTGTGACCAAAAAACAGCCCATTGCCACCAATTCCACTTAAATAAATGCCAAGTACTCTTCATTACTCCTGTTTGTTTCTCCCCCTTCAAATTACTCCAGCCATTAAATGAAAATAGTCAATCTGGAGAATTTTCAGGAATTTCTTGGCAAAGGAAAAAAAAAGAAAAAAACACGTTTATCACCATCTGCCCTTTTCAGTGTCTGTCCCTGTTTTCTTCCAGCGGTAAGGGTAAAATTATAAATCATCTCCCTGCAGACAAAATTTCATGCTTGATGGGTGAACAACTTTAGCATCTGGTGGGGTCCTGTGATGAGGTGTGTTCCAAGTCTCTGCCTTACCCAACTTCCCCAGGGCCGATCCACAGCACTGCAGCATCCTGCCAAACATTTCACACATGCAGCTGAAATGATAACACAATGAAAACAAAAAAATGGGGAGAAAAGATAATAATATTCAGCAGGGTCCCTTTTCATATGCAGCCTGTTATCCGAGTTGTATGTCGGCACATGCAAAATCTCTGCGGTGGATTCGTGTCACATAAAAAACTGCGTGCATACCTGAAGGAGATTCTCTCTGTGAATGCCTGTGAGACCCTGGTGTATGTCCAAACATATCTTGTATCTTTTAACAACAAGCCTTGAGCCAATGGTTGTACCACCAGAGTGGAAATGCCTGACATTTACTGCAGTAATTATGGAGAGTGAGAAGATTAACTATTTTTTTGAGTTAAAGCAAATGTAGTGCTAAAGCTGGGAAATCCAGTTAATCAGAGAAACTTCTTATCATCACATTTCACACCTAGACTGCTGCACTGCACCTTCATGTAAACCAGGTGAAATTCAATGTATTTTTCAAACTTTCTTTGGAATTACAGATTGTAAATTATTATTAGCAACATAGATCACAATTCATAAATTCACAATGGAAATAATTCTGTTTTGTCTCCAAATGCATCACTTACAATTCTAAAACTGTACCTCTGTACAAGTGAATGATCACTAATAAAGTAAGGTTATTGAATCAAGTGCAAATTAATGAACAGATTAGTCTCGCCAGCCTGGAGGCCCCAATTGGCCACAGTTTGGTTTTGTCTAATTGGCCCCAACTGTCCAATTAGACAGATTCCAAAAGTTAAGCAGCTGATTGGCTAAACAAGGTCACATGGACTGTAGTTGTTTTTTTTTTGTTTTGTTTTTAACATCCATGTAAAAACTATGCAAGCATTTAAAAATAAAAAGCATGACATCTTAAATAAGACACAATAATAATATATTATTAATAATATATTAATAATGAAGATATTATTCAAAACAGAATCAGTAATTGATTGATCTGATAATGTAAAACTGACATTGGCATACATAAATAAGTATGACCGTGTCAAACTTAGTCAAACATCCCTGCCCACATAAACTCATGTCACCTTTCACTTTGGCACGGTTGTAAAGAAGTACATCCACTAGAGGGCAGTGCAGAGTTCTGAGGTCACTTCTGAGTTCTGAAATCAGTTCTAGGCAATTGCATGACATCAAATAAGATCACAAAATGTCTTTCTCAGAAAGAGACATAAAAAGAGGCGGTGTAGACGATGGTGGTCTTTGTAGCCAAAATATATATTGCATCTTCTTATTTGTTGTACCTTCAAATGGTATAATGTAATCCTTACTGCGTAACACTGCCCCCACAGTTTCCTGTTGTACTGTTTCACTTGCTATGTCTAGTTAAGCATTTACAACCTCTGGGAACAAACTGAAGGACATATAGGATGAGTTCATTGTAGAGTATGAATGAGGCTTAAAGGCAAAGTTGAAACAGTTGCTAGTGAAGCTTTATATGCTAGCTTGTCCCAAAGCAAAGGATTCAGGTTACACTTCCTCACAAAAATCTCATTTAAATAAGAGTCTGAGACAGAGGGACCAATAATTTAAAGAAGGGGTGTTCAAGTTCGGTCCCCGAGATCTACCATCTGACTTGGGCATCCCTGATTTAAAGGCGCCAAACACTGGTGTGTTGTACAACTACTGCACATGAACTAGCCATTCCCCAGTTAGCAAAAACTGGTTGGGATCCGGCATGTTAGCATAAAATTGTAATTGCAATTGGACAAAATTGGATCTGAAGGTTTTTTTAAAATAAAGATGCAAATAGGACTTCAGGGACACACTAATACCAGAAGATAAACTCACACAGAAATAGCTAACATACAGATGACCTAGAAAATGACAATGTGAATTACACTAGATAATTTAGAGAATTTATAAAATAAAACACGGATACATCGGCAGTCATTTAACTAGGGGCTTTTGACCACCTTAATATGCACTTACAGTGTTGCAGGATTTATATAAATAATGGAGAATATGTTATCCAGCATACTTTGAAAGACGTTGTATTCACAGGCTTTAATGTTTATCATATGTCAGCCTTTTTATAGCTATAAATAGTAAATCTAAATTTTCTAAAAGAACACCCAGACCTTTCAGAAATATGACCCATATGATTTCCTGCATCGGTCATGTAGTTTTTGCCTACTGACGCATTCCTCTAGAAAACACACAAAGGGTCTTATGTCTGTCCATTCCAATGTCAAAGATGAACTTTCTTTCACCCCCTACAGTCTTCTGCAAAAGTCATACACAATCAGAAAAAGAAAACAGAAACAGAAAAAGGGCATTTTTACCTGTATTTTTCAGGAATGTAAACTCCAAAAAATCCACAGAGATATCACCTACATGTACATCTCTACATTCACTTAGAAGCCCTTTTATTCTTACTGATTAAACCATGAACAAAATATTCAAATTGACTTTCAGCCACTCACAAAAGCGTTAAAACCGTGCCCTGCTAAGAGACAAGAAGTCAACACGATTTCACAATGCACAGCTCGAAATATTCTCCTCAGTGTAGAAGATCTATAAGGCAACCCAGGAAAGTTCACCCCACCCCCCTACATGCTGAGAGTGTAGCTCTGCCCCTGTAAAGATTAATTGAGTTCACTATCCATAATTGATTTGCAATTTAATTATCATTTTTAGAAGACTGCTAATGGGATTTGCAACTTCTCTGTAATACATTGTTAAAACTTTTAGATGTTTTGTATCCAAGTGACAGGCATTTTTTTCAGCATTTAAAGTGGTGCTTTGAGGTAATCAAAGAGATTGCTACAAGCTGCAAAGCTGGTTCATGTAGCCCTTCTTAAGGAGGATTTTAACTGTTGTACCATCACAAATGATCACTATAACAGGTCAAACAAGAGGTCCCTACAGAACATTTCAATCAGTTTGAGGTCTGCTCTTTGAATGCATCAGTGCAACAGGGCAACACCTTATTTTTCAGTAATTGTTGTACATTTACAACAATATATGAGCTGCACGTTGATGTGGTGGTTAGCACTGCAGCCTCATTGCAAGAAAGTTGGTGGTTCGAGCCTCAAACAATGGCCTTTCTTTGAGGTTTTTGGATGTTGTCATGTTTGCATGTGAGTCCTCCCACAGTCCAGGCATGCATGTTAGGTTAATTGGGCACTCTGAATTCTCCCTTGGAGAATAGTTATTTGTCTCTCCCTGTTGTGGCCCTGCAGTAGTCTGGTGACCTGTAATGTACGCTACCTCTCGGCTAATTGCGTGGATCAGCTGCAGCATCCTGCAAACCTAATTTGGAGTAAGCAGTAAAGCGAATGAATGAATGTTTTAACTGTTTGACAGCCTAAGCTTTGGCTAGCAGAAAGATGGCTTCAGAGATGTTCATGGTCAATTGAATTATTGTACTGGTGTCCAAGTCCTGTAGCATTAAAATAAGGCCAAATTATGACCCTTCCACCACCGTGCTTGACGGGTGGCATGGGGTGTTTGCACTGATATCATGGGATTGGTTTTGTTATAGGGCTGTGCCTTATGAAGTATCTTTGCTTTGGTCTGGACTGTTAAACATTTAACATGCTAACTGTTGTTTTTTGTTTTTGTTTTTTTTCCAGTTTCTTTGCATTGCAAGGTCTGTGAAATTTCTGGGATGTCTGCTCCCGGAAAGATTGTCAGCTGTCAGCAATTGCTTCTTACAGATCGTTCCTGATGTCTTTACTCCTGAATGCACCAGACCAGCAAACTGACCTTCTTCACTATGACTGATTAAAAACATGCTTTTGATTAGCAGCACCTGGCAGCTACTATCTTAATTGCTGTGAAACCTGTAAGGGCGTATTTAGTTTTCCCATACTGATTCTGTATTTTAGCTCTTTTTTTTTACCTGGTATAGAAGGAAAATTGTATTTATGTCATTTTAAAATGTGTGACAAAACGAACATAAACTCTTATTGTTTTTGTTATGCATTGTTATATAAAGTCATAGAAGTGATAAAAGGGTGTACTTTCTTTTTAGCTTCCAATCTTTTCTTTTCTTCTGTATTTTAAAACTTTACCTATCTCTCATCAAACTGTAAAATTGATGAAAAAAAACTTTGCTCTGACCTTAGATTTTGCACACTCACCCTCCCAGATGTCCATGGATAAAGAAAACAAATGTTGACAACCATAAAGTAAACAAGTCCACCGATGTAGCAGCAACTTTTGGCACAGACACTTGCTTGCTTAACAGGGACAACAGCTTTTCACTGAAGTGGAGGCATATGGCCGGCTCCTGTTTCGACAACAAGATGCCGTGTCACCTTGCTAGCCACCTGTAACCGGTGGCCAGCCGAAAGAGGGGGGTACTTGGGGTGATGCACACATACACAGGACGACATACATATTTGTTGTTTCTATTATCACAAAGGCCATATGCTTATTATCTTGACCTTTGCTGTGACCGACGGCATGTCACACACTCTGTCACGATGACCAAGCAGGCGTGAAGACCAAGCTGTGGGGGTCAAGAGCACAGAAGCTTCCGAAAAGCATGGCCACCGTCACGTCCTGTCCTTTTTTTACTTTCCCTCCCCTCTCTCCATTCTTTTTTTCACTTGCTTATCTCCATCCTATGTTCTCATTCTGAGGCTCCGCACATCCCAACAAGTAGCAGTGATCTGCATGATGTGAACGGCCTCTGCCTTCCTGCAGCTCTTTAGAAGTCAATGTCTGCATGTGCTTGTGTTTGCATGTGGCTGAGCACTCAGGGAAATATGGACAAATTCATGACATGCAGAGTCTGTCACTTGACATGCAATTTTAATTTTGTGTGAGGTTTGGGTATTGTAGCATTGGCGTGTGAAGGTGAGGTGTTAGCTCGGTTGAAAATAGAGCAGGTTGAATTTCTGGGACAGAGCACACAGGATTTCACACTTGATGAGTGAAGTGATGTGAAAGATCTCATCAACCGCAGGGTTGGTTTCTCTACAAACAGTCGAGGATTTGTAAATATCAAAACAAAATGCCCAAATGGAAATCATCCACACATGTTTCAGAGAGTTTTTCTTTAATCTGACTTGTATGGCTGATTAGCTCAAAATCCCCTTTGGCAATGTACCTGCAATATCTAAATTAGTTTGGATGTTTTAGTTTTGAGAGTGAAAATGCCTTGAGTCATAGTTCACAATATATATATTTTTTTATTCTGTGTAACAAGGCCCTGTGTGGTAGTGATATAACATTGCTCGAAGCTTAAATGTCTCTGGATGACTTCCATTCACACTTTTAAATAACAACCACTTGTGTGCGATTCTGTAAATTTTTTTAGTGATTTAATACAAAGTGTACTGTATCACTACTGATGAAACCAATAGTTTTAACAGTGAAGTTGCTTATGTACTTTGCTTTTGGGGGAGAGCATCATGAATATTAGTTTATTTTAATGACACCAAATTGTTTTTTGCTTTTAATTGTTGATTAGTCGAGCACATTCATGTTAAAATCCAATACATGTCAACCTCTTATCTGCCATTATAAGGGCTGGAAACATTACTAACATATTCATTTATTCCAAAAAAAAAAAAAAAAAAAAAAAAAAAAAACCACCGTTGCACGTTTTTTTTTTAACTTTTATTTCTGGAAAACTTTAGTGTTGGTCCACTGTGAAACACCTGTGTTATCCTTTTTTC